>JAVXUM010000001.1:28905549-28932903 GCA_035590655.1 Pouteria glomerata
GGCTTTCGACCCGAGGGCCGTCGTACGGCCCTGTCTTATTTTCCATACCACACTACCCCGGCACACAACATTTCATTTCTTTTCATTATATTTACCATTCAACAACTCATAGCAATGCCGATAGCATCAACAACCAAATGAGTTCCATGCTTCAATTTAAAGTATTCTAATCAACTCAAAACATCACCAACACATTCCCATACCATTTTCCATCATCTCAACATCAATTTAATGAAGAGAATTTGCATATTAAACACATGTATACATTACAAGAATTCTCAACCATTGCCTCAAATTTTATCACTTTCTTAGTTCATTGTCACTTCCAAGCATCAAGTATCAAATGGGCACTTTATGTACACTTTTTAAGAAAAGCTTCCAAAATATTTTTAGAGTTTAAAAGAGCTTTAAAAGTGGTGAAAAACAGCCCATACTCCAACTCCACCAAAGATTACCAAATCATGGAAAAATCACATTTTTGAGGTTCCAAATCTTCATCAATTTTCAAAGTTTGAAGTTTAGCATGTAACACAACTAATAGCTCAAAGTTAAACAAAATCCCAACACACATAAGAAGGAGATATCAACATCCATATAAGTTCTAAAAATCTCTAATCAAGTACTCATCATGTAACCAAACTCAAGTAACATCAAGCTAGCAAAACATGTAAGTTTTCTAGCCTAGGTTTAGATGATCAAGAAGAAAGGTATGCAACCAAAGAAATTCCCCTACCTTAAACACTCTTCTCCTTCCTCTTTTCTCCTTTTCCTTTCCTCTTCTTTACTTCCTCCTTCTCTAGGCTAGGTTGTGGAGCTTTAACCTTCAAGTTCTTCTTCCTCTCCTTAGCCGAAAATGGAGTCCTCTCTCAAGCTCTCTTTCTCTCCCTCTCGGATGGCTTTTGTTTTGCTCACAAGACTTGGCCGAATGGCCTCTTTAACATCCCATAAGATCAATATAATTGATGGCCAAAAGACTTATTTCTCCTTTCAACTAAATCCCTTCAATTCTCATTGCTAAAGGACAATCTTCCTAACTAGCTAGTTACACTTTAACCTCAACCCTTTCAAGAGCCAATCAAATTTTACCATTCCTAACTAGACTAACTAGCTAGTCACATATATATATATATATATATCTCCAAATGAGTGGCCGGCCATAGGCCAATTGGCACAAAAAAATCAATTTATCTATATATGCACAAGCTCAATTGCAAGAAGTCATCTTCCATTTAATGCCTTGGTCCCACCACTATTAATTCAATTGACCATCTTGCTAAAGACAAAAGAGAAGCTTAACAAAGCTTTGGTCTTCCATTTTCTATTTGGCCGAGAGATCCTTCACTTGTCCACATCATGCTCCCACCTTGGCATGGTCCATATTCATTGGTTGGTCAAATGGTCCACCTTTACCACATAAGCCAAGCCTTGAAATTTTTACTAAGTACTAGGCTCTATAATCTCCCAAGCAAGTCAAGAAGGTTCTTAGCTTCCTATGTTAAGTCTCATCCTCTTCCAACTTGGCTGCCAAGTCAGCCAGTTCTAGCTTTTCACACCCATGCACAAATTTGGTCCAAATCTGACCCTCTCTTGGTTTTTTAATCATAACATATTGTTCTGAACTCCGATTTGGGTGATTCGTTTTGCATTGGAAAAAGGACTTCCATACCTACAACTTTCGTGTTTTGGCTGAAGCCTAATTCCTTCATCTTCAAGGTCAAAACTGCGTTAGAAGTCAGAGGCAGAAGGCTATCCCGGAGGACAGCACACTGTCCAAGCTCGGGCGCACGCCGGGGAGCCACCCCGGGCGCACGCCAGGCGGGCGCACACCTGAGCCACCCCTCGGGCACCCGCCGAGACCCAGCTTCCCTCTCCTCCAAGCTCGGGTGCACGCCTGTGCATTGGGCCGTGCGCCCCCCGAGCCCCATTGCCTGAACTTGATTTTTTTTGACCTCTAAACCTCTCAACCTTGTTCTCCAATATTCTTAGCACTTAACCAATACATAAACTTGCTTAAATTTAACTTCGAAAGGTAAACACACTCCCATTTCATTAAGAGAATTCCAATTACACCGAAGGTGAGGAGTATTACAGCAATGATCATTTTACATCTATTTTCCCATCCACCAAGATCATCCTAGCTCAAAAATTTCTTAATTCTCTTCCCTCTCCTCCCATCGCTCACTACCATGCAACTAACCACTTTATCAACACTAGTCCAGGTTAGGGTCCAAAGTTTAGTTTGTTCTCTACAACATACTATGGTTCTCTCTACTTTTCAACACAACTACTAGATTTAAAAGGAGAAGAAGAAGAGTTCTAAATTTATATTAGGAGGAGTTCCCTAGCTCAACTTTTAAGCTCCAACTCTTCAACAACTTCAAGAGCTCTCAAGCTTCAAGGCAATTTCTCCTTCTTCCTTCTTCCTTCTTCAAGCTAGCACCAAGATCAACTAGGCTTCAAGCACTTAATTTCTTCTTGAATTCTTCTTCCTCTTGCTTTTCTCATTCCACTTCTCCTTTTGGTTTTCTTCTTCTCCTTCATTTCTCTTATTTCTTCTTCAAATTTTCTCCCAAGCTCCCTTAACTCTTCAATGGCTGGGTGGTCTTTTTTTTCTCCCAATTCTCTCCCTCTCCCTCTGATATTTTTTCTTGCAATCAATAGTACACCAACCAACAATAGATATATATATATATAAAATTTCACAAGTTTGGCCGGCCAAAGCAATTCCCACCATAAATTTCCTCTATACATATATGTATATAAGCATATAAGGCTTCTATGCATTAACTTGGGGGGGTCCCACCATTTTTAATGCAAGCTTGACTTCCCATTCCATAATAAAACAAACAAAATGGAAGACCAAGCTTCCTTGCCCTGCCATCCTTCCTTCAACACCATATATTATATATATATGTCTAGGTGGAGGTCAACAAGTCAAGGCTAAGCTTGATTGGTCCAACTTGCACTTAACTTGGTCAAAATTGCTCCTACTCCTTTGCATGGCTGGCCATTGCTTTTTCTACCATCCTTCCTACAATATTATATATATAAACAAGCTTACATGGAGATCAACAAGTCAATAATCATTTGGCTTGGTCCAAAAGTGAGTTTAGTTGGTCAAAGGTGGTGCCAAGGCCTTGCATGGCCGGTTCTCCTTCTTGCTTCCCAATTCTCAACTCTTCTTCAATTAAATTAAGTTCAACAAGCCTTCTCTCATGCATTATGCTAACACTCTTCCATATTAAACCAACACATGCATATCTTCTACCACCATGCACAAACAAGCATTACTTTAGCTCCTAACACTTAGAAGAAAAATTTTTTTGAAGAAGAACATAGGCTTTCATTCTACCAATCCACACATTCATCTCCATAAGAAAGTAAGACATGATTCTCATTCATGCTAAAGGTAAGGGTATCACACAAACATATAATTAGCAAGGCCACTACAAACTATTTAACAAATTAAGTACCTATTAGATTTATGGCATTTTAATGTTAAGAATAGAACAAAAGAAGAAAAATAAGGCAAAAGTATCACTACTCTTACCATCTGGCTATACTAGATTCCATTACGGTTAGTGAGAGAAATAGTATTTTGGAAGTGAAACCTCAGAAATCACTCGTTTCGGAATTAAAAGGAGAAGTAAGAAGCCAAAATTTTAAGTTTTTCCCAATTTTACAACATTATTTTATGAGTAATAACATAAAAATAGTAATCCCACCTCATAATCCCATTAGTTCAAATGGGTTAGACTCATGATCTTAAATACATTAGAAAAATAAATTAGTAACAAAGAATTCCAATGCCAAAAAAAAAAAAGAACTCAAGCTTAAAAAAAAACTTTGTAATTTACTCAGAACATTAAAAGGCACTTGAGTATCCATTGACGGAATTCAATCCTACTAACTGAAAAACATTTAGGCTGTGTTTGATTTCAGGATACACACAGGGGGATTGGATTGTAAGTCCATGGGCCCCACCCTAAATCAGCGTTTATGTGAGAAAAGCAGTGACCAGATTAGCAATCCTATGGGACTCCACTGCCGGAAAAATGTGGGATACCGAATCCCATAGGGGTGGTAGAATTATTAATCCCCCACCTTCGGATTTATTTCCTACCAAGGTATAAAGGTTTAAAATTATTTTCTTTCACATCACATATCAAATTACATCTTTTGTATCACTTATATTCCACCAACCAAATACTAAAAAATAATCCCACATAAAAAATTAATCTTGTGTTTTATCCAATTCCATATATTATCTTATGGTATTACTTATCTCCTATCATCCAATCCCCCAAAATAAACACAACCTTATAACAATAAAGAGGGATACTGACATGAACATGAGAATCTCTTACACTTTTATTGGCATCAGTAGCTAAAAAAACTATGTAAACAAGAACAAAAGTACAAACAATCTCAAAGCCATGGCCATCACCCTTGGTGTAACCATGGTTCACAACGTTGGTGCTACCCCCTAACAATTTATACTTTGAAGAGCTTTGGAAGCCCTTAACAATACCAATGCCACAGACTGCTTCAAGGCATTGCATTGCATTACCATGTAGTAAAGTACCCTGGTTGGAGATAATTTCCTTGCCAGAAACAACCTAAATGTCATAGTAGGGTGTATGTGTCCATTTAATTATTGCAAAAGTCACCAAAAAACAAAGAGAGGTAAAGAGAGAGAGAGATATTAGAATAGGGAAAAGTGTAAGGAAATATCAACAATTTAAAAGGGGAAACCAAAACATAAGTATATGTTTGCTTGCTTGCTCAGAAAATATAAAGAAATAAGGAAAATAAAAATAAAAACAAGAACCTTGCCTCTCTAATTTAATCTGATATAACTCCCCTCAAGAAAAAAGAACAAGAAAAGAGAAAAAAATCATAATGTTTAGCTTGTCCAATTTTCCTCAGTTTCTATTCATAAAAAAATGAAGATAAAAGCAAAAATTTCCTATAAGATCATAAAAACAATGTCTTAGCCCAGAAAATCTATTAGCATGAACATTACATAAAGGCATGAATTTGGACCAAAAATAACTTTTTAGTAGTAAATCAAACTAAATAAGAGTTAGATCAGAAACACTAACAAATGTAGAGAAGAAAGCCTGATTGCAAACACTAGAACATAAAAAAAAAAAAAAAACCTGGAAAAGATCAATTATATCATAGGCCTAATTAAAAGAGAGACAATTATTGTGCGTCATCATTTGATTTCATGAAATATCTCCATTATTTCATAAGGACCTAACTTTGCAACTTCAAAGGTACAAGAGAAGACCTCTACAGACATATTAGACCAATAACAAACCTCCCAATGTTATGCCATAACGCCCCCCCCCCCCAAAAACAAAAGGAGAGACGCCTAGGATGCTCATCAAAACATAGACACACCTAAATGATGAACGGATTTTATTTTAACAAAGAATTTTTATTTTGTTTTTCTAAAGTTTTTTTATTATTTGTGGACGCATGTATTTTATGTGATGAATGTAATCCTTGATTGATTAATAAACTTAATTCATGTGCATGAAAGTGTTCTATACACAGGAGATATGAATCTAAGAATTGATCAATCCAGATTTGTTATCAGTGATAAGATAGGAATATCTTGACTACTTCTAGGATGTGCGTCTAAAATCAATCCCCAAGTGTAAGGATATACGGTGTAGTTTTACCTGATAAATCCAGGATCTTATCCACAGGGAGCCCAAAGTTTTAGTTCTAGGTTATCAAGGTTTTCTAATCCTAAGTGTGTTGGAAAATAAATAAAAGATTTGATCAGTTTCTCAAATAAATTCTTTCACTAAATTTTCTAAAAGACAAAAGTTAAAGCAAATAAGGAAACCAATCAAACTTACTATATAAAAACAGCAATTGAAATTTCTAAATTCAAATAATGGAATATAACCTTGATTTGATGATCAATTTTCAAGTGAAGAAAAATCTTCTAGTTTAAAACCCCATTTATTTCTACTATAATTCAAATTTCACGTTTTTCTGAAAAAAAAAGAAAATAAAAATTAGAAAATAGTTCATTAAGAGTTTAATTTGCCACTTACTCAACCTTGTACGCACGTCGAATGGATTACAAAGTCGAAAAATTTTCTTTCAAAAAGTTCATGGTTTTGGATTACAGGTTTAAAGAACCAAAATCCTTTTCCAGTGATTTCAGAGAATATGGACAAAGAACTTTGTTTTCAAATGTCTTTTCGTAAATCAAATTAAAAATCTAAAGAAGGTGTATATACGCTTACGTATAGACGTTGTGTATATACCCTTAGGGTTTTCAATTACTTAAAATCCCTTAACCTACTTCGAAACATCAAACCAAGGCTATAAGTTTTCTAGCCTAACATGCTTGTAATAGACATAATCAATCAAGAAGAAAAATAAACTAAAACTATTATGAAAAAAAAACAAGAAAATGCAAACAACGCAAGACTAAACCCAGGTTTCAATGAAACATTCAAAAGAGCATTCAATCATGCAAAAAGAATCAAAACTATAACATAAACTATAAAGAGAATCAAAAAGAACAGAAAGCTTTAAATTAAACTTAAAATAAACAAGTACCGTACTTCGTAGATGTGAAACGAAAAATAATCAAACCTGAAATGGAATTGATGAATACACCAGAAATCTTTAAAAACATTTTAAAAAATAAAAAATAAAAAAACTTAAGTAAAACCTAGAAACTATGGAAAATGGCTGGAAAAAGGTCTAGGAACAGTCTCTAAAAGATGTACAAAGGTTTGGCTTTTATAGCCCAAACAAAACCCTAAAGAAGAAAAGGCCCAAAATCTTACTGGACTCACCTGGTCCGGACCGGCACTGTAGATGGTCCAGACCACCGTGGCTAACTTTAGAATTTTGCTTTGTCTGCTAGTCTGGATCGGGCTAGGGGTGGTCCGGACGACAGCTTTCCGTGCTGAACTTTCAACACGATTTTGACCTTGAAGACGAAGGATTCAGGTTTTTGCTAAAACACGAAGGTTATAACCCTTTAAGTCTTCTTTCCAACCCAAATTGGAGTTTTGAGCCAAAAGTTATGCCTGAAACATTACAAAATATTCTGCAAAATTTAGTTGCATACGTCTTTGACTATTTTGAGCTTAGAACCATTTTCTTCGCTTCAAATCATGGTTATTTCATCCATTTCCTGCATTATAGTAAATAAATCCAATAAGTAATAAAAATAGCAAAAGTAAAAGAATTTATTAGGAAAATACATAATTCTAAACTAAAATGTGAAGTTTGTAATTACACTTTTCAAGTGTAATCAATACACATCTCATTTTTTCAAGAAAGCTTGGGAGGTGGTTAGGACTGACTTTATTGCTACCATAAGGTCTTTCTTCCAAATGGGTAAGCTACTTAAAGTGGTTAATTCAACAATCATTGCTCTAGTCCCTAAAGTGCCCATTCCAAGCATGGGAACTGGTTATAGGCCTATTTCCTATTGTTCTAAATTGCTTGCTAATAGGCTTAAGAGGTTAATGCCTCACATCATCAGCTCATCCTAAGCCGCATTTGTGGACGAAAGATCAATTTCTGATCAGATTCTCTTTATGCAGGAGTTAGTGAGGAACTATCACAGGAAAAACTTATTCCCCAGATGTGCTTTAAAAATTAACTTGATGAAAGCCTTTAACTCGGTATCATGGGACCTCATACTTGATATTCTGCAAGCTCTTCATCTGCCTCCCAAATTTGTTGAGTGGATCAAGGTCTGCATCACTACACCTCAATTCTCAATTTCGCTAAATGGTGTCTTAGAGGGTTACTTTCAAGGTGCTAAAGGGCTAAGATAAGGTGATCTACTTTCTCCATACCTTTTTCCTCTTAGTTATGGAATTTTTCACCAGTATCTTCAACAAGAAAGTAGAAGGCAGCAATTTCTCCTATCACTCAAAGTACACTAATCCCCCCATCAATCTTGTTATGCACCCCGAGTGAGGCTTCTTTCTAGGTCATTTATGTAGCCCTCAAGGAATTCCACAAATACTCTAGTCTTTAGCCAAATGAAACAAAAGTAAAGTCTATATTTCGAGACTGAGTCAGCAAGAGAAGAATCAGCTATGTTTAATGCTTAGATTCTAATTAGGAGACCTTCCAGTCAGGTATTTGGGAGTTCCCCTTACATCAACGAAGCTTAAATGTGAGGATTGTAAGAAGCTCATTGATAAGGTGATTAGCAAAGTTAAAAGCTGGACTTCCAAGTGCTTGTCATATGCAGGTAGATTGGTTCTCATAAAGTCAATCCTATTTAGTATTCAAGTCTATTGGAGCATCCATTTCATTATTCGAAAGAAGGTGACTCAACTCATTGAACAAATTTTAAGAATGTTCTTATGCTCTGGCACTGACCTTAGGAAATGGGGAAGCAAAATGGCCTGGAATGAAGTTTGTAAACCGAGGAATAAATGTGGGCTTGCCATCCGTAAACTAGAGGAGTGGAATAAGGCAATTATGAAGAAGCACATATGGAATCTATGCTCCAAAAGCTCTTCTCTTTGGGTGGAATAGTGCGACTCAAATCTCCTCAAAGGTAAATGCTTTTGGGAACTTAAATACCTTCAGATTACTCATGGGCTTGGCAAAAACTCCTTAAGTTAAGAGAACAAGCAAGTTATCTATCCAAATACAAAGTACATGCAGGTAACACTATTTTACTTTGGTGTTCCAATTGGCGTCCATGTGGTCCACTAATCCCTGAACATGGCCCTAGAATGGCTTATGATTCCGGTTTGCCTACCAATGCAAAAGCCTCTCAAGTGATTGAGCACCCTCCAAACTGCATGCCTAACTCATAAGTAGAGGACAAATTTGTTTGGCTTACATTCAAAAATGATGGATACTCAGCCGCTGCTACTTGGAACATAATATAGGTCAAGTTTCCAAAGGTAACATGGCACTATTTGTTTTTTTTTTTTTTTTGATAAGTAACATGGCACCATTTGTTGTGGTTCCGTAATCACATTCCTAGACATGGATTTATCTTATGGTTGGTAATTAAAGAGAGATTGAATACCAAGGAAATTATGCTCATTTAGGGAATGAATGTGGATTCTAAATGTGTTTTATGTGGTCATTTGTTGGAGATAATGGATCATCTATTTTTCCAATGCCCTTTTTTAGCTGAGTTAAGGAAAATGGTGCTTGCTGAATGCCTCATTGATTGAGCATCATTCTTGTCATTATACCATGAATATATGCATGTTTTAGAATGTTTTATCTTTACAAGAGCCTAACTTTATTATAATTTTGAAATACTTATTGAATTGTGTAGGAAATGAGATGAAATGGCTAAGAAATGGAAGGAATATAGACAGAAGCAGAGAAAAGCAGAATTCTGGAGCTGAGGAGCAGACCTCGGGCGCCCCACCTCGATGCTCGGGTGCCCCACCTACCTCGAGTGCCCAAGGGTCTGTCAGACGGGTGGCCCCATAAAGCTGAATTCGTGGAATTAGATTTTTCCCAGACCTCGGGCGCTCCACCTACCTTGGGCGCCCAAGGGTCTGTCAGACGGGCGCCCCCAGAGAGCTGAATTCGTGGAGTTAGAAAAATTCCAGACCTCGGACGCCCCACCTCCTTGCTCGGGCGCCTGACCTTCCACCTTGGGCACCCGACCTCCCACCTTGGGCGCCCGACCTCTCAAACCACTTGTGATATAACCTTCATTTGAACATCAAGTTCACTTATCTGTTTCAATGCCCCTGTGTGTTTGAATTTACATTGGTTAAACAAATGCTTGGCTATTGTGATTTCCTTAATATGCCTTTCAGTTCAAGTCTTTCTATACCACATCATCACTGGATTGGTGAGAAGTCGCATTTTTAAGATTATTTTCAAAGTCAAATTGAATCTCTAGTCATTTTTTCTTTCACTCGAATTAAAAACAAAACCAAATCAAATTTTCATTTTTTTCCACCATTTGGCAAGCATTTTTCACAAACGAGCTTAAAAGAGGAAAAAGACCAAACCCTTGATTTTTAATCAAGTAGGCTCCCTGTGGATTGACTTGGGACTTACCTAGACCCTATAACAACTGACCTCTTGCACTTGAGAGTACCTAAACACATTGTGAGGGATAGTCACGTACCACGTGTCCAAACAACCTCTTCAGTCTGTATCAAATCTTGTAAGTGGATTTTAAATCCGATACGTCAAATAAGTTAATTGGAAAGGTCTTAAGGAAAATAAGAAACTAATTAAATTAAATTATCAATAATTAAATTTAATTAGTGGACATTTGTAATCTTAACGTTAGGAGATAATAATTATTTAATATTAAAGGCTTGAAAATATAATTTCAAATATTTAGTGGAATGAATTATAATTTACGTAATTAAATCTTAATCTGGGTGAGATTAGGAGATTTAATTACATAGGAAGCCTATTTCATATTTGCTTGTTGGTTCTTACTATAATCCTATAAATACTCTCTGTTGGTAGCTAGGGTTAATGTTTTTTGAGAAGAAAAATAAGAAATCCTAGAAACTATTGGAGATCCTACCATTTTGTAAGAGAGAAAGAAAGTATTTTTGGGAATATGGTATAAGGCTAAAGGTTGAGATCAAGTATTCTAGTTGAAGTCTTCAAAAGTTCTGAGTTTGGATCTGTCAAGATCAAATCAAAGAGATCTTGAAGGTACGATCTCATTCTCATAGATCAGATTGGTAAAAGTTTTTTTTTGTATTATTTATACACACTACAGTTGTGATCTTAGGATTTCACGTTCCCCAACACAAAGGCCTTCGCCAATTAGGTCCAGGTGTTGATCGATCCAATTTCCAATTTATCTAACCATCGTAAGGCCACTTTCCTGAGGCTAGATAAGAATATCTTGCACATGAGAGCATTGTTATAGCTCCAGAGGGACATGACTTTCTTATAATGGCATACATGTCCCACTAGATTGGGTCTGTTGTCATAGAGTGTGAATCTTAGTGGAGTGAACTTACGAGAGGGCATTGTTTTTTGATATTGGTTACGAATGGTGGGGTAGTGATCCGACTGAGGGCTTTTTTGACGCCAAATGTTGGGTAAAGTGCTTTGTCTTGTGGTCGGTGAGTTGTTTGTGCTCCTTTAAGTCGCCTCCATCCTCTTTGATTGGTTTATTTGTTGACATATGTGCTCATTTAGAACGAGCCTCATTTCTGTGAGAGTCTAAACTAGGTTGCCCTTCCGTTCTTTATCAAGGGGAGTGTAAGTAGTCTGGTGATCGAGATTGTCTTCTCATTTGTTGTGGTGTAAGGCTCCTCCCTCTGGTTAAATGCTGGGATGGCTCATGACATCTGTGCTCATGAGAGCCATGTATAAAGTGGTGTTCTCTACTTCGAGCTTAGGAATGCTCAGCGTATAAGCGAAGCTAATCACGGAGGATCTTTAACTCACATTCCCTTCATTGTATTGCTACTTGAAACTGGCCCAAGGTGAGCCGATTCTGTATTGGAAGGTTGTGGTTGACGGTTTGATGGTTCTGCAGCCCCCCAAACCACTCGTGCCCAGGAGATTGTTTATGCTTAACGACTCTCATGAATAACTTTGATCTCACTCTTGGGGGGCCACAATTTGGTTGGCCTTCTTTGATGCCTTTGTTCACCTTTGCTGCTGGTGGATTATGTGCTTCATGGGAGTGTGATTTCGATTCCCACAAACGGCGCTAATTAGAGTGTCAAAAATCCAATAAAGTCCCTTAATGATTTGACTAGCTATAAGAATATAAGTGACGTGGTTGAACAAATGATCCGATGATGATGGCGTCTTAGGCTTCTTAACTCCTTACTCAAATCTTAAAATAAATTACCAGTTGAGCGGTGTGCAGCCAAATGCTCCTCTAATGGTCAAGTTAGATAGTGTAAAGAGAAAGGGGAAAGTCAAACACAATTTTAGCAGAATTTTAATAAAGTAAAAAGTGCTTAGCTTTCTTCTTCATTATCCTCATATCTATAATTTTCTACGCACGTGTGATCCTTTCATGAAGGACAATTCTAGCCAGGATCTAGGAATCATGAGTAATAGAGCAGCCACAATCAGAGTCGTAATAAATTAGTGGCACATATATATCACTTGTACTCTATAGTGAACAAGGTAAAAGGGATGACAGCCCAGATTGCTATCATGTGTCCCTCTCTTGGATGATATCACATGTCCGAGCACCCCCTTCAAATGTATCACCCAATATTGAAGGGGAAGTAATTATAACATACCCATATATTTATGTATATATTTTTTTTTATTTTCCGATTTGTTTACTTACATAAGAAAAACATTGAAAGTATTTTTCTATATTTATTATTATTCTTTCATTTAATTAATATAATATAATTTAATTTTCTAAAATAATATAATTACTGTGCATCTTGCTAGTATTTACTTGGAACAACATTTTTTTTAATGATCTTTCGTTCCCAAGTATAAATTAATAGTAATTAAGAGGAAAAATGTGTTCCAGGTAATTTGGGTTCTCACAACTTTCGCGTTGGGTTTGCAAACGGAAGAGACTGTTTTTTTTATTATTATTTTTTTTTGGAAGAAAACGGTGGGCAGTGCTTGACTGGTCTCATGGAAATAGTGGGGAAGCGGCTTGCACCATTGGATTCGTCCAAACGTTGGGGCATCCACCCAAACCAAAATTATACGAGTAGTACTTAACTCAGCCAAATGTTTTTAGTCTTTGAATTTGGTATAAACTACTTTGAATTCATTCTATTTTCCATTAACTTCACCTTCATGTTAAAGTTGGTATAAACTATTTTGAATTCATTCTTTTTTGTTAAATTTATATTCATAATATTAGGTGTATTTAGAGTAGTAAAAAATTTATATAAATTAATAAAATATGAATTCTTGTAATTCGCGTGATATATTTTTAAAAATTTACAAAGATTTTAGTGTTCTATTGAAGTTCAAATCAAAGTGAATAATAATATAATATATAACAATAAATTAAATGTAAGAGTAATTTAAAGTCATAAATTTGATGACATAAAATTTTTTCATCAAAATCAATAACTATAAGTATAAATAAATTTTATAAATTATTGAAATAATTTTATTTTTTATATTCTTCTATATATTTTATACTATTTCTATATGCTTTCTGAATTTTTTTTTAACTACTGTTATTTGTCTTCATAAAAGCAAAAGGAATGATTCCATAAGTCCTACGGTAATATTCCTCCCTCGCGACGCACATGCTTTTGAATTTGACTAATTTGCTTTCTACTCTTCTTGCTCGAGGGGAAAGCAGCAACACGTGCCACTAAATTCTTCAGTGCACGCTACCAAACCCCTGGGGGCAGGGACAACAGTCCACAGTGTCTTTTGCACATTTTCTTTAACGTTATTTACTGCATGCCAAACGGCACCACTTTTCTCTCCTAAACCGGCGGCCGTTCATCACACGGACCGCACACAGAGATCGAAGGGTGAGGGCCCTGCTAGGCAAGTACAGGTCCGTCTGTTTACCCCTTACCTAATACAACCCTCATCTTCTGTTCGCTTATCTTCTCCAACCCTTCTCTCTCTCTCTCTCTCTCTCTCCGCGTGTGTGTGTTTGTGCAGGGGTTCTGGTATGTAACTGGATTCTTTCTTTCATTATCAACAACAAATCAATTACTATCAAACTTAACTTGCTGCTACTCTCGACTTTACTATTTCATTTTTCATTGCGTGTTTGTGTGTGTTTTTGTGTGTGTGTGATTTGTGATTCCTGTTGGGCTTTGGGTGTTTCCATGTTTGTTTATTTATTTAGTCAGTGAGATCTGAATTTCTCTGCCATTTATTCTTAAGATCCATAAGGTAATTTTATCTGCTTTCTTTTCCTTTTCTTTATATTCACTTCCAATTCGTTAACTCTACCGCCTTATCCTACTTTCCCTTTTCTTCCTCTATTTCTTCCAACTACATGCACATACATCCATGACCTTCTCTGCTTGCCTTCTTCCTTTGTAAATCTTTTTTATTTTGTATTAAATAAAACCCACCACAGATTATGTATTGTTTTCCACTCTTTGCTGCCCCCACTGCTGATATGCCGATTCACTAACAATTAAATAAATCTTTCTCAATCTATTTATTTCCTCTGTTAGTATACTTAATTTATTTTTTCCTCTTTTAGTATACTTAATTTATTTTTTCTTTTTTGTTTTCTCCCATTTCTATTGGACAATGGAAAAACACACACGAATGGTGGTAAATAATGGTCTGTTATTCGTTGCGATGAATCAATTTTTGGTCCCTTTGGTCTGCACCCTACAGCTATCTACAAGCAAAAAGACACTATTTGTTCCCTTAATCCAAAACTTGCTGCGGCAAATGTGATTTGTCATCTCTTCTTGGCTCTTATCCCTTCATTTTGGGCTGCTTTTGTAGGTATAACTTTGCTCAGGGGGGAAGAATTATATATATATATACACGCGTACATACACAGAAAGAAAGAGAGAAATAGATCATTCAGTGAAGGACTGAAATGGCGAACATAGACATTGAGGGAATCTTGAAGGAACTCCCAAATGACGGACGTGTACCCAAGACGAAGATTGTGTGCACCCTTGGCCCGGCTTCTCGAAGTGTGCCTATGCTCGAGAAGCTTCTAAGGGCTGGGATGAATGTTGCCCGATTTAACTTCTCTCATGGTACCCATGAATACCATCAGGAGACCTTGAACAATCTCAGGATTGCCATGCATAACACTCAGATCTTGTGTGCTGTCATGCTTGACACTAAGGTCCGTTCTTTTATTTTCTGTTTTTATTTGATTTCAGTTTAATTGGTTTTTGATGAACTTTCTTAGATTTGCATAAATGATTTTCATTTGGTTGATGGGTGTGAATATTTGCACTCCTTCAGTAGTTTTTCTCACTCTACAATAGCTTCACAATAGCTTTAATGATTAAAGTTATTGTGGAATGGGGGAAGCTAATGAAGGAATGCATTTATAATTTTCCTTGGTTGATTTGTTTCCCTGTTTGTTTAAACAAAACTTGCAATGGGATACATTTGGTTGTCTAATCCACTTGCTTGGCGTTACTTCAAAATTTAATTCAAGTGAACCAAATTGGTGAACCTTTTAAATTTCATTTTGAGAATAAAATTTAATGTTACACATTATTAGATAAAATCCATTGCCAATATAGAGTCTTTCTTGAAGGACTATGTCAATCTCAAGTTAATTATTGATGTTCATAGAGGATTAGTTGTGGTAATTTTGAGGTACTATACTTTTTGGAAGAAAAGTAAGTATGGGATTTTTGATATACTCTTTGATTAGCAGTGATATTTCTCTCAACTTGTAGTATGAGTGCAAGATTTAACGGTTGTTTTTGGTTACATCACTGCTAGTGCGATTTGAAATAACAATTGGCTCTAGGTCAGCGGATGCTTTATAAGGAAAACATTGCTTTCTTGCTTTAAAACTTGAAAAATTATCAAAAAGACTAATTTGTTGGTTTTGGAAAAGTTAGGTGCACAAGTTTTTTCGAGAGCAATTATCTGCTCTCAATAAGGGATTATTACAAAAGTGCCCATGTAAGTTATTGGGGCAATCAAGTGTATGCTGCCGGTGGACTTCTACTTTGACTTTACTGTTGAAGTGATCCAAATATGGTAATGAAGGGATGGTGAGAGAATAGAATCTCTATATTCATAATGCGTGAAGTCAATTTTTAAATCTAATGCTAAGAAAGGATGCAGTTCTTTTCACTTGCTTGGTTTCACTACGTAGTTTGCTTGGTTTCTCTACATGGTTTGCTAGGTTTCTCTACGTAGTTTGAGGAACAGTTGGAAATCTCTCTCTCCCCCATTGCACTCCTATCATTTCTATACTTCGACTTTAAGGCTGCGTTTTATAAACCAAAAAATTCTAACATTTTGCAACTTTTGTTCTAACATCGACACATCTCACTTTTGGCAGAAGTTGTGTTTAATAAAAACTTGTAGAAGTTATAAGAAAAACTAGAGAAAGTTGGTTGTTTTGTGCGTGGTAAGTTTTTTGTATTTGGTAAATTTTGGTGGAGAAAATTAGAAGTTGGTGTTTTTTTTTTTTTTTTGCAGGGTTACCAAACACACCCTCAAATGTTTTTTTTTTCTCCCAATACTTCAACTCTCATTCTTGACTTCATGAGCTGAATAATATATTTTTGAATTATTTATTTTTTCAAGAATGACTCCATGAGCTGAACCTTGGGATTATTAGCTTTTGCATATGCATTGTTTAGAATTTTGGTTCTATTTGGATGTTATTGTGGAACTTCTTTTTGTGTTGTGCTTATATATTTGGTGGCTTGTTAATAGGCTGAATATATGATTTATGCTTTCTTCAATTAGTTGGGGAAGTGTACATTGGATGACTAATAGTTGTGCTTTCTATTGTAGTTTGGCTCTGATTGATATGTGCCATTCTAGTTTTATCTTTGGTGGATTTTACTAGTTTATTGTATTATATTGGGGAAATATCCCTTTTAATGTCTTTGATTTGTTTTTTAGAAGGCACACCACTTGGCATGTGAGGGAAATATTGGGAAACATTTTTACAGGATTTTGTTTTTTAATGCAACAGGCTATTGGGAAACAATTGAAAAATATAATAAAATGCATTTGTTGTAGTTGAATGGCTGTTTTATGGTGGTTCTTGATGTCAAGTCATTTGTGCTTAAATTTTAAGTTTCTTTTTCAACAAGAAGGTGTTTATCTGTAATGTGTGTTTTGGTGAGCGACTTCACATTTTGACTTGAGCTAGAGATTTTTATTATTCAAAGCATGCTGGGACACTATTCAACTTTTTAAAAAATAAAATGTAAAAAAAGCATTAAATTTTGTGGCAAACTGCAAGGAAATTCTATGACCTAATTGCTAATTCCATAAAGAGTTGGGAGGGAGGATAGCTGTACGGATGCTAGCTTCTCAAAATTTAGTTTGGTGAAAATTCTGGTGGAGCAAAAGGTGTTAAATACTGGTGTCTCCTTGTAAAATGTCCAGTTTTACCTAGTATTTGGGCTCCTTTTGCTGATTCATGAGATCACTAACTTTTGATGGATGGGTGCACAAGGTGGTAAATGTGCTTATGATAATTGTCAGAAGATACTGTTTATCATTTTTGTTCCATGGCACCACGAGGCCTTATGGACTTAAAGCATGTGCACAGTAGTTGGAGGGCTTGGAATTTATTGGATATGGACGAGCATTGGACAGGCATTGGGGTACACACCTTCATTTGTGTCCTCTCTTCTTTACACGACTGACCTGCTAGTCTTTTATTGTGATTCCTGTAACAGTGAATATTGTTGGCAACAACAGAAGCAGAAGAAGAAGAAAACAAAGATGGCAGCAGTGGCAGGAAATGAATATAGAACAAATATTAGTCATACAGAACCAAATACATATATAAATAATATTATTTTTTGTATTAATAAGATCACAATTTTCTTCTGGTAGGGTGTTTTCAATTAGTACGGAAACAGAATTGTTTTCAACATTTCAAAAGTAGTACAAAAATAAGAAAGTATATACAAATGTTTACGAGTACAAGTAAAAATCTATATACGCTTATGAAAGCTAAATACGAAATTAACAAATTATTCGGCAGATTATGCTATTTTTATTTTATTTTACTGTTTTTTGATGGAAACATCATAATTATTATTCTTGTAATGTTTTTTTTGTTTTTATTTTTAATTAATATATTTTTTTCTTTTGCTTTGTGGAAAAGAAAAAATATTTTGTTGCTTAACTTCCTGCTGTATTGCCCTGCAGTTTTTTTTTTTTTAAAGAAATTTCCATGTACACATTTCTATGCCATGCAGCTGTTTTTTAGGATCCTCTAATTATACAAGTAGCTTGGCAACTTAAGCTTTTTAGTTATTGGAAAAACTTGAATGCAATCTCAAGGAGTGATGCTAGACCACCAATAGGTTGACATTGTAAGGGAAATGGATGAACTTATTGACTTCATTCAATAAATTCTATATTGAACTTATTGGTATTTTCTTATATAAGAACTTTTAAAGGAATTTATTTTTATTTTTAGAAGGGGATAGATCTTGGGAAGATTGCTATATTGGAGAACATTAGCTAGCGTTATAAGTCTAGGGAGCTAACCTTCATTTCATTAATAAAATTGTTTTTATTTGTTTAAAAAAAAAAAAACTAGGGACCTGTGGCTCATGGTGAGAGATTAGAACACCATTTTTTTCATTTATTTTCTTTTGCAACAAGACCAATATTTTTGGAAGGATTTGATATTGTAGGAAGGATTTGAGTTGAGAATTGACCTTTGATTAAAGAGGATGAGATAAGAACTGCTAATCTGGGCTTCTATGGGAGTGTTTTCCCCTATCCACAGTTCGGGAATTGTAGGCCTCGGATGGTTGGATGGAGTTTAGTTTGTATACATGGACACTGGCCATGATTACCAAGCGGTGTATATGTAGACGCTGGCAGGAATACCATGGTATGGATGCAGCAAATAAATATATTTGTTTATGTGTGTATATTAAATTAAAAAATATGTTTTTATAAATGCATTTTATCATATGAAAATGGTGGGAAATTATTTTTAAATTATACATATTGGAAAAGAAGTGTGAATGAAAGATCCTAATAATTTATTTTAGAAGAGCTAATTTAAATAAATTGAAGGTTTTGAGTTTTACGACTCCAAAAAAAAAAAAAAGGTCTAAATGAGGAATTAGTAAGTGTATATATTTGGTGATTAGGGTTACTAAGTATTATTATGTACTATTATTTTTTCATCATTGGAGTTATTTTCTTCCGGTGTGCATTGTGTTTGATGTGTGTAAGGAATGGACATGTTTCCCTAAGTATGAATATGTATTTGGGTCTAGAAAATTAGAAAACTGGGACATGTTTTGATGCATGTATCACATGCAAGTCTCTAGGAGTGTCGGTATCTAACATGAACATCAAATTCTCTTAGAAGTGGCCATGATTCTTAGGTAGGTCAAATCTCTATGAGAAAGTGTCTTTTTCTTCCCCTTGGGGAGCAATGAGTGAGGTAGGTTGTTATGTCTAGAAGAAGTTAGTTGTTAGTTGGTAGTTAAAGTTAGTTAGTAGTTAAAGTAGTTGGAAGTTAACTCTGTTAGGTAGTTAATAACCATTGTCGAGTAGCCTAAACTGTAAGGGAGTTGGTTAGAATTGTTAGAAATGTAACAGCCTTAACAGGTTTTGGAGGAAAGTTAGAACAAATGGCTATAAATAGCTCAAGAGGCTCAATGAAAAACAAGTCTGAATTTTTCCAGAAATTATAGTCTTCTTTCAAGAATTCTGTTATCTTCTTCCTAGCCATAACAGTGGTATCAGGCAGTAGGATTCTTGGCCTGCTATTCTTACAACTCTGCCATGGCCGAAGAGAATAGAGCAGTGCAGAAGGTAGAGGAAGCCATCAGGCTGTTAAAGGAAGGAAATGAAAGAAATGCCAAGGAGATTGGGGAAATCAAGAACTCCCTTAGGGAGTTGGGGGACATTAAAGAAATGATAGTGGCCATGAGTATCAAGCATGATCAAATGGCCAGCCATGTATATGGAAAATCAGTCCAAGAAGAGAGTGGAGGCCCACGACTGCAGTCACCAGAGTCATCACAGCCAGCAAATCTTCAAAATCTGGGAAGACGGACCTCAAGATTTGAAAGAGTACAACCCTCTTCGCTACCTTTCTATCATAAAGTTGCAAAGATTGAATTTCCTCGATTTTATGGTGAAAATCCAAGTGGATGGTTGTATAAGTGTGAGAGGCTTTTTGAGTACAATTCAGTAGATAATGGAGATAAGGTGAAGTTGGTTGCCCTACACTTAGAAGGGCCATCTTTGTAGTAGTTTCAATGGTTCGAAAAGTGTCATTAGAACATGACCTAGGAAGGGTTTACGCAAGAGCTGTTATCTAGGTTTGGGTCCAATCTATATGAAGATGTAGTGGGAGAATTAACCAAACTAAGGCAGGTCACCTCTGTAAAGGCATAGCAGGAGAGGTTTGAGCTTCTGGCAAACCAAACCCAAGGTCTGCTAGAGTCTTTTTTTGTAAGCTATTTTATAAGTGGCCTTGAAGATGAAATTTGACAAGGGGTCTTAATGTTTAAACCAGCCTCAATCATTAATGTAATAGGGTTAGCAAAGCTACAAGAATCAAGCATTGAAGCAATAGCTAGGAAATCAAGATTTGGGGTTAGGATGGAGGGCACTGTAAGGGACAAAACAGCAGTGGGGAATGCAGGAGTACAGGGAAAAGGAGAATTTTCCAGGGAGTAAGAAGAAAAGAAGGCAAAAGGATTGTGTTTCTGGTGCAATGAAAATACACAAAAGGCCATGTATGCAATAAGAAAAAGCTGTACAGCTTAGAAGGAGAAGAGGAGGTACCAGAACAGACATAAGAAGTTGAAGAAGAGGAAGAAAAAGATCAACCACCAAGAGAGGAGTTGCAGATATCCCTAAATGCCATCACTGGTTCAATCTCTTATAGGATCATGAGGGTAAAAGGGAATGTGAAGAAGAAGCTTGTCATCATCTTGATAGGCTCAAGGAGTACTCATAACTTTCTGAGTGCTGAGGTGGCCAAGAGAACAAACACTGAAATAGAGGAAACAAAAGCCCTTCCAGTGGCAGTAGTTGATGGAACTCAAATGCTGACTACAGCAATCTGCAGAAACTTCAACTGGGAGATGCAGGGGGCAGCTTTCTAGGCTGATGTGAGGATCTTGCAGTTAAGAAGCTGTGACATGGTGCTTGGCATTCAATGGTTGGCTACCTTAGGACTTGTCAAATGGGACTTTAAAAACCTGAGCACGGAATTTTTCTTGAATGGCAGAAAACATGTATTAAGAGGAGGCAAAAGGGAAGAATTAAAGGTGGTAAGTCCGGGAAAAATGAGGAAATATCTGCAGAACTTGGAGTAGTAGCACAAATTAATTCGCTACAAGCAGAGGACACTAAGGAGACTTCTGGCACTACAGAGGAAAGAAGACAGCCTCCAGAATTAGAGAACTTACTCTCAAATTTTGCACAGGTGTTTCAAGAGCCAAAAGACTTGCCTCCCACCAGATCTCATGATCATTGTATTCCTCTCAAACTAGCAACGGAGCCTACTAATGTTAGACCCTACAGGTACCCTCACTTTCAAAAAACTGAGATTGAGAAACAAGTGAAAGAAATGCTGAGGGCAGGAGTTATAAAGCCTAGTGTTGATCCTAGTAAAGAAAAAGGATGGCACTTGGAGGATGTGTGTAGATTATAAGGCTCTCAATAAGGTCACCATTAAAGATAAGTTTCTAATACCTATTATTGATGAACTTTTAGATGAATTATGGGAAGCACAATACTTCTCTAAGTTAGACTTGAGGTCAGGCTATCATTAAATAAGAGTCCACCCTAGTGATATTGAAAAGATCGCTTTTAGGACTCATGATGGGCACTATGAATTCTTAATAATGCCCTTTGGACTTACTAATGCCCCTTCTACATTCCAAAGTCTTATGAATGAAATTTTTAGGCCTTTTTCTAAGGAAGTTTGTACTAGTGTTCTTTGATGACATTAGTATATAGTCGATCTTGGAAAGAACATTTGTAGCACCTGCAGATTGTTCTACAGCAATTGAAGCAGTAGCAGTTATTTGCAAAGAAGACCAAGTGTATCTTTGGAAGAAAAGAAGTTGAATACCTAGGCCATCTAGTTTCAGCAAAATGGGTAGCTACAAAGCCAACAAAGCTGCAGGCTATTCAGTCTTGGCCAATACCAACCACTGTCAAAGAGTTGAGAGGATTTTTAGGGCTTACAGGGTATTACCGAAGGTTCATTCAGGATTATGGAAAGCTCTGCTCTCCTCTTCACAATCTGCTCAAAAAGGATTCTTTTGTTTGGACTCCTGAAGCTACAACTGCTTTTATTCAACTTAGAAGGAAAATGACTTCAGCTCTTGTATTGGCTTTGCCAGATTACAAGACTTTTGTAGTGGAATTAGATGCTTCAGGTATTGGGGGTTGTGTTAATGCAAGATGGACATCCAATAGCCTTTTGGAGTAAGGGAATCTCAGCAAAAGACCAATTTCTCTCAACCTATGAAAAGGAACTTATGGCAGTAGTCATGGCAGTGTTAAAATGGAGGTGCTATCTGTTAGGCAGGCAATTTGTGATCAAGACTGACCATCAGAGCCTCAAGTACATTTTGGAGCAGAGAATTGGCACTCTTTTCCAGCAGAAATGGGTCACTAAACTCTTGGGGTTTGACTACACTATAATTTACAAATGTGGGAAGGAAAATACAGCTATTGATGCATTGTCAAGGAAAGGGGAACTAGAGGGCCTTGTTGATGCAGTAGCCACAATTCATGCTTTGTCATATGTATTTACAACTTGGATGGAAAAAGTGAAGAGTAGCCGGGAGGAAGATAGAGATTTACAGCAGCTGATTAAGGAATTGTAGCAAGGACAGACCCAGGGTGGATATGAGTGGCAACAAGGCAACTTGACTTATCACAACAGGCTGGTGGTAGGAAAGACCCCATTAAGAAGACAGCTTATTCAAAAATTTCATTCATCACCATTGGGAGGACATTCGGGGGTAAGTAAGACTACAAAGAGATTGACAAAAAATTTTTATTGGGAAGGCTTGTAGCAAGAAGTGGCAAAGTTGGTGGCAGAATGTGACTCTTGTCAGAGGTATAAGAGTGAAAATATGAAGTATCCTGGACTCTTGCAGCCTCTCAGTAGCCCTAATTGAATTTGGAGTGATATCTCCATGGACTTCATTGATGGGCTGCCAAATTCCCAAGGAAAGACTGTAATCTTTGTGATGGTTGACAGGCTATCAAAATATAGCCACTTCATGGCCTTATCTCATCCATATGCAGCCAAAGAAGTGGCTGAAGTGTTTTTCGACCAGGTGTTCAAGTTGCATGGTCTTCCCTCTACAATTGTATCAGACGGGGATCCAGTGTTCACAAGCCATTTTTGGCAGGAACTCTTCACTCTACAAGGGTGCCAGTTGTGCCTCAGCTCTGCCTATCACCCACAGTTAGATGGTCAGACTGAAATAGTAAATAAGTGTTTAGAAAATTACCTAAGGTGCATGACTGGTGACTGCCCCAAACAGTGGGTTAAATGGCTGACTTTAGTTGAGTGGTGGTATAACACCACTTACCATTCAACCATTGAAACAACTCTTTATTTTGCAGTATATGGCCAGGAACCACTAGACCATACTTTCTACAGTTCAACACCATCTTCTGTGGCAGCTGGGGAGGACTAGTTAAAGGAAAGAAGGGAGATCATCAGGCAATTAAAAGACAACCTGAATTAAGCACAACAGAAATTGAAGCTTTATGCTGATAAGGGGAGATCAGAAAGACAATTTGAAGTAGGAGACTGGGTCTCTATGAAGCACGGATACTTCAAATTAGGTGCTACACTTGTATCGGATTCTCGGATACGCGGATATGGATAGGATACGGCAGGATATGTATCGGATACGCCACGTGGAGTATCCTGATTTTTTATTTTTAATTTTGCATAGGATACGGGAGGGATACGGGAAGGATACGGCGGGGTCAATTTAATATTTCAAATTTTATTCAAGGGTAAAATTGATATGATAACATTTATTTAGGGTCAAATTGTAAATAATTAAAATATAACTTAATATAAAATAGATATTCTGTTAATTTATGGATTGAATGGTATTTTTCGTGCTACATAATTGTTATATATATAATGTTTGGTAGCATATAAATGCTATCTTCAAAAATATTTTAAATAAAATATATTTTTTATTTTATTATTTTTGTTGTATCTTCACCGTATCCGTATCCTCATTTTTTAAAAATTGCCGTATCCCGTATCCGTACCCGTATCCGTATCCGTGCTTCATAGCTGGGTCTGTTTCAGCCTTATAAACAGACTGCAGTGATTTTTCCGAAGAACATGAAGCTGGCTCCTAGATTTTATGGACCTTATCAAGTCTTGGAGAAGATAGGAACAATGGCATACAAGCTGCAGCTACTATCAGGAGCTAAACTCCATCCTGTATTCCATGTTTCTGTGCTTAAGAAGAAGGTAGGGATAGTTATCACAATTCAACCTAATCTACCACCAATCAATTTTGAAGGAATCTTATAGCTACAACCTATGGCTGTGCTAAACAAAAGACTGATTAAGAGGCCACAAAGTTGTGGAGCAATGGCTAGTGTAGTGGCAGAACCACTTTCCAGAGGATGCTACATGGATAGATCAAGCAGAAGTTCATGCAAAGTTTCCTCAATTTCAGCCATGAGGACAAGGCTGCTTTCAAGGGGCAGCGGATGTTATGTCTAGAAGAAGTTAGTTGTTAGTTGGTAGTTAAAGTTAGTTAGTAGTTAAAGTAGTTGGAAGTTAACTCTGTTAGGCAGTTAATAACCATTGTTGAGTAGCCTAAACTATAAGGGAGTTGGTGAGAATTGTTAGAAATGTAATAGCCTTAACAAGTTTTGGAGGGAAGTTAGAACAAATGGCTATAAATAGCTCAAGGGTCTCAATGAAAAACTAGTCTGAATTTTTCCAGAAATTATAGTCTTCTTTCAAGAATTTTGTTATCTTCTTCCTAGCCATAACATAGGTATAGGGAACTCCTCAAGCAAGGGAGCTCTATTGTTTGAGCATCCAAAGAGGCAAGGCCACCATGTTTCTTTATCGCTATTAGGTTCATCCCCTGGGATGGATATATGGAGGGACCCATGTGGTGAGGCTAGCATGTGTCCTTGTTAACCGGTTGAATGGAACCACGGTGGTCGAGCAATGTGTAAGCCTAGTGGTTTTGCATGTGCCATCTTTTGTGACTATTGTTCATCACAAAATATGTCGTTGGTTTTAACTTTCTCAATTGCCATTAAAATTCGCTTTCTTACACATGGGAGCAATTCAATGTCTAGATATCTACCAATTGAAGTAACAATCACTAGTTCGAACTCCCTTGGCATTACTTGGTTTTGGTGGGGTGGGTCAAGTGTTTTAGTGGATTAGTCCCGCCGAAGGTGGGAATGCATTTGTTATAAAATAATAAAAAAAATTTGCATGCCAACACTTGGGAGCCTTTCTCATTACAAAATCTAAATAATTTTTCCTTTGATCTAGTAGATGTTTGTATTAGGTTCCTTTTGACCAAAATATAATGATATAAGATTAAGATGGTTAAGAATGCTGGTTGGGTTTGCAAATGGCTGCTTGGTGCAAGTTTACATTTGTACATTGCACCCACTTCACCAATTTGGGACCAACTTTGAAATTGGATGGATCCACTTATCATTTTATATATTCATATACTGTAACTGCAGGTGTCCTCACTGATTACAAGTGGTAGGTGATGAATTTTTGTGCCATTTAGTTCCCTCGGGGACCTGTCATGATATGTTTTGTTGAACTAGTTGTATTAGTATTAGCTGATTATGGCAACAAATGCTATTCAAACAGGTATTCAGAATTACTTATTGACGCAAACCCGAAAGGATGAAACCCTATAACTCACAATCAAAATTGGAATATCTAATAAGACAGCTAAAATCAGATTAAGAATGACAACCCAATGTTTGTTGGAATCAAGAAGCGAAGGTGTAAGGTTTGAACGCTACAAAGATGAAATCTTATATAAGTTTTGAAAGTTTAATCAAGAACCAAAGAGAAAGTTCTCTCTATATCGTATAATGTAAAAACCAATCTCTCTACAAAAGAAGCCTAATCCCCTTGAAGCCCAATCCGCATAAGCCTTGTATATCCACCCTCATTAAATGACTCTTATCTCTTACTTGGATCACATGGATTAAGGCTTCATCCTTCTTAGAGCCTAACTTTATGCTTGACGCTATCTTAGAAGAATTTCTTGAAGTTTGCTTGGCCCAAATGTCGTGAATCAGTTCATTTAATGTCTCTTTGATCCTCTTAGCCCTAATCCTTGTAGTTGGTCCAATTGGCACATGTAATGGATCTTGTTGATTTTCATCACCTATCTTGGTCGATTTTGTGGTTGATTGGTTTGTTCTTTATTCCTTTATTTAAT
The DNA here is from genome assembly GCA_035590655.1 of Pouteria glomerata. NCBI lineage: Eukaryota > Viridiplantae > Streptophyta > Magnoliopsida > Ericales > Sapotaceae > Pouteria > Pouteria glomerata. Next base: position 28,931,601 of record JAVXUM010000001.1, read on the forward strand.
TTTTCTACTTTTTGCTTAAACTATGTGACCGTTATCTATGCTTGCTTTGTTCTATCATGAGTGATAATTAGTTGTGTGTTTAAGTATCAACCTTTCCCCCTCATATCCTTTATATACGACATCTTTTTTAAAGTCGCTTCCTAGGAAGCACGGACTCTTGTCCCGTATCCAGGTTGGACTCACTTGGGACACCAAATGGACTCACGCTAGGCATTTGTTTGAGTCACCTTTTGCCTTATTAGATTTTTTTTATTATTTCTTTTTTTTAGACACATCCTGGATACATCATGGACTCATTATGGATGTGGTGTCTCTCTTATAATACATGAAAGTTTTAACTGGCACATTGACTTATGATTAACATAAACTAGTAATTGCCCGTGCCTAAAGGCATAGAAATATAGTTTGGTGTGTAAATAGCTCAAATTTATATTTATAAAACAAACCGACATTAAAAGCTACAAAAATAACTTATAAAAATAAAAAATCACTAAACAAAAGAGACTAACGTATTAATACAGTGTTTAATAAAGGTATAAAATTTTATTATTTATTACAAATATTATCACATTTTTTAAAATATTGATTTGAAAACTTACATATAAAAAGTATTCAAAAAATATATGAGAAGAGTGAGAGAGTATATTTTCATGTGAAGTGATCGAAAAGACAACTAAAGTGAAGAGAGAGAGAAGTAATTTTGACTAGTAAATAAATCTAACAATTGAAAGTATACAAATGTCAAATTAATGAGCTATATTGTTATATGGATTACAAAACTTGTTAGTTATTTTAGGTTTGGATGATTTGATGAAATGTAATCAAATTTTGGTTTATGGATTCATGGGACGATGTTTTGTTAAAATGATTTGTTAGTTATAATTTTGGATGAAATTTAATTATTATACGATTTTTGCTGTTGATTTTTATGCTATAAAATATAGTTATTATCATTTTAGATGAAATGTAGTCATTATGTGACTTATTTTTTGACTTTCAAGTTATGAAATATATTTTTTTTTTCAACTTGAGTTAGTATTATATTACATTATTTTTATTTTATTTGAATAAAGTATTAATGTGTAAGACATTAAAGAAATATATTTTTGTTGGGTTGAGTCTTTTTTGAATCATTGAGTTGACGCATTTGTGTCGTGTTGTGTTATCGTGCTGTGTCGTGCTGTGGTGTCAGCGTCTCGAGTTAGTGTCCATGCTTCTTAGGTCACTTCACTAGTGATGCAGAACAAAAATTGAAAGAAAAGAAAGAAGAGATTGAAAGCGAGAGAGAGAAGAAAGTAAAGAA
>JAVXUM010000001.1:28944464-28955274 GCA_035590655.1 Pouteria glomerata
AACAAGAAACCCTAAGACTGTCGTGAGATCCCACCATCTTGTGAGAGAAGGAGTATTTTCGGGAATACGGCGGAAGGTTGAAAGGTGAAGATCAAAGCCTCGAATCTGCTGCGATCATAACCAACTGAAGGTATGATCTTAAACTAGATTAGTAAATAATTTTGTATTATTCGTATACACTACAGTCGTGATCATGGGGTTTTTTGCGTTCCCCAACAGACCAGACACTAGTAAGGTTTAACGTCACTTTTTATTCTCTAGCATTATCTACTCTTTGCCTCTTTGTTGTTGTCTGGACCGATCGACAGAGTGTCCAACTAGCAGTGGCTTCGTCTTTATCTTCATTGCTGCTAATCTCAATAATTTCTATCTCTTTCCTGTATTTTGAAAATAAGCTACCATAAATAACAAATTATAATTAGAACTTTTAAATTAATTAAATAAATGCATGATTTATGTTCTAAATGGTGGTTTATAATTACACTTTTCAAATGTAATCAATGGCCATCAAAAGTTGAAACTTCTACTTTGACTTGTTTCATTAATTTATCATTATTACGCTCAGGTGACCTGTCATTTCTATGATGTGGCACAAATTCCCTATCTGAATTTGTAGGCCTAATGCGTTCCTTAATTATGTCCACCCTAGTGTTTAGTCTTTGAATTGCTTCAGTGAGGGCTACTAATTGAGTTTGCAATTGGTTGTCTACCATAATACTAGAGGATGTTAGTGTACAACCACCACGTAATTACAAACAAAGATTCTATGACTAAATTTATTGATATCAATAACGACTCATGCAAATTACTACTAATATAAATGTTAGCTAATTATATGTAAAAGACACATATACCCTATATGTTGATTAGATTCTAAGACAACTCAAACAAGTTGCATGTAATATCCTATTTTTTCAAATGCATGTATGTGAAGAAGTTAGATATGTCGATGAAGATGATTTTAATTCTATGTTAGGGAATATTGGTAATATCCAATTTTTGACTAAAGATAGATGATATGTGCATTGTTTAGAACCTCAATTAGATAAATTTGACATTGGTCTAAGATTGATAATTTAAGTTCTTTAATAGCGTAGGTTGGTTTAAGTACTTAGAAGAAAAATCTTAAGTGTTAGAGACTTTTAAATATTAGGAGCTTAATTAAATTGTGAAAGGAATTTTTTTAATTCCTAGGGGTAAAATGGTAATTTGATCCATGAGAGAAGAACACACTTGAGGGAGGGCCGGCCATGTAAGAAGAAAAGAATTTCTAAATTGTAGTTGAAAGAACAAGTATAAAAAGTTTGAATAGGTGGAAGTTTTTGCTCCAATTTGACCCAGTCAAAGTATGAAACTTGGACCAAGCTTACATGGACCAATAGAGGACCAAGGAAGGGTGACTTGGAGGGATGAAGTGGCCGGCCAATCGGCAAGGAAGGAGCATGAATTCTGCTGAACTGAATATGGCCGAATGGAACATTGGTTCTTTTAGAATGGCCTTGTGTGCCTTAGGTGTTTAAATTGAATTAAATTAGTAGGTCCCACACAAATTAAATGGGAAGACTTTTGTGTAAAATCTGAAATTAATAGAAGGCCAAGTGAATTTTTCCTATTGGCCAATTGAATTCAAACATTGAAAGAAAAAACAACACACCCGGATGGCCTTAAGGCCATTCGTCCAATTTTGCTAGTGGAGGAGGACCATTCGGGCAAACTGAAATTAGAGAATAAAAGGAAGAGCAAAAGAAAAGAAAAATGAGAAGAAGAAAGAAAAGGAAGAGAAGAAGAGAAAAAGGAAGAAGAGGAGGAAGAAGAAGAAGAATAGTAAAAGAAAAGTTAAGAAAGGTAAGTGTTTTCTTAATTTGTTTAAAGAAACTTTTAGTAAACCCAAGCTTGAGTTTGGAGAGAAATTAAAGGAAGAATCTTGATTTTTTTTGAAGGAAATTGAGGGACTTGAATTCAAGAAGAAAGAGTTGAAGGAAAGTCTTATATTCCCTAAGTAGAGAGCTTGAAGTCTCTTGAAGCCTTTTGGAACCTTGTTTAAGCTTTTGGGCTCTAACTGAGGTAGGGGTTTTCTTACTCCCTCTAATATGCATATAGGTGTATTAGGAGAGTTTAAGGATCATATATATGTATTATATATGTGTAGGAATGGAAAGGTTGAGAGGGATAACGAATTGGAAGAAATCTTGGCAAAGAGTTATCTTGTTATGCATCAAATTTTGGCTAGAAATATACTTGGACCAAGAGCTTCATTTTTAGAATTAAAGGGCTGAAAACAGGGGAAAAACAGAGGATTTTAATGAATAAAGACCTAGGTTTCACTTAAAATTGGTTCCATAACAATTGGTACAAAATAATGTGAAATATTAACATATTTAGTGACTTGGAACACAAAGAGTAACTAGTATAATTTCCATTTTATAAGCTGTATTTCCATCACTTTGAGGGTTGTTTTGGGACCTTAGTTCCATGTAAAAACTTCAATTAAAAGTTTAGGAAAGAACTCCCAATGGTGTGCACAAAATTGGATAATTTACTTGGTCATTTGAAGTAGTTAAGGTAATGGTATGTGAGTAACACCAAAAAAGAATTTTCTGCACTTTTACTTCAAGCAAATTCTGAATTTTGATGAGCTTATGTTGATATATTGTTGTTGGAAATGATGTTGTTGAATTGGCGTTATGATACAAACTTGTTTCATGCAAACTTGTGCCGTAAATTATGAACTAGTGTGTTAATTGTGACTTGTATTTCAAATGGGAACTATGGAACTTAATATGGAATTGATAACAAAAAATGAAATGGTTATTTGATTGTTTGGCCGGGGTTTGGGTGGGGAAAATATGAAGGGTCTTGAGATACCCTCAGGTCGAAAGCCCCGAAACCTGAGCAGGGTTGGTTTTCATGCTAGTAGGTTAGTAGCCTACAAAATGATTTGTATACGTAAGGCGTATCATCGCCCTGGACCACAAATCCTAAAGCACGATTTGCTATGTTTTGGTGTGGCGTTTCATAGCCCTAGGCTGAGGCCTTAAAGCACGATTTGTTAGGTACCTGATCCTCGAAGATTGTGTGAAATGATGGTGGGACATGGAAACACTAATAAAGAACAACTAAGTTGAAATTTCCAAAATAATAAGATGTTGCAAATTGCTTAAATTGAACTACATATTATATGGATATGTGGAACTTTGATGCATCATAGCTTTTTATTTATTCCCTTGAATTATGTTTGACATATTGTAAATGTGCATTATATTGCATCATATACATATTATTGTAGAGTAGCGTGAGCACACGCCGTCCGTGCTCACATCCCTACAGATTTTCATGCAGGACTCGCACAAGAAAGTTAAAGGTGACCAAATGCAAGGATAGGGAATTAGATAACACTTACCAAAGCTAGCTTATTTTGGGATTTTTGTTGTACTTTAATGATGTAAATGTTGTAAAAGAAATGTATATTTTATAATGAGATGTATAAATTTTAGAGTTCATTTTGGGTTCGTAATGTAATGGCCATAAGGCCTTAAGTTGTAATCTTGATGTCAGATTCACTTACATTTAATTTCTTACGCATGCTACCTATCATGGGTTTGACGATCTGGCCCTTAACTGCTTTAATGATCTTATCTAGTAGAATTATGAATGATATTATATGAGTCCACTGTGTAATAGCTTGACAACTTGAGATGGTTAATACCTAGGGACATGGGATGCCTTGCATTTCATATTACATGATGGTGTGACATGTGTGTTAAGTGTTTATGTATTTATGAGTAAATTTAAGTTCTATACCGCCTAGTTTTAGTGTTATTATTAGTGAGGTTTATTATTAGTGATACTTACCGGGACTCTTGTGCTTGTGTAATGTTAGATAAAATGTTACCGCGACAAGAACAGAGAGTCAGAGGCAGGGGCAGGGGCCGGGGCAGGGCCGAGGCCGAGGAAGGGGCCGAGGGAAGGCATGGATCCCAAGACAGAGGGGCAGTGCTTCCATTCATCAAGGGCAGGAGACCCACAAAAGTGCGGTGGTGGGGACCCTACAGCTAGCAAGAGCCAAAAAGGCAGCCCCAAGAGCCCCTGATGTGCCCCAACCTGCAACTATGGATGTTGGGGCATTCTTTCAGCAGATTGCGGTTGCTGTGGCAACCTTGGCTGGGAGAGTAAATGTGGGACCCCAAGTACCGAGATAAGCGGGAGCCACAGCACTAGAGAAGTTTAGGAGGATAAAGCCTCCTACATATGATGGTGTGGCTGATACGGATGTGGCCGAGCATTTTCTAGAGGAGTGCGAGAAGATACTAGTAGCTGTGTAGATTATGGAGCCCGCTACTCGTATTTCCCTGATTACATTTCAGTAGATAGGCAGGGCCTCAACTTGGTGGAATAGTTTGAGAAATACTGGGAGAGCAGGGGGCCATAGCTGGGATCAATTTAAGGAAAGATTCAGAGATCTTTTCTTCTCTCAGTCACTGCGGGATACAAAAAAGGAAAGAATTTGCCAGTTTATTTTAGGGTAGTCTGACGGTGCTGGAATATGAAAAGAGATTTTATGATCTATCCAAGTATGCACCAGAGTTGATTCCCACTGATAGGCTGAAGTGTAAAAGGTTTGAAAGGGGTTTGAAACCGGCTTTGAGAAATAGAATGGTGCCACTTGGATTAGATGATTATGTATACTGGTTAATAGAGCTATGACTGTTAGAAAGGGATTTATTGGAAACCAAATTTCTTGTGGAGAGCCGCCGTGGTAGGGGTATAGGGAGTCAACAAGAAGGAGAATCTAGCAAAAAAAGACAGAAAGGGACTACTTCCGTGGCCCAAGGACCACAGTCACATCTAGGCAGCCCAAGAGATCAGATACGGTTTCTTCGGGTCAGCCCTTATGTTACCATTGCAGACAGCTTGGCCATTTAAGATCTAATTGCCCTTTGTTGCTGGGACAAGGGGGACAGGCAAGATCAACTAGGGGTAGTCCAGGGGTAGAGACCAGGATATGCTACAGATGTGGCCAGCCAGGGCATGTTCAGCGTTTCTGCCCCTAGTTGCTGGGAGGCACGAGATGGAGGACGAGGCAGATAAGTCAGAGCAGTCAGTCCTCCGTGCAGCAGCAGACACAGTCTAGGGGTCCAGGGACAGGACAGAGTAGAGCTCCATAGTCACAAAGGGGAGCCCCACCAGGGCAGAGAGCAGGCAGATCCCAGGTTACTCCAGTGCAGAGACGTGTCTTTGCCATTTCTCAGCAGGATGCCCCAGCAGATCCAATGGTCATCCAAGGTATTTTTCGGGTCTATTTTTCTTATGCTACAGTATTGATAGACACAGGAGCTTCACATTCCTTCATCTCTAGTCAATTTGTTATTGCATTGGGATTACCAACTAGCGCCATGGATTGGTTATTGCACGTGGAAACCCCAGTGACAGGACTTTCAACTTTAACTACCTTGTGTAAGGGATGTGAGATACGGGTAGAGGATGCCTACGGTGGAAGGGAATTAGTCTCTACTTATGATCTGATAGTCTTGGAGATGAGAGGTTTTGACGTGATATTGGGGATGGATTGGCTGGTGTCTTACCAAGCCGTGATTGACTGCTATCACCGTAAGGTGACTTTGTCCAGCCCTGAAGGCGTATCAGTTCGCTTTTTTACGGATAGGTACAAAATACACGATTCGTGCTTTTGGGATGGCTATGAAATAGTGGACTTGTGCAGTTTATTTGCTAATGTGGTATTAGAGAGGGGGATGAACAACTAGGACAAGAACTGCCTCGGGTAGTGGATGAATTCCTTGATGTCTTCCCAGCTGATTTGCCAGGATTGCCATCTGAGATGGAGGTGAAATTCTGCATTGATTTGATCCCGGCTACGGAGCCTATTTCTCTCATTCCTTATCGGCTAGCGCCTGCTGAATTGGTGGAATTAAAGAAACAGTTAGAGGAGTTACTGGCCAAGGCTTCATTAGGCCCAGTACTTCACCTTAGGGTGCACCGGCATTGTTTGTGGGTAAAAAGGATGGGACATTTCGTATGTGTATAGATTATCGAAAGCTAAACCAGGTAACAATCAAGAATAAATACCCATTACCGAGGATTGATGATTTGTTTGATCAGCTAAAAGGCTCCGTAATATTTTAAAAAATTGATCTTCAGTCGGGTTATTATCAAGTGAGGATCCGGGAAATAGACATTCCCAAGACGGCATTTAAGACTCAATATGGCCACTACAAGTTCTTGTGATGCTGTTTAGGTTGACTAATGCACCAGCAGTGTTTATGGATTTGACGAATCGAGTCTTCAGGGAATTTCTAGATAAGTTTGTGGTAGTCTTTATTGATGATGTGTTGGCATATTCCAAGTCAGAGGAGGAGCACGAGCAGCACTTGCGCCTAGTACTTCAGAGATTGAGAGACCACCTTGTTTGCCAAGTTAAGCAAATGTGACTTCTGGTTGAAAGAAGTCAAATTCTTGGGGCATGTAATATCCCAGGAAGGAGTAACGGTAGATCCTTCCAAGATTGAAGCTATCCTGGCATGGCCTCAGCCAAAGAGTGTCTTTGAGATATGAAGTTTCCTTGGGCTGGCAGGGTATTACAGAAGATTTGTTTTAAACTTTTCCAAGCTGGCAACTCCATTGACTAAATTGACTAGGAAAGGGGTAAAGTTTGAGTGGAATGAAGCTTATGAGAAAGCATTCCAAGAAATAAAAAGAGGCTAACGACTAATCAAGTACTTATCATTCCAGAGCGAAGAATGGGATATTCTGTGTACTGTGATGCTTCTAGAGAAGGATTGGGGAGTATCCTGATGCATAATGGAAGAGTGGTAGCTTATGACTCTAGACAGTTAAAGACACATGAAAGGAACTACCCCATACATGATTTGGAGCTGGCAACCGTGATCTTTGCCCTAAAGACTTAGAGACATTAATTATATGGTGAAAGGTTTGAAGTTTTTTCTGATCATAAGATTTTGAAGTACATTTTTACTCAGAAAGACTTGAATCTGAGGCAGCATCGGTAGATGGAGTATATGGAGGATTATGATTTTGATTTATACTACCATCTCGGCAAAGCTAATGTGATAACTGATGCGTTGAGTTGAAAAACCAGGAGCGTGGTGGCTAGTGTGGCAATGAAGGAATGGGAAATGTTGAGGATGTTAAATAACTTCTCCCTGGTATTTGAAAAAATGGAAAAAAAGGGAGCATTGCATGCCTCCGTGGTCTATCCGGCTTTAGTGCATAAGATAAAAGAAGCCCAGAAGGATGATGAAGAAACTAATGAAATGCGTAGAAAGATAAAAGAGTCAGGGGGTGTACCGGGTTAGACCTTAGATGATAATAGGGTGATTCAGTACCAAAGGAGAATCTTTATGCCTTCAACTGTTAGGAATGAAGTTATGAAAGAGTTTCACCATTCACGGTGGGTAATGATCCTGGAGGTACAAAAATGTATCATGACTTGAGGAGACAGTTGTACTAGGCTGGAATAAAAAAGGATGTGGCACAGTTTATAGAAAAATACTTAACTTGCCAACAGGTGAAGGCAGAGCATCAGAGACTAGCTGGATTATTACAGCCTTTGCCTGTATCTAAATGGAAATGGGAGTATGTAACCATAGATTTTGTATTTGGATTACCAATAACAAGAAGGGGTTGTGATGCTATCTGGGTGATTGTGGATAGATTAACAAAGTTAGCCCACTTTTTGGCAATCAAAATGACAGACTCTATGGACTCTCTGGCCCGGTTGTATATTCGAGAGGTAGTAAGATTGCATGGGACGCCAGTCTCCATCATCTCTGACTGAGATCCCCGCTTTGTTTCTCGCTTCTAACAGAGCTTTCAAGTTGCTATAGGGACAGAATTGTGTTTTAGTACAACTTTTCATCCCCAAACTGATGGTCAATCAGAAAGGACTATCCAAGTGTTGGAAGACATGCTTCGAGCTTGTGTTTTGGACTTTAAGGGCAGTTGGGAAGAGCATTTGCTACTGGTGGAATTTGCTTATAATAATAGTTATCAAGCCAGTATTGGGATGGTGCCGTTTGAGGCTTTATATGGGAGACCTTGCAGATCCCCAGTGTGCTAGACACAAGTAGGCGAAGCAGCTGTCATTGGGCCAGAATTAGTGCAAGAAACAAATGAAAAACTGAAGATTATCAGGCAACGGTTAGAGACAGCCCGAAGCCGACAGAAAAGTTATGCGGATCGAAGGAGATGACCTTTGGAGTTTTAAGTAGAGGAGTATGTATTTTTAAAAGTGTCACCACAAAAAGGACAATTTTGCTTTAGCAAGCGAGATAAGCTATCTCTCCGTTACATTGGTCCGTTTGAGATTCTGGCTTAGGTAGGAGAAGTGGCATACAGGTTGGCTCTACCACCACAACTGTCTGGAGTACATGAAGTGTTTCATGTTTCAATATTGTGGAAATACATTCCAGACCCCACGCATGTCTTAAATTGGACAGAGTTAGAAGTCGATTTGGATGCTCGGTACGAGGTGCAACCGATATAAATTTTGGACACTCGAGACCAAGTGCTTCGAGGTAAAACTATTCCATTGGTCTGAGTGTTGTGGAAACATCACAATGTAGAAGAGTCAACCTAGGATCGTGAATCGGAGATACGAGAGCGATTCCCTATTTTGTTTTCTTAAGCTCCTTTTTTGTACTGTATAAGAAAATTTCGAGCACGAAATTTTCATAAGGAGGGGAGAATGCAATACTCTATATTTTCAAAGGCATATAAGTGAAGAAGTTAGGTATGTCGATGACAATGATTTTAATTTTAAGTTAGGGAATATTGTTAATGTTCAAATTTGACTAAAGATAGATGAAATGTGCATTGTTTAAAGCCTCAATTAGATAAATTTGACATTGGTTTAAGATTGATAATTTAAGTTCCTTAATGGCCTAGATTGGTTTAAGTACTTAAAAGAGAAATCTTAGGTGTTAGAGAAGTTTAAGTGTTAGGAGCTTAATTAAATTGTGAAAGGAATTTTTTTTAATTAATAGTAATTTAATATATGTTGGAGGAAAACACTTGAGGGGGGGCCGGCCATGTAAGAAGAAAAGAATTTCCAAATTGTAGTAGAAAGAACAAGTGTAAAAAGCTTGAATATATGTGGAAGAATTGCTCCAATTTGACCTAGTCAAAGTATGAAACTTGGACCAAGCTTGCATAGACTAATCAAAAACTAATAGAGGATGACTTGGAGTGATGAAGTGGCCGGCCAATGCGGGAAAAAGGAGCATGAATTCAGCTAAATGGGAGATAGCCAAATGGAGTGTTTTGGTTCTTATAGAATGTCCTTGTGTGCCTTAAGTGTTCAAGTTGAATTAAATTAGTAGGCCCACACAAATTACATGGGAAGACTTTTGTGTAAAATCTGAAATTAATAGAAGGCCAAGTGAATTTCTCCTATTGGCCAATGGAATTCAAACATTGGAAGGAAAAACAACACACCCGGATGGTTTTAAGGCCATTCGGCCAATTTTGCTAGTGAAGGAGAACCATTCAGCCAACCTGAAATTAGAGAAGAAAATGAAGAGAAAAAGAGAAGAAAAAAGAGAAGAAGAAAGAAAATGAAGAGAAGAAGAGAAAAAGGAAGAGGAGGAGGAAGAAGAAGAATAGTAGAAGAAAAGTTAAGAAATGTAAGTGTTTTCTTAATTTGTTTAAAGAAACTTTTAGTGAACCCAAGTTTGAGTTTGGAGAGAAATTAAAGGAAGAATCTTGATTTTTTTGAAGGAAATTGAGGGACTTGAATTCAAGAAGAAAAGAGTTGAAGGAAAGTCTTAAATTCCCTAAATAGAAAGCTTGAAGTCTTTTGAAGCCTTTTGGAACCTTGTTGAAGCTCTTGGGCTCTAACTGAGGTAGGGGTTTTCTGAAGCCTTTTGGAACCTTGTTGAAGCTCTTGGGTTCTAACTGAGGTAGGGGTTTTCTTACTCCCTCTAATATGTATATAGGTGTATTAGGAGAGTTTAAGGATCAAATATATATGTATTATATATATGTAAGAATGGAAAGGTTGAGAGGGATAATGAATTGGAAGAAATCTTGGCAAAGAGTTGTCTTGTTATGCATCAAATTTTGGCTAGAAATATACTTGGACCAAGAGCTGCATTTCCAGGAATTAAAGGGCTGAAAACAAGGGGAAAACAGAGGATTTTAATGAATAAAGACCTAGGTTTCACTTAAAATTGGTTCCATAACAATTGGTACAAATTTGTGTGAAATATTGACATATTTAGTGACTTAGAACACAAAAAATAACTAGTTTAATTTCCATTTTACAAGCTATATTTCCAGCACTTTGAGGATAGTTTTGGGACCTTAGTTCCATGTAAAAACTTCATTTAAAAGTGCAGGAAAGAACCCCTAATGGTGTGCACAGAATTGGATAGTTTACTTGGTCATTTGAAGTAGTTAAGGTAATGGTATGTGAGTAACACCAAAAAGGAATTTTCTGCACTTTTACTTCAAGCAAATTCTGAATTTTGATGAGCTTATATTGATATATTGATGTTGGAAATGATGCTATTAAATTGGCGTTATGATATATACTTGTTTCATGTAAACTTGTGTCACAAATTATGAACTAGTGTGTTAATTGTGACTTGTATTGCAAATGGGAACTATGGAACTTAATATGGAATTGATAACAAGAAATGAAATGGTTATTTGATTGTTTGCCCGGGGTTTGGGTACGAAAAATACGAAGGGTCTTGAGATACCCTCAGGTCGAAAGTCCCGGAACCTATGCAGGGTTGGTTTTCATGCCAGTAGGTTAATAGCCAGCAAAATG
>JAVXUM010000001.1:28980531-28995276 GCA_035590655.1 Pouteria glomerata
TCGCATCCTCGTAAGAATTTGGCCCAAATCTTGCCAATAACCCTTGTTTAAATTCCTCCCAGGTTATGTGATGGCTGCACTTCTCAAACCATTGAAACCACTGTAGGGAAGAGTTCTCTAAATGTAGTGCTGCCAACTTCACCCTGTCCTCTTGATTTACTGCATTATACTCAAAGAATCTTTCACATTTATACAGCCATCCACCAGGATTTTCACCATAGAATCTAGGAAACTCAATTTTGGCGATTCTTTGATAGAAAGGGAAAGGAAAATGCTGGAATTTTCTAACCTTAAGGAGTATCCTCCCAAGTTCTGAACTGTAGTCTGAGCATTCCTTGATGGCTCTGCTTGCTGTTGCCTGAAGTCTCCATTGCCTCCATGTGGTGACTTCCCATATAAGTGATTAGCCATTTGATCATGCTCATGGCTACAATCATTTCCTTGATATCTCCTAATTCTCTAAGAGAATTTTTGATTTCTCCTATCTCTTTCTCATGCCTCTCGCTACTCTCTTTCAACATTCAAATAGTCTCTTCCCATCTCTTAGCTTCTTGCGCTGCCCTAGTTCCGTCGGCCATGGTGGTTTTCTTCCAAAAGTAGGCAAAGAATCAACCTAGCTCTGATACCACTTGTTATGGCTAGGGAAGAAGGAAACAGAAAATTCTGAATGAACCAAAATTCTAAAATTTTACTATATCCTTCCCTCTATTTTCTACAGCTATTTATAACCTTGCTCGGCTAGGTAATATCTAATCTTCTCTCCAACTACAACTACTTGAATAACTACCATTCTTGGTAGTTATAATAGAAAATAGAAAGACAACAAAAAACAGAAAGAAATCAAAACAAAAAACAGCAGAGAACAAGCAATAGAAGCAACAGAATTAACAGCAGCTCTTGGTGGTTATTAACTACCAACTACCAACTGTCAACTACCAACTAACTAACTGAACTAACTGATTCTCTGGACATAACATAACCCAATACTCGAATGAGGAGACAATCCCTTGCGGCAATTTGATGAGCAAACTCCCGCGACCTGAACTTAAAAGAAAAACAGCTGCTGTTGGGCTTTAATAAATTCCCACAGCTAGACTTGAAGGTACTCTCGTGGTAGCCCGTGGCTAGGCTTGAAGGAGCTTCCACGATGATTTGTACAAGCAATGCACGCACAGGGGAACATTTGTGGGTACCTGGGCCGCAGGAGAATGACCTACGGTCATGTTCCATTTTGCGAAGTGTGCCATGCCACTCAAGCAAACAAATGATGATCTTCCGGCATAACACTTCCCACCATAGGAACGCACTGCATCTCTGGACTTGTAACGAGGACTAGGGATCTTTAACAACCCTACTAACACGCGGAATCCTTGGGAATTTAGTGGATTGAAGGCTAAAACTAGAGACCGTCGGACTTCGTCCAACCAATCTAGAGAGAGGAAACCATAAATGAGCAACCCTTGCCCTCTCCTAGATACGATGAACCAAGGCTGATACATGCACTATGTATTAAATGCCTTGTTCTCCCGCCAAAATGCCCTCCTATAAATACATGGTCCACCTCTCCAAAAGAAGGTTGGTTGTTCACCATTGACAATTCATATCTCTCTCTCTTGTTCCAGATTGCTCTGGTTCCTATTCCACCGGACTCTGGTAATTTCATCGTTGCCTGATATTCAACACAATTCCTGAAAATTAGTAGGTCCAACTTACATCACCCCAACACCCCACACTTAATTTTACTGATTACAACCAAATTGGAAAATTATATTAGCAGTCTAAATTAGCCTCTCACACTCCAAAAGGCACTACTTAGTGTGAGAGGATACGGAGTGTGGAAGCTAAATTTAGAGTACTAATATCATTTCCGTAACAAATTATAGATGATTGTTAAGATAGTACAACAAAGTATAAGTTGAGTTTGGGGGATTGCCATAGCTGCGCCGACACCATATTATATTTTATTAAAAATATTCTTCATACATGGGATGGGAATAAGGATCCACATGGCACATAAGCATTCCTCAATATAGCACATAAGAACCATGGGAAAGCCTCAACAAATAAGGCAAATACAACGAGAAGATATAAAAAAGCAGAAGAAAACAAACAGATTAACGAAGGACCAATTCTAGTTGCATAATCTCAAGTTGAAGGTACATTAAGTAAAGAAGATGCCCAAAAAATAGAATTTGCCAAAAAAAAAAGTATTTACCTATACAATTTATAACCAAATGACCAACTTTCCTCAATTTCCAGAAAGAACAAAATCAAAATCACCTGTAATTTGGCTAAACGAGACTGCATTGAACTAACGAAGTGATCATGATGTTCCATTAAAACTGCAATTGCATCCTCATCACTAGAACAAACTGTTTTGTTTTCAGGAGAAACGTGCCCTCTCTGTTTAGAAATAAAAGAGTTGAGAATAAATAAGAATCCGTTAGCATATATGTGAGAGAAAAAGAAAATGCTATACCAGTAAAAAAACTAAAATAAATAAAATAACAAGTTAAAGAAGTGAAGTGATAGACGAAGCGTCTCCAATCAGTAGGTCTTTCACTTCCACTGATACAAGCCTACATGTTTTAGAAATTTGCTATTATTATTTAAGTAACGTTATCTATTACATAATTACATTGTAATATCAGAGGGAATCATTACTGCTATGCACCAGTAAAACAGTTGAGTGAAAGCACATACATTTGGTTAATACTTGCAATATGCTGCCAGAACATATAAGGATGAAATTAATTTTTCTATACCATGCTAAGCAGGGAGTTTCAGACTTAAAAAGTCAACCAAGGAATCAGCAAATTCTAGTGAGAGAAAATGCAGTTAAACTCAAGTCATTTTCTCATTGAATGAGGTATGAATTACAGTTTTTTTTCCTTTTTTCCCCCAGCCAAGGTGGTCGTTGAACACACGTGGAAAAACCATATTCGTTAAAGAGTATTTTTTACTGCCATTGAACCACTCTCTTTTGTACAAGCCAACAAACTTTTGCCACCCTTTAGTACTGGATCCTCGCTAACTATCCTAGAAAGCTTCAACAAAATTTCTTGAAAGGTAAAATGGCAACTGATTTTAAATATTAGTCTAAAGAAGGGTGTATGGAAAGGAACGAGCATAGGAATGTGAGTTTTGGCAGCACATTCAGAGTAACGAAGAAGCACTTGACATTGTTTTATCCATTATGTAGCATCACACCGCACAAAGAAACTTCAGGATACATGATTCTTCTTCTGGCAATTGGACTGCTCCAAATGTGTGCCATAGTGGCAGAGAGTAGTGCAAATCATAGATATGTATCGGAAGCCAAAAATATCCAACCCAAGCATGCTCCCCACTAGCACAGCCAGCTGTAATGGGATATCCCTCTCCAGAGGAATCTTCAAATAAGAAATGAAGAAATATCTGGAAACTCCCAGAACAGCTTGGCTGAGTGATGAACGGTAGAAATTGCATAATTCTTAGTCACACTATTCATCATATGTAACTAATGTCAATAGCTTGTTTTTAATGATTAAGAGTGTCCAACCTCATATTATGTTTGTATTTTGTCGGACATTAAATCGAGAAGTTTGACATCTCAAAAGAACATGGGAATGCAAGGAATCAACAATTAAGGAAAAACAAGCTGGAGTAGCAAAAAGGGAAATTTCAGCTTCTTGTCCAGACAGAGACCAAGGCCGTGTGCTAAATTTGAAAATTTCAGCTTGTTGTCTGGACATAGAATCCCTGTCCGAAGAACAGGTTGGTACCAGCCATATTGGAGTTAAGCCCAGCCTATCCAGAGGGCCATTTTGATCCAAAATTAAGGTCATTATAAATAAAAATATGATGTCTATTGATGTAAAGTAAACAAGAGTGAATGAAAAGGATTGACCCCCTACGGTAGTCACCATGTATATTTATAATTTTGGGATAGATACAAACTAGGAAATGATATAGAGAATCAAATCCTATACCAATAAGAATCAATCTAGCCCATTTCTGTATTTACATAATTTTGTATATCTAACACTCCTACGTAAGTTAGAGCATATATATCATGCGCTCTATGCTTGTTACAAAGTACAAATATATCCAACTTGAGATCCTCCAAGAGTTTTAGTGAATGAATTAGCAAGCTGGTCTTTTAATTATGACATGATCAATTTTAATAGTATTCTGCATGATCTCTCTAACAAATGAAAATCGATCTCAGTATAATTGGTTCTTTCATGGAATACTAAATTGGAAGCAATATGATCGCAACCTGATTATCACATAATATAGCTCCATAGGTTGTGGATGATAAACTCCCAATTCCTCTATTATATCTTGTATACAAAGAAACTCACATGAGGTGTGAGCCATAACTCTATACTCTTGACTCTACACTGGACCTTACTATTACTGTCTGCCTCATACTCTTTCACGACACAAGATTACCTCCAACGAAGATGCAATAATCAGTAGCAGAGCGTATTTGCATTTGTATACCGCCGTACTCAAGTGTCCATTATCCTGAGAATAGTACATTCCAAAAGAATATCTTGCTCCAAAAAGCCAAAAAATTGCTCAATATGATACCAAGATCACTGATGGTGTCAATTTGAGAGAATTCTGGTTCAATCTTGATAATGAAAAATGTCACTGACATTTGGTTCTTCTGATTGGCTTTAGCCGAAGCCAAGAAAGAAGTAATACGTTGCAAGGGATGGGGACCCTAACGTCAACAACAAAGAAGGATTGATTGGGAGAGGAGTTGACTGAGATTTCCTTTGCAGGATCACTAATGACACTGTGATTGCGATGATGAATGACTAACTAAAGTCGCGAAAGTCTCAGTGTAACAATGTCAATGATGGGTCAACAGCAACGATGATGGGTCGCGATGGTGAGTCCATAATGGGTCATCAATTATCGATCGGTGACAATGACAATGTTGCGATGTATGGCAACAACCAATCAACCGAGATAATGCTTTGCAAGAAGAAACTAGGACAAATGCACACACATTACGTTTGTCAATTTTTCCAGTTTTTTGTTCTCCTCTTTCTTTAATTCTTTTTCTGTTTTCGTAAATTTTTATCTACTTTTTATTCTCTTACAAATGGCCAGAAGTTAAGAGTAGTTAGAAAAAATTAATTGGGAAAGAAAAGTTAAGAGCACCAAAAAATAGTGCCAGTCAAGCTTGAGGTGGAGCTGGAGGACTCCTTGAAGAACCAGCATGGCCTCCTCAACAAGCGGTCTAAGCGCTCTCCTCTCCTACCCAGGTTTGATCTCTTTCCCTCTCTCTATATATGTAATTATGTATATACATATACATGTATGCTGTGAATTGATGATTTCTGTTTGTGAGCTGGGTTATGTTTGAAAGTCGATTTTTGTTTTGTGAAATTGAGATTCGAGTTTCTTTTCTGGCACTACTTGTTTTGGTGGAGAATGCTTTTCTCCAGGAAGTATCCAGAAATGAGAACTTACATGGTGAATGAGGACCTCATCGGCGATCTCATCAACGATCGTCGGTGGTCTAAGGAGCTTTGCCGATAATCGTGAAGGAGCAACGAGCAATCAATGGTGGTTTTGTGATTGTGAATATGATGTCAATAATGAATAGTGACTAGAGTAGTAACAATTAGGTTTCTTAATACAAGCACAAGAACAACAGTTGAAGGAAAAAGAGGGAATTTAGGACCTCTACTCCAGTATCATGCAAAGAAAATAAGAGTGAATGGAAAGGCTTGACCCCTTGAGGTAGTCACTGTGTATATTTATAATTGTACGATATATAGAAACTAAGAAACAATGAGAAACGATACAAAAAATAAAATCCTATACTAACAAGGAAAGAATCAATCTAAACTATTTCTATATTTACATAAAGTCATACCTCTAACAATTACATTAGGTGAAGTGTTGCTTTAAGCATGTGTTGGGAGGCAAGATTAGGCTTTGAATTTTAACTCTCTTACTTGTAAACATTGATCTCTAGTGGCAATGAACTAGGTTATTGGACAAGAACTTTGGGTGTGATGTAACTTGATTGAGTCAATGCAATAGAAATGTGTACTTTGTTCTTAATGATTGCTATTTCAATACATTGATGCATTTTGTTAATTTGCTTACTTTGTCAAAGCATCAATTAGTTGTTAACAAATCCCTAGATTTGCTATAACTAATCCTTCGAATTCCCTTCAAGAAATCAAGTCAATCTTCAAATCTAAAAACCCTTGTTCATCTCTCAAACTTGTTACTAAATGCATAAATATTCCAATTACAACTCAGCATTGATTAGTTGTGATTGAGTCATATCAACTGCCTTTTTATAACAGAGAATCAATTGAATTGCATGCAAAACTAATGTCAAAGACTCTCTTTAGTTGGTTGAATCTTTTTCCAAATTAATTTTAGCAATGTCCATTTTCAAACATCAAATACCCAATTTCAATTAATGCATACAAATAGCCTACTATAGAGAGTGCATTAGGAGTGAAAGCACTCTCCCTAAGGATATAAACAGTCTCATTACTTAGCGACCTCTTACACTTGGGAGTGCAACAAAGAAGTTGCATCGGTGAAGGAAGGAACATATGCAGTAAACTATAGCAAAGAACGGGTTGTTTTAAGTCATTTGACAAGGCTTTGATGAAGAATCCCCTGGCGCAACGTTTGGTTGAATTGAGCTCTTACTAAGACGGCATTTTTTTTGTGTCATGTGCAGTTCATAATAAGATTCTCATGATGGATAATTTCACTAAAAGAAGGTGGTGGTAAAATAGTACTGGCCGCGGAAAAGGGTTGAGAACCCATCCCCATATGTTGTTACCTGTGCTCTTTAATGTTTGGTAGGTCATAGGTTTTCCCAATGGGGGTTATCGGAAGCTCTTTAAAGCAAGAGATGCGATTATGCAAGGAAGAGGAAGAAAAAGCTTAGAATGTTATACCATTTTTTTTGGCATAGATGATTTGGGGTGAAGAAATAGAAGAATTTTCGAAGGATTGAAAGGTCATTTTATCGTTCAACGAACCTTCTTTTTTTTCTTTTTGTGAGTTTGTGTGTATGCGTGTGTGTGCAGATGGTAGAATGGGCTTTTGGGGAAGTTAATCCTAAGGTTGGACAATCTCTTGGATAGAGGGAGATATAGGGTCTATCCACAAGCAATGCTATATGGACTCTATTTCCGGCAATAAAGGCATGCCCAATGAATATGACAAGAATAAGGGTATGGTAATATATATCTAACTCTTACTAAAACATGAATGTGATACGACCAGGATACGGATCAAGATTCTGCAATTCAATAAAATCCTACACAGATTAAAAGGTGAAGAAATTTTTTATGAGATTGGGATTAATTTTGCTAAAATTGATTGATTCTGACAAGGATGGTCTTAGCATTAGAAAAGTTTTAACTTAAGAAGCCCAAGCCTTCCTTCACGAACATAAACCAAGCAATTAAAAAGCAAGCCATAAAGAATAGACCACTTTTAACAGCACACTAACAGCCCCAAAATCCTAAATGTGTAATATATGATATAACATCCTCAACCAACCCTAAGCTGCTGTACACCAAATTCTATATACTGATTTCTGTAAGTTTACTTTTGTTGATTTTCTGAATTGGGTAGCAGTCAAGCCCTTGCTAAGAATTTGCTCATCAACGTTTTAGTTTATTTTGTGCATGAGTCGAACCATTGTAAGACCTTTTCATCATCAATCTCCAAAATGGAAAAATTTCATCAAGAAACAGCATGCGCTACTAAAAACTTGTGTCATTCTCTGTCAAGCTATCTACCAGGATAAAGTCAGTAGAGAAGAAATTACAAAATCATTAAATAATCATACCATATTAGGCTGGAGCATGTTACCAACATTTGCAGTCCCAATTTTGTTGGCAGCAGGAGCCTCATAATAAGTGCATCTCTCCCTCTTCTCCATGCTTGCAACAAGTGAATGCTTCCTTCCTAGAATGAGGATCACATGAATGAGAATGCTTCATTAAATTCTTTACAAATATCAGCTGTCATACAGATGGGAGTTAGTGGGCATACCTCCTTTCTGTCCTTCCATGGGACACAATTCTCTGTTTCCTGTATGCACATGTTCATCTTGGAGGGAAAACAATTGGCTAACATCAGTAGTAACTTAATACATCTAAAGCTACAGAAAACTAACATTTAATAGATAAAATTTAGATGGAAACTAAAAATCATGATAATGAGAAATATTACATTGAATTAAAGATATTTCAGATTCCATCAGGCATTGGCTGTGAATCATTATGTCTTGAGACCATGAATGATAGAACAAATACAGCATGGAAGGCGGGACCCTTTTTCACACTTGCATTTACTATAACTAACATTATGGGTATAATTTAACCAACCCTTTCAGTCTAAGGAAAAATGGCCACCTCACTATTTGGTTCTTTTCTATAATGCCCAAGCTCCATTTCCTCTCTATTAGGAACTTGACTAATAAGCCAAAATACCCAGACCTGATGGAACGGTTGAAATCAATTCCTATATTCCATCCAATACTAGAATAGCCCAACCCATGTCCCATACCACAGGTGAGGCCCATCTAAATATCTACATGGCTCTAGATAGATTTTCTTGGCGTCGTCAAATCCATATAGCCGACCCCACCTAGTGGGAAAAGGCTTAGTTTGGTTTGGTTTGGTTTATTCATTCTTTGGAAGCTAATTTTCTTTCATACCAAGAACAGTATCCATAACTGTTATGAGCAGCCACGTGGACAAGTTTTCTAAAGGCCAAGTATATCAAAGGCGTGGCTTAAAAGTAGGAGCATGAAGATGGGAGTTTGACCAGCTATGCATTCCGTTCCAACTTGCAAAATTTATGTAGATCACATTTCAATTTTATTGTATTGTTTCCTATTTTTAAGGTTGTTTTTTAGATGGTGTAGTAGTGGTGCATTGTTTCCTATTTTATGGTTGTTTGTTTAGATAGTGCAGTAGCGGTGCCTACTCTGTAGGAGTTAGTTATTGAACAATATCTTTGCATTGTAAGCTGGAATATCGAGGAAGAGAAGTGAACAATTCAATCGATTTTATTACCTTGAGATCATTGGGTTCTCTCTTGAACGAGCCCTTCCTACATGTTTCAAAATAGGTCATAAAGGAAGAAAGACCAGCAAACACCATTCTTTGCAGGAATTACAAGTTGATTTTGCAGTCAATCGCCCTATAACTTGATCATAGATTCGTAATCATAAAAAATTGGTATCAGAGCCAACAGTTATGAGCGATTCCTCTAACAACCTACAGAAACAATTGGAGGCCTTCATGAAAATGTATCAAGAGGACTGACAAAAGGATAGAGCTGAGAGTGAGCATCTTTCTGCCCGTATCGAAGAGCTCTCCCGCGATCTGGCTACCAACAAATTAGAGGATCAATAGGGAGATGATGGAAGTGTGAATCGGGGACCAAGAGGAACCCCTTAGGAGGTTAAACGCATTGAGGGGCGTGTGCAACCTCCTAGGAACAACCAGCCGGAATTTCCCATGTATGACAGGAAAAATGACCCGCTCGCTTGGCTTAGCTGCTGCAATCACTACTTCCGCCACCAACACATTGGAAGAGGAAAAACAGGTGGAAATTGCCTCTTACCACCTAGATGAGGAAACACAAGTATGGTTCCTCAAACTGGATAGGGATGAACCTAGAATATCTTGGAAAGAATTTAAACGGCATGGTCACTTCGTTTTGGGCCGTCAATTCAAGGCAACAAACTAGACGAACTCTCCAAACTTCGACAGGTAGGCACAGTGGAGAGTATTAACACAGATTTGAGCAATTGGCAACCCAAGCAGGTCCTCTCACTACCGAACAAGAAGTAGAGATTTTCATAAGCAGGTTACAGAAATATATTGCAATTGAGGTAGAATTACACCGTCCTCGCGATTTAATTAACGCCACGAGCCTAGCCCGTTTATATGAGAGGTGTGGGGGCCCAAAGAGGTCCATGAATTCTCCTTCTAAACCATCACCAAATATGCCAACAATTTCTTCTAGCCAGAAGATATTCAAACAGCTTACCCGTGCCGAGATGGAAGAATGTCGAGCCAAAGGTCTATGCCTCAATTGCGATGAGATTTACACCCGGGAACACCAATGCAAGCGTTTGTTCTGGCTAGATGGTGTAGAAGAATCAGTGCAGAGTGATGATTTAGAAGAAGAAATTGAACTAGAAATCTCGTTGTAACCTATCACGGGAGAAAATTCAAGAGGTCAAATGATGAGAATTCGAGGGATAATTGGGGGACAAAACTTAACGACTCTGACTGACTCAGGTAGCACTCATAGTTTCCTAGATTCCAGGTGGGTAATCAGATTTGGACTTGCGTGTGAACCTAAGGAAAGGCTGCAAGTAGTGGTTGCAAATGGAAGCAAAATTAAATGCCCAGGCTAGTGTCGAGATGTACCTATTGTGATGGGTAATCAATTAATTCTTATCGATTTATATATTTTAACTCTAAATGGAGTTGATGTTGTACTTGGACTCAACTAGCTTCAATTGCTCAGTCCCATCTTATAAGATTTCAAGGTAAAGACGATTTTTCAAACAGAATGGAAGAGTTATGGAATTGCAAGGAACTGAGAGCCCATACGCCACTCCAATCGCAAAACTTCAAGCCGTAGAAATTGAGTCCCAATCAGATACGGAACTCAACAACCTCGTGGCTTAATTTGATTCTTTATTTCAAGAATCGAAAGGGCTTCCTCCCGCTCGATCTCATGACGATCGCATCAATCTAGAGCCAGGAACGGGTCCCGTAGTGCTTCGTCCATACTAATAACCTCATGCTGAAAAAGAAGAAATTGAAAAGCAGTGCAAGGCCAAGCTAGAGCATGGCATCATTAGACCCAGTAAATCCCCCTATGCATCGTCGGTCCTTCTTGTCAGTAAAGCCGATAACACATGGCAATTCTGTGTGGATTACAGAGCCCTAAATTTAAAGACCATAAAGGACAAATTTCCTATCCTAGTGATTGATGAACTTTTGGAAGAATTGCATGGCGCAAAGTATTTCACAAAACTTGTGCTCAGGATACCATCAAATCAGAATGTATCTTACATACATGGAAAAGACAACATTTCGCATCCACCATGGACATTTTGAGTTCTTGGTCATGCCCTTTGACCTCACCAATGCACCAAGCATGATGTAAAATAATGTAGATTAAAGCAAATAAATGAAAAAGAAGAAGAGAAGATTAGAAGGAAAAGCTTAGAAGAAGCAGGGAAGAAGAAGCCGCAAAGGAGAAGAAATCAATCAATATTATTCATTCAATAATACTCCTATGTACCCTAATTAGGGTTAAACTTCTAAACTCCATGAGCTGAAACACAAAATGCACCTAATGAAAATAAACTTAATACTAATAAGGCTCAAAACAAATGAGTTCAAATAACCTCTAATAAAATGAACTCAATATTGATTGTCGAAAATCTTGGTATTAATTATTCTATACTGATTTCCAGGAGTCTTACAGCTAACAAATCAATTGATTTATTAGCTGATTAGGTTACCTAATTTAGAAGATATGGGTAGCATGTTACCTGATATCATTAGCTAGCTATTTCCTATTTTATGGTTCCTGTTTTAGTGGGATTTTCTTTATATTTAGTAGCTCTTATCTTTTCCTAATTGATAGATGATTTTTTTTTTATCTATTTAAGGGACTTGTAATCTATATTTTTCAGTATAAGTGGAAATTCATTCCTTCCCTTCATTTTTTTCATGGTATCACAGCACTCTTTGAACCATAATTCTCCCATATGACAAAATACGGGATGGCCACCGAGAAACACGATTCCAGTCCCTCTTCTGAAGTAACCTCCAGTCAAGATGCCTTGAATTCCAGCAACAGCTGTTCTGATAGCAGCCTCATGTCTATTACTGGACACAAACTGAATGGGAACAATTATCTTCAATGGTCCCAATCAGTAATGATGTTTATCTGTGGTAAGGAAAAAGATGACTCTCTCTCCGGAGTTGCTGCCCAACCAAGGAAGGAGTACGCAAAGTTCAAGGTATGGAAATCTGAAAATAATATGGTCATGTCATGGCTTATCAATTCCATGACAAATGACATAGGAGAAAATTTTCTTCTACATGGACAGCAAAGGAAATCTGGGATGCTGTCAAAGAAACATATTCAAACAATGAGAATACATCAGAGTTATTTGAAGTAGAAAGCATTCTTCATGATCTACGTCAAGGAGATTTGACGGTAAAACAATACTTCAATAATTTCACTTGTTATTGGGAACAATTGGATATGTTTGAAGAGCACAATTGGGGTTGTCCAGAAGATGGAATCAAGTACAAACAAATTGTTGAAAAGAAGAGAATCTACAAGTTTTAATCGGATTGAATAAAAACCTTGATGAAGTTCGAGGAAGAATTCTAGGAACCAAACCTTTGTCAAATCTTCGAGGAGCATTTTCTGAAGTTCGTAGAGAGGAGAGTCGAAAGAAGGTAATGGTGGGCTCACAAGCTCCTGTTACAAATCTAGAAAACTCAGCCCTTGCTATTCAAAGGGCGACCTTGGTGCGACCATCGTCGATGACCTGGTCATACCAAGGATACTTGCTGGAAAATCCACGGGAAACCAACAAATTGGAAGCCTGCAAGCTTTACCAATGACAGAGAAAGCCATGGTAACTGTGCCTCTATAGATGAGAGCCCTACAACATCTGAGCCCAACCCCTTCAGCAAGGAGCAACTAGAACTATTGCAAAAAATGTTCAACTAATCATCGGTAACCCCTACCACCTCAGGTGTCAGTAGTGGATCTTTGGCACACAAAGATAAACTTTCAATTGCTCTAAATGTTAAAAGAGAGAAACTAAGCTCCTGGATTATAGACTTAGGAGTGTCAGACCACATGACTGGAGATAAAACAATTTTCTCTACTTATAGACCTTGTGATGAAAACCCAAGAGTAAGGGTTGCAGATGGTTCACACTCAAAAGTGGTTGGTCCAGGTTCTGTTAAGGTTTCCAAAGACCTAACACTCAATTCTGTTCTCTTAGTACCAAACTTGGATTGCAATCTATTATCTATTAGTAAACTCACTTGAGATCTCAAGTGTGTTACTAAATTTTTCCCAAACATGTGTGAATTTCAGGTCTTGGATTCAAGGAAGATGATTGGCAGTGCTAAGATGTGTTCGGGGCTCTATCTTCTTGAGGTTAATGATTCTCCTCGAGGACCAATTTACAAAGCTGATTGTTTAGTGCCTAGAAGTCAAAATCCTGTTTCTGTTAGCCACTTTTGAGTTATGGCCCTATAGGTTAGGACATCCAAATTTCTTGTATCTTTCAAAACTTTTTCCTTCATTATTCAATAATAAAAATCCGAATGATTTTCAATGTGAAATCTATCAATTCTCAAAGCATGTTCGCTGCTCTTATCCTAGCCAACCATACAAAGCATCTCAACCCTTTTCAATGATCCATAGTGATGTGTGGTGTCCATCTAGAATCAAAAACATCACTGGGTCTTGCTGGTTTATATCGTTTATATATGATCGCACTAGGCTTACATGGGTGTTTTTAATGAAAGAAAAATCAGAGGCAGGTCAGATTTTTAGGAACTTTAACACCATGATTCAAACTCAATTCCAAGCAAAAATACAAATTCTAAAAACTGACAATGCCAAGGAATACTTCAAATCCATCCTTACTAATTATCTGTTGAGTCAAGGTATAGTACACCAAAGTTTTTGTGTTGATACACCCCAACAAAATGGAGTCGTTGACGGAAAAAATTGACACCTCCTAGATGTTGCCCGATCTCTCATGTTCTCTACAAATGTACCAAAACACTTTTGGGGTGAAGCCATCCTCACTGCAGTCTACCTCGTAAATAGAATACCCTCTCGACTCCTAAAGTTCCAAACTCCATGTCAAAAACTCTACCAATTTTTCCACCAGACAAGACTTCTTACTGCTATTCCTCCTATAGTGTTCGGGCGCTTAGCTTTTGTTCACATTCATTACCAACATCGGAGTGAGCTTGATCCTAGAGCAATTAAATGCATTTTTCTCAGGTACTTTCCAAACCATAAAGGGTATAAATGCTATTCACCTGTCACAAAAAGATATTATCACTCTATGGATGTCACTTTCTTTGAGCAACAACCTTTCTACTCCAAATCTGATATTCAGGGGGAGAACAACACACAGGAATACCAGCTTTGGAATACTATAGAGTCATCTCACATGCTTTTG
Organism: Pouteria glomerata; assembly: GCA_035590655.1. Lineage (NCBI taxonomy): Eukaryota > Viridiplantae > Streptophyta > Magnoliopsida > Ericales > Sapotaceae > Pouteria > Pouteria glomerata. The sequence continues at coordinate 28,994,789 of JAVXUM010000001.1, forward strand.
GCTCCTAGTCCTGACTCACATGTCTTTGATCCTCAACTATCACTTATTCCTCTTCCTAACTCAGAACCTGATCCTACCCCTAATTCTCTTCATAATTATCTATTTTCGAAAGTAATCGACCCACCTATCAGCCAAATACTTCAAATTCTCCTCAACATCCTGACACTATTCAACTGAACAATGGAACTGAATTGCTTACCTATTCGAGGAGAAAAAAGGAACCAAAGGGAGATAGAAGAACAAGCACCTCTTGAGCAAATCCAAAAGTCTGACCTGAAACCTGGATCACATGAAAATCCACCAGGTAACACTGATCTCGAGACTTCCTATAATCAGTTGACTAATGATAATATTAATTTGCCTATATATAAGAATAAGGGAGATATTCAGAGTTGTGCGAACTATCGAGGAATTAAATTGATGAGTCATACGATGAAATTATGGGAGAGAGTTATTGAGAGAAGATTAAGAAGGACAACAAGCGTTTC
>JAVXUM010000001.1:29013929-29027217 GCA_035590655.1 Pouteria glomerata
GAACAAGTTTTCCCACTCTAACATCGTAAAATCGTAAGATTTTAAGATTTAAATCGGGATTTTAACAACATTGCTTACTCTGCTACTTCAGATCATAAGTCTAAATACCTAGATTATTTTCCAATCTTTAACAATTATCTTCTATCTGTCTTGTTACAACAGCTAATGGATCCAGTAAGCCAGTTAGGGGAATTAGTACAATTAATACTTTTCCTAATTTACCTTTATCTTATGTCTTATAAGTTCATTTTTTTTCTTTTAATTTATCATATGTCTTATATGTGCAATTTTTTTCATTTTTTTTCTTTTAATTTATCATATGTCTTATATGTGCATTTTTTTCTTTTAATCTTATGTCTATCAGTAAGCTTACTAAGCAGCTAGGCAGTTAATAACTTTCTTCCCTAATTCTGTTATCATTCAAGATATGAACACAAAGGAGAAAATTAGTAGAGGGCATCTACTACACGGATGTACCATCTGCACCAACCTCTACAACATGTCCAACAATTGCTTCCTCTCTTGACATCCACTGCCGCCTTGACCATCCCCCTCTTGCACAGTTGAAGTCAACAGTTCCTAATTTGTGTCATTTGAAATCTTTGGATTGTTAGTCATGTCAATTTGAAAAGCATCATCGTACTTCCCTTCTTCCTAGGATCAATAATAGTGTTTTATAGCCATTTCATTTGATTCATTCAAACATTTAGGGACCAAGTCATGTCATTTCTAAATTACGGTTTCAATACTTTATGACTTTTGCGGATAATTTTTCAAGGACTACTTGGTTATATTTAAAGAAAGATCATTATGAATTAATCCCTCTTTTTAAATCCTTTCGTACTGAAATTCAAACCCAGTAATACCCGCAAAAATTCTTCATAGTAATTATGCTAGAGAATATTTTTCAAAACCATCCACTGATTTTTCAAAGCCATCCACTGATTTCATTCTTCCCTTGGTATGCTTCACTAGTCATCCTATCCTTGCACTCCAAAACAAAATGGAGTCACTGAGAGAGAGAATTTACATCTTATTAGAACTGCATATTCTGTGTTGTTTCGCATGCAGGTCCCTAAAGTCTATTAGGGGGGAACAATACTCACTACTCGTCACTTAATAATAGGATGCATTCTTCAATTCTACATAATAAGTCCCCTCATTCTGTCTTATTTCCCAAACAACTCCTGTTTCTTGTCTCCAATCATATATTTGAGTGTTGCATTTGTTCATCATCTTGACAGTAAGATTGATAAACTTGATCTTGGAGCACATAAATGTGTCTTTCTAGGAAATTCTTGTAAAAGAAGAGGGTATTGATATTACAATGCATCCCTTAATCGATACTTTGTAGTATCGATGTCACATTCTTTGAGTCCACCCTATTCTTTTATTAGTCTCAATCTGTGACATCTTGATGAGAGTTCTTCCTTGTCAGATCTTCTATCTCAGTCTTTGTCCTCTCTTGATGAGAGTCTCCTTTTACTAATTCTTCTTACTACCACAAGTTTACCTTTCGTGCTACTGTAATAGAACCCTCCCAACCGTCTTTCTTGTCTTAATCTACAGGTTTACACGTGACGATAGATAATTGCACCTCCGAAATCTTCTCTTGTATCTACAAAACCCGTTGATGAATTTGCTCTACATATTAGAAGCCAAAATGGTAAACCTACATGTATTTCCCATCCAATTTCTAACTGTCTCCTACCATTCCTTACCTGCCTCTAATCATGTACTTGTTTCCTCTTTATTTTCTATATACACTCCTAACTCTGTCCACGAAACCCTTTCTCATTTTCGATGGCGTACTGCTATAGAAGAGATGTCAATTGTTGGGACTTTGAATCTCTACCCTTTGGATGTAAATGGGTATATACAGTGAAGCTACAACCTAATGATTCAATTGACAAATTGAAAACCCACTTTGTTGCCAAAGGGTATACACAATTTATGGCTCGAATTTATCTGGGACTTTCCCTTTTGTTGCAAAGATTACATTGGTTTGTCTTCTTATCTCCTTTACTGCCATTTATCACTAGCCTCTTCATCAATTGGATGTCAAGAATGCTTTCTTACATAGTGATCTCAAACAAGAAGTCCATATGGAGCAACCTCCAGGATTTGTTGCTTAGGTGGAGTCTGGGTTAGTTTTAAGTTTCAAAAATCTTTATATGGCCTAAAACAATTCCCTTATGCATGACTTGGCAAGTTCAACAATGTGGAACCTTTCAAAAAAAAAAAAAAAAGAAGGTTCAACAATGTGGCTATGGAATTTGAATTAACTCGATATAGTGTTGATCATTCTGTCGTCTATCGTCATTCTATTCATGAAATAATATAGCTCTTAGTATATATAAAAGACCTTGCTATCACATTTAATGAAACACAATGTATCACCAAGTTTAAGGCATTCCTTCAAAGTAAGTTTAGAATTAAAAATGTGGGGCTACTAAAGTATTTCTTGAGTATTGAGATAGTCAACCATGTAAAAGTATTTCTCTCTCTAACAAGAAATGTTCTAGGCTTGTAATCTAAAACAGATATGCTTGGCACTAAACTTGTAGATACTTAATAAACCCCAATATGAAGCTAGTGGCAAATGAGTGTGACTTGTTGGAGAATCCTAATTAGTACATACGGTTAGTTGGAAATCTAATAACTACTTGACAGTCACGAGACCAAATATTTAATTCCCCATAAGTGTGATTAGTCAATTCTAAAATCACCTCACACTAGTCATGAGAATGCAGTTGTCTGAATCCTTAGATCTTTGAATGGAGCGCTTGAAAAAGGCTTGTTGAATCAGGATATTGGACATATTCAGTACAGGGGTATAAAGATAATCACCATCATATAGACGTTTTACTAATTATTCCATTTTTCGTTTGAGGTAATATAATGTCACGGAAGAGCAAGAAGCAATGCAAAATCAAAATATAGAGCCATGGCTCATACCACGAATAAATTACTCTAGATACAACTATAGACGACTGGTCATAGGCTACCCTGCTCAGCAGGTAACCTTTCGTCATGATCATGACCTGCAGGACGATTGAATGCTACAAACACCTGTGACCCCCTAACCAAACTCGATCCCTTTGAGAGCATTTGAGTCCACGAGATTTAGGACGTGGGGGCATTCTAGACATTTGTTGCAGGATCACTTCTCAAGGGCATTCCATAGCCCGATGCAACTCAAGGGATCAACTCAACTCTCATGGGCTAAGAACGAGGCCCAAGACTACCCTTCTAGGGAACTTCATTCGGTCACGAGACCCTTATGGACCTCATGAGCACGCACTCACCTGTAGGACTATTCAGGGACAATTGGCTTAATGGCTAGAGTTGGAGGACCCGTCAGAATACCTTTGATGAGCTTAGAAAAAAAGAATCACTACCGAACAAAGACAACTAGAACATGGCCACTCTTACTTGTACATACAATTGCAACCCTTGTACGAGCCGACCACACAAGGACGCCGCCGCTACTTGGCTAGATGTACCTCTACCAACGAATGGGTCAGGCCATATAAAGTTAACCACTTGGCTTGGGGACCACTATCCTAGACATATGAAGGCCAACCTCCTTATCCTAGCATATCCTCTATAAATATAAGCCTTCAACAATACCTTGGACAAATGGAATACTCACTTACAAGTGACTTCTTTCTCTCCCTACCTGCTGCCCAGCTCTCACCCTGTCGTCCCCTTATGGCATTCTAAAGATGTACAACACTATTCCCTAATAGCCAAAGCAAACAATCAACCCCCCAAAACAGCATATGATGAAAGAGTTAAGAGTTCATCACCTACAACTTATGGAGCTTTTGTGTGATAATTAGATGTTGTTCATATTGCATCAAAATCTAGTACTTCATGAGAGAACCAAGTCTATTAAGGTGAATTGTCACTTCATTAGAAAGAAGATTTTGCAAAATACCATCAAGACCAATCATGTCAAATTTGAAAACCAGCTTGCTGATTTGTTTACCAGAACTCTTAGAGAGTCTCAAGTTCGATATACTTGTAACAAACTTGAAACACATAATATAGTTACTACAGCTTCAGCAAGAGCTTTAGAGAATATGATAAATACATAGATACATAATTAAGGCTAGTTTATTCTCTTACCTAATATTGGAGATTAGATTAGATTATGATTCCATTTCCTTATTTCCTGATTTCTACATGATATTGTGAACATCAATATGTGTGCTGAGACTCAAAAGGAATCAAATAATTGCATTCATTCTCTAATTATTACACAGTAACCACTAACCAGTCATGTACCCACTTCTTGATTTATTCCAAGTAGCATTTCTTACTCAAAAAAGAAAGAAAAGAAACAAAGAATAAAGAAAAGAGAGTTAGAAATTCTATCATGGATAAAAATCACAGCAACAATTACCAACCTGTTGCCAGCAGAAACTCGTGAGGATGAAAATCTATGCACTGAATCTGGCCTTCATGACACTTGAAATCATGCAACAACTTCCCAGCAGTCAGATCCCAAAGCTGTCGCAAAAGCAAATTTATTGTACACACTAACAACCAAATTGACCAAGAAGAGTGCGCATGTTTATGTGCATACCTCTTGCTATGAAACAAAGCAACTAGTATGGTTAAAAGCCATCTACTACGTGTGCCATCAAGGCACACAAAATTAAGCAAAAATCATACCTAGTCAGAACTAACAAACGTTGACATAGTATTTTTACAGCAAAACCTTCACCGGAACAATTCCCAAACTAACCAAAAGGTGACAACATGCATGGTACAATGCGATATACAAGAACTAACCTCCCCCCCCCCCTTTTCAATGAAAGGGTAATTACACTGTACACCCTTGTTTTTTCAGCCTAAATATACATTACTCACCTCTCAATTCAGAAGTTAACAGACAACCCCTTCAAGGTTTGGACTGAAGTACAAATCATAACAGTGTTAACAGGTTGCATGGAATGTCTAAATTATCTTCAAACTTTCTTTTATTTATTTTTGCTCTCTTTGTACTTCATTTCTTTCTAATTTTTCACCAGAAACCAAAATATATAAATATATATTACCACTCTCCATTCCTAAACAACCTCTATAATAGATTTCTGTTTCTTTTTCTATTTCACAGAGGTTATATTAATTAATCTTATACATAAAAATTCCTTTAAAAAAAAAAAATTGTTGAACTAAAAGTGTTGGGAGTACTATAGCTGTAAGGGTTCGGTCATCAATGTTGCTAATAGACCTTGGGTCAAGTCTCTCTCCTAACTCTGTTTCTTTTTCAATTCACAATTACTAAGCTTCTCTCTATGTACAAATAAATTTATATCTTCCCAAAATTTATGCATATATATACATATATAACTAGTACCTTTGACAAATTAAAAGAAGTAAGCATCAAGTTAAAGCCAAGCCCATGTCTCCACCTGACTGCTTGCACACACTCAAGCTAGTCACTCTTATTCCTTGCCTTCCCCTCTGTCATTCTCTAGCTTATTTTCAATATTTGCATATACATATAGTCTTTCCAAAAAGTTAAATTTATATAGAAACTTATTTAATATGTATACGTGCATGTATCACATATTTAGTTAAAAATCAAGCAGTAAGCCTTGGCACAACAGTAACACTGCTCCTTTTAAACTTAGAGAATATTGGTTCAATACTTAGAAGCAGTCTCTCCACTTATTAAGGAAGGACTGCATCTATTATCCCTCTCCGGACATCTCATAGGCGCAAAAGCCTTGTGCAATGGGCGATTCTAGTTAACATTTAAGTCTTGAAAAATTGGATGTGTATGTGGGAAAAAAACATTGGTGAGAGTTGAGAAGAAAGAAGAGAAAATTGCGCATAGGTTTAGGGAAATAATTTCCCATTTGAACATAAAATCGCAAAAATCTTTTCCTTCCAACCAATTTTGGTGCATTAGCCACAAAGCCTGTTAAGCTTAACAAATTTCATCAATTTTGCAATGCAATCCAGATGACAAGGAGTTTATGTGTGACATCTCGAACCTTAATTTTAGTAATTTTAAATTAATTTGGATTTAATTTTGGGTGTGGTTGGAATCATTCATATACATCAGACTAGATATGTGGCCAAGGCCATTTGGTATTTTGTTTTGGACAACAACTTTATTAGGCCTATTAGAAATACCCATTGAGTTACCCTAGAACCCAATTGCCCGATTTTAGCTTGGTCCAACCCGAATTATACTTGGACTCGAATATGATTCTATTAATCGGACCCTATCTGTTGCAAGCTTATAGTTTGAAAATTCCCTTACACGCGGCCACTGCACGTGGTAATATGTACACTTGGACCTTGCATGGTTCGGTTTCTACACCTGGCTATCATGCAGCCCAGGTCCCTTGCACGTGCATAGCGAATTATCCGAAATCTATTTCATTTTATTTCAGACTTGGTATTTGATACCTTGAGAGAGAAAAGAGGACCCAAAAGAAGAGGGTGCTGGAGGAGAACAAAAGAAGTGTGGAAAGGAGAGGAAGGTGGAAGAAGCAAAGTTGTTGTACATTGGTCATATGTGAAGGCAGAATGAACTACCCCAATGACTATGACTTGATTTTCTTGAGTTTGACTCTTGATTATGTATATTCTTAATGAAGTTGTCTGGCATCCTGATATAAACATATAACTATTTGCATATATAAAAATCTGGGTGTGTTGGGTCTTTTGGGTGATCGGTTCTGTTACATCATGGGGGATTACAATGACCATTAAAAGTAGTAGCATGATATGAATGAGATTGATTAGACTTGGAGCATGTTAAATCTTATATTGTGATTTATAGAGTTTCAAATGTTATATATACCATTTGGTTTATGACTTAAGGTAAGAAAATCACGTAAAACAGTAACAAAACAACCCACCACTTGTTACAAATAACATCTTCTTGTTGCACCGAAACATATAAATGTTGACTAATTTGGCTAACATTGAACACGCAAAGAGTTGAGCAAACTTTACAATGTTACAAAGGAAGAGTTTTGTTCTGTACTGTTCAAATGATGATGTGTTCATTCGAATACCAATGCTGGTTCAGTGTTCAGATGCCCTTGGGCTTCATCCAGACATGGGTTCTGTGTGATCCTTTCCATATTATTTCATGATTTGAGTTCAACATATAAGCACGTAGGTGCTTCTTGAATATAAAAGTTTGATAATATAAAGGTATATTTGTCATTCCCAATTTATTTGGTTTAAGACTTGGTAAAGGGAATGAAAAGGGTGTTAAGGCCTAAATTGTTAGCTTGTAAACATGGTTTCAGAATATGTTCGTGAATGGAAGATAATATTGGAAATAAATTGAATTTGCTTATATATTTGGAATGAATTGAAACAATGGGAATGAATTAGTTGAACTAGGACTTGCTTAGTAATACTCAGAATTGAAATGGAAATCTTGAAAATTGGATTACTAGTACTGGAATATACATGGGAGGCATGGATGACAAAACTGCGCTATGAGCCCATTTATGGGTTGTTGGTTATGATGTTGAGTATACTTTCTGGTGGATATTATTTGGTTGTTATATCCACTAGTTATTGTGACTCTATTTATCTGAGCACAATTAATAATGATTAATTGATTATGCTTCATGATATTGCAGTTGCTTTTCATTATTAAATGACTTAGACGCATGGAATTGCATAAGTGATCATCTCTCACTTTCACAAATAACGTGTACACGGCGTATGGGCACCTAGGCTATCTTTGATTGAGGGGAATAATTAGGAGATAAGTAATACTATGAAATAATACGTGGAATTGGATATAACATGGAAATTTTTTTTTTTTTTTTTTTTTTGGTGGAGATTACATTTTTGGTGTTTGGTTGATGGAATAAAAGGCATGATTTGACAAGTGACTCGACAAAGGATAATTTTGGACCTTTAAATTTTAAGCTAGAAATAATCCTACAAATAGATGATACACAATACTGCAATCCCGTAGGTATTGTATATCCACCACTTTGTAGGACTAGTAATCCAAAGTGGACAACTAATCAACTATAATTCAGTAAAATCGAACACTATGATTAGACCACAGGATATAAAATCCAATGCCCTCCTTTTAATCCCTCGAACAAACATATCCATATAGGTTTTGACTTTCTGGCTCAAAAGCTCACTCCTATTTATCTTGCAGGACTATCCTTCAAGCAGAGATGCCCAATTGATTATTGTTTGGCCCATCGAATTGATTGATTGGTTATTTGGCTAGTATTTGGTCTTGATATTGTTTACTTTTGATTTATTATCTTTTATATTATATAATTTGGATGATCTGATTGTTATTTCCATTATTGCGATTTTGGTATAAAATTATATATATTTTATCAGGTTGTAGAGACGTATTTAGTTGCTCAACTGGTTATTATATTATTTTATTAACTTGACTCGCCACTGAACTTGAGAAGCATTGCCTTTTGACCTAACTTGCATTTTGGAATTTTAGTCCTTTATACTTTGATTGTTCCATTAACAGCTACCGATCCACCCTTGGGTTTGAACCTGGAGCATGACATTGTGTATTAACTTTTAAACAAGAGGAGAGTCATGTTTTTAGACCAAACCCGAAGAGAGTAAATTGTAATAAATAAATAAGTAAATAAATTAAATTATTGGAATAAGGAGTCCAAATTCAGAATGTGCTTATATCTCCATTAATGGTTTGGAATTTATAACAAATTCTAGCAAGCTGTGACCTATAAAATTCCTTTAGAATTGATGAAAAAAAAAAAAAGAAAAGGACTACATGAAGGCTCTTCCCAAATATTTAAAGCAAATAAATTAAAATAAATGGGAAAAGAAAAGATCAGTGGGAATGTTTTCACAACAAAAAGTTAGGTTTTAGTGCGATATAAACACATATAGCATATGTATGGTTGTTATAAACTTCAGCCTTTATAATCACAGACAAGAAAATCAAATTTTACCTTCACACTATTGTCCTCTCCACCAGATACAACCCAACGGCCATCTGGGGTGAATCTAATTGCATTGACCCCTCTAGTGTGGCCCTTGTATGTATGAATACACCCTTTTCGTCTTATATCCCATATCTTTAGGTTAGTGTCCAGAGAACCAGAGGCAAAGAATTCCCCAAAGGGATGGAAATCCAAGGATATACAATTGGACCTGTGACCCGTTAGAGTGCGAACAACTGCAGGACAAAAATAAAAAATCCAATCGAGTTTTCATAATCAACTTGGCAGCATACCATAGTGTACAAAATAAAAATTTAACATTACAAAGAAAGCATACTCTTTGCTTCCTCTAAATCCCAAAGCTTAATTGTACCACTTGCTGCTCCTGCAGCTACCAACACTTCAGAAGAATCGAAGCTAACAGAGTCAATTCCACTAGAATGACCGGACAAACTCTGCATATACAAGTAACAAATGCAATGAAAAAAGATGCTTAGAGAGAGCATAGGGAAATTTTGTAGATCGACAGATCCCCATAACTTCTCAGAGATTCATTATTGATCCTTTTTTTTTTTTTTTGGAGGGAGGGGGGGGGAGAATATTACTCTTTCAAATATTTTTCCCCTTGAAAGGATACAACTGGTCATTGTTTGAGGAATCACGGTCATTTCTGCTTTGTAATTCAAATTGTAAGCAAAATCTAAACAGTGGTTGCAATACCACGAAAACTGATTGATGAGAAGAAATAAAACTATATATTGGACAAATGCAAGAGTTTGCCTCCAAGAATAGGTGCTATCGTCAAAAGAGAAAACAGTAGAGTTGCGTTTCCTCCTCCTCAAAAAATTTCACACAATTTTTGGTGTATGAATCTCTTGGTGGTTTTCTGGAATGCAATAGACTTATCTAGGGTCTCCAATCTCATCCCAAAAGACATGTTATTGAACTATCTACTGTTCTCCACCACTCCATGCAATCAATTGAACTGTATTGTTCCAATTAGGATTATTCAAGTTTATTATTAGTAAACTAGGTCATTCCCTGCTTAAACAGCTTTCTCTAGCCAAATCACTCAAATGTACTACAATTACAAAGACCTGCTCAGAAGTTTCTAAATCATTATAATTCAACCAAACGTTTAATGGATGGATATACCACACTTGTAAGGTATGTGATGGTGTATAAACAACTAATTGTTTTCATAATGGTTTGGGTTTTATTATTGCTGATAAACCACCATGGCTGCATAAACATCTAGGGATTCAGGCCCAAATCATAAAGTGAAAATCAATTGTGCAAGCCAATCGTGTAGAACAAAGTGGAAAATGCACTTCTTTTCTTGAGATAACAAATAAAGAGTGTATCCATGCATAATGTAATACTTGTAGAAATGATCAAAATGGAATGCAAGTAGGTAAGCAATCAGCAAGTTAACTGATGGATTAGGGGCAAGAAAAGAACTGGGTAACTGACCAGTATAGCATTAGGTTTGCCAATGGCCCAGAGATTCACCATGTGATCTTCCCCTCCAGTAACAAGAACCCTCGATGACTTCCTCCCAATCTTGAGGCAATTAACACTGGATGCATGAGCCACAAACTCCTCTATTGGACGGACATATATGGTCAAGCCAAACATTTTCTTTTTAATTTTTGATAACCAAAATTCTACATTTTCTGTAGAAATATAGACAAACTAGAGAAGAGATCTGCACAAAATATAATTGAAAATGTCTGTAGAATCAAAGGGTGTTCGGAAAATTTACACAACAAGGCCCCAGGACTAATTCCAATAGGTTGCATCAACATTGCTGCTCTTTTCAGAAAATCAAAGCAGATAAATAAACTCTTAACAAAAAGAACCTCAAATGAATCGAAGAAAGAAGCAAGTAGAAGAGAAAACAGAGAAGGATACGTAGCTTATAAGCACGTTTGGCGGTGGTCGTCATAACGAACAAGTCCTTAGAAGGAATCAACGCCCCAGTGCCTGTAAATGAAATGATAACCAAACTCTAGCAGCACCAGTAGCTCTTGGTTTCATTAAGTGTACCCTCGAAAGCCCTACAAAAGCCAGATCTCGAAAACCCTCAAACTCAACATTGTCTCTCCCATTTTCCTTTCACCGATGACCCAAAAACATCACCGTTGCTCCGGGATTACGGTTCTGATCATGGCATTTTTTTTTTCAAAAATAAGAAATGTAAAACAAATCAGATCAGATTGGAGAGAAAAGAAAACAAATGGAAAAGGAGAATGTAAAGGGGACAAATCAAATTGAGGTCACCTCACCCACCGACATTTTCCTTTCGCTCGCTGGTGGCGGTGGCGGCTGCAACCTCTGCCTGAAAAACTCTATTTCGGGAGTGTTTCGCTTCTCTTCTTCGAAAGTATTTGGGGAATCTGAGACTGGTGAAGTCGGAGTAATGGCTATGATTAACTTCCTCTTTGATTCTGAAAGCACATTGCGTATGTTGCTATCGCATTATCACCGGAAAATGCCCAAATCGAAAACTAAAGATTTATGTGTTTCGGGGTTGGGGGGCAAAGGTTGAAGAGAGCTCTCAAACGAAACTTGCGTATGGTTAATAATCTCAAAGCCAAAACCCAGATCAATTCAACATCCGGAGAGGGCTCACAGTTCCTTGAAATTAAAAAAAAAAAATAGACAGTGGATGTCTTCTTTTTTTTTTCCCTCCTACCAAACACAAAATCAGAATTTTCTTTTTATTTACTTATGTTGCTTTTTGTTTTGTGTACAAGTTAAAATCGGAAAAGAGAATGCAAAATCAAAATCAGAAAGCAACACAGTATACCCCACCCCCCACCACACTTAGGGCATACCCCGTTGCGATCATTTGAACGCGACCACGCGCCTTGCCTCCAGAGAGAGAGAGAGAGAGACAGAGAGAGTTGCCCAAATGTTGTTTAAAAAAATTTTATTGCGAAAGTGTTACCAATAAAATTGTGATATCATCGTGGAATTTTTGCTAAGCCTACAATCGCAATACGGTAATGCAATTCTCTACCAAAAAAAAAAAAAAACAACGTTAAAGTTAAAATTACAATATTACAAGATAATTCCTTCTTTGACCAAAAACCTCTTCAATAATTTTATCCAACAAAACCCATGATCAATAGTTGCCCCGTCTAGTTTTACAAAAAAATAAACAAACATAATATAGCTAACAATAGCAACAAAGGCTTAACATGGCAACAACAAGCAACATATCTACACCAAAAACATTGTATAACATCTTGTTTCCATTATACGTAAAAAATAATTGTCCCCTTTACATATTAAAAAAAAAAAAAGAAAAAACATAATGTGCGTCACAATTAGGTTTCTTTTATATACGCATTGGTTTCTACACCCCTCTTTTAAGCATGGCTGAGTGGGTGGCTTTGTTAGCTAAGCAAGTGACTTCGTTGACTGTGATGCGCTCAGGGGTTCCTCCAAGTGTGTATAAATCCAGTAGCTCCATATATGAATGATAACAAGTTATTAACCTCTTCCTCACATAATGCAATAAAGATGGAAGGACTATACTAATCTATACCATAAGAAGCCTGGGTGATATGTAGTTAGGTGAAAATGACTGCATAACTGGTGATGGCAACGATTCCATATCATCTTTGACAATAGTGTAATTATCAATGCTAGGAAATAGCCCAATAGTATGAATATCGGGTGATAATGTAGGCCCAACCGAGGTAGAAGATCCCACTCTGACTAAGGTGGACGGTCCTGCTCCAATTGAGGTGCATGGCCTAGCTTGCATGTTATCTCATCTAACTTTGTACTTCTCATAAATGGCTACAATAACCTTATGGACAATAATTTTGAAGGTCGCTACCTTGTGATGAATCTCCTCACTGTCAATACAATTGACACTTAAGTAGCCATGGCTACAGTATCACCTAGAAACATTTAAAAAGTATTGCTAAAGATAAATTACAAATTTAGTAGTATTCAAAGTAAGAACACAGTTTGTTTAAGCTCTATTTGACAAAACTGTTAGTTTAGTTTTCAATTTTTGTTTTCATTTTCTTTTTTTATTTTTTTTGAAAACTAATCATCAAAACTCGTTTAATGAATTTATTTTCAATTTTCAATTTCCAAAAAATTGAAATTTTTTTCAAAATTTTTAAAAATTATGAAAACATAAATAATATAGTTGTTTTAGTCTTTATTTTTCACCACCACTCACAACTATCACATCCCATCAGGTGCCACTCACCTTCGGCCACCGCCATTACCTACCTGTGATACCCCTCGAGTTTTGAGGTTTGGGAAAAAGGTGGTGGTTGTGGTTTTAAAGTTGGCTTGACTTGGTGGTG
>JAVXUM010000001.1:29032962-29051922 GCA_035590655.1 Pouteria glomerata
CATAATTAAATACTTTTATGTCACTTACAAATGACACTAAACTATCTTTAATGACATTCACTTATTTCAATAATTTTTTTTTAACAGTATCTTTAAATGACATTAGTACTATTTTTCTATACATATAATGTATAACAATAGAAAAAAAAAAAAAAAGACTATCAAAAGATGTTATATAAACATTAATAAAATTCATATTTACGATATCTAATGATCAAATACATAAAAAAGTGATCAAAGGATCATGTAATAATTACAAATGAAAATGTAAAATATAAAATTTTAATATTCTCCTATTAAGTAATGCAAAATAAACGAAAATTCCCTAAAAAATAAAACATTAAACTTCAATGCCTCCAACTTTCTATGATTAATTTGCCCGTAACTGCTCTTTTATTTGAATTAACAATCTGTACACAAAACAAGGATAAAAAATATTACAATCTTTTATTATTTTTCCATTTAAAAATCTTCCTATAACTCATAATATTAAATCATTAATTTCTTCAAGAACATATTAATAAAGTTATAACGAACAAATAAGTTTACAAAATAAAATAATAGGAAGTGAATCAGAAACAATTAAGAGACTCACCAAATCAGCATCTTGAAGAAGGAATTAATCGTGAATATATAATAGCGAACCACCACCACGATGGTGTCGGAAAAGTATTCCAATCTCACCCAATTATCAACAATTTTATGATTAAAATAAAAAGTATCAGTTCTTGAATTTTATTAATTTTGAGAGGAGGTAACTTTTTGGAAAAGACATATGAACATTATGAGTGGTATGAAATTAATTGAAGTACAAAAATTAAACTCTCTCTCTCTAATACACATACTGACCAACCTTCATGAAAATTATATTTCTTTTGGAAATATTCAAAAGCATATCTCTTGCAGTGTTGTTCAATTCCCGTAACAAAAAGTTTAATTTTTTGATTAAAAGTTGCAAACATTATTGATGTGTGCACTCCATGATGAAAAACAAATACTATATGAATCATTGGAATGGTTTGAATAATAGGAGAACTAAACACTAAAAGACAAGCCGTAATATGATAAAATGTTGTCATCCATTGCTAACCTTTGTTAGGAGATTTGAAAATTCAAAAATAACTTCATACTCAATGGAACCCCCTATCTCTCATAGACATCATTTGTAGATCCTCTACTTAAACCAATGACTACTTAAAAACTATGTTATCCCAGAATTAGAAAGCGCCACTCAATCCCTCTAAAGCTAGATGTATTTCTTAGCAACCTCCACCGAATAAGCATTTCAAGTTCAATTGTGATGGAATATTTTGCTCTTCAACTAATAAAACAGCTTTTACAATTGTTGTTCAAGATGCATTGACTGTTGTCATTGATGTTAATTATAGCAATAAACAGGTCATTTCAGCTCTTATTGCTGATTCCTAGGCAATTAAGGTCGCATGTTTGACGACATTACATTAGAAGTTAACATATGTTATTTTTGAATTCGATTCAGCAATTATTATTTTCGCCTTACAGTTTAGCATGACTAACACATCTTGGTAGATCTTATCCATTATTGAGAATATTTAAAATTTTTTAAGCACCGAATCTTCACTTGATGTAAAAGACAAGCAAATGAAGTTACCTATTTTCTGCATCTAAACACTTGTAAGGCTCACTATTAGTGATGGAAAAGGGTTAAGTCGGCCCGTGACCTGGTCCAGCCGGGCCCCGACCTGACCCCAGCCCAGCCCTAACCCGTCCGTATAATAACCCTGGCTTGACCCTAAACCTTTGGGTCAGGGCTTGGGTCAAGGGTGACCTGGCCCGACCCGGCCAACCCGACCCATCGACCCTTAAATTTTTTTTTTTTTTTTTTTTTTTGCTTGCGGCCTTGGCAGCCTTGCTTTGCTGGTTTGGGTCAATTGTGTGCAGCTTTGGTTCGTGCAGTGACACTGTGACAGCCGTGCAGGCAGTTTACAGTGCAACATTTGGTTGTTCTTTCAGTTTTTATTTATTTTTTATTTTTATTTTTTTTACCGTTAGCTTAAATTTTTTTTTTACCATTGGAAGCTTTGCCGATTTGCCTGTTGCTCCGCCAAAACGGTTTGATTTGTTTTATTTAATTACAAAATTTATCCCAAAAAATTACAAACCCTCCAACCTTCAACTATAAATACCTCATAAATTTATTCATTTCAACTTACAAAAAATCACAACCTTCAACAAAATTCTTTCTCAAATTTCTATACTACTAAGCTACCAAGTCTTAATTGTGCTCTTCAATTGTGCTCAAGTGCATTCAATTGTGTCAAATTTGAAGGTAAGATTAAAAGATTAAGTGTTTCAAATTATTTTAAGTTAATATTTATTTTTTTTAATTTGCATACATACATATTTTTTTCATTTGCATATTTTAATTTTTTCATCAAATTATTTTTTTCTAAATAGATCCTAGAGATACCTATTTTTTTGATTTAGAGGGTGGGGACTCAATATCTTATCCTCCTAAAGAACAAATGAATCAATTTGCACCACCAAAAATTCCAACACCTCCAACCACAACAACTGGTGATGTTGGCGCATCATTTTCCCGCCACGCTCAACAACGTAGCTCTTCAAAAATTTGGAATTTGTTTGCTAGAATTTCATGGGATGATGGTATGCATAAGACGAAATGTAATATTTGTGATGATTTATTAGATGGTAGACCTACTTCCGGTACTAGTCATGTAATACCCTCGCTTTGTCGTGAATTAAAGCCACCTTTTGAATGATATTGAACTCTAAATTTGGAGGGCATTCAAGCTATGGATTTCAGATGCCTTGGAGGTGTTTTTGTGTTTTTGAGTTTGAACCTAATGGTAGAAAAGAATTAGAGCATGTTTAGGAGGCAAACATGGAGGAAGCTAACACTAGTAAAAGGTTAGTAGTTTACGGAGTTGTAAAACTTGATACTTTCAACCTCTTAGCCACCTTAAATGAATTTACGTGTTGAGGATTAATTTTAAAAGCTAATAGAAGTGTTTAATATTAAATCTAGAACACATACATAAGGTGGTATTTTCTTTTAGCAAGATTGGGATATGTTGGCAATTAAGGGAAAAGAGGAAATTAGATTTAATTTTGATCAAGACTTGAAGTGGTCTAATTTTGACCAAGGTAAGTGTGCTTAGTTGGCACCATGGCCGGCCAAAGAGGGGAAGAAAACAAAAGGAAGTTGGTTCATGAAAAGTGGTTGGCCAAATATCAACAAATTGAAGGAGGAATTTTGTCTTTTGCTATATAAGCTCAAATTTAACCAACTTGAGTACTTTAATTTTGACCTTGCCATGCTTACATGTGTATATATCTATGAGCTTGGAAGAGAGTTTAATTCGGGTAAGGAAAGTGGTCAACCGAATAAACTTGGCAATTGTCTCCTTTGAAGCCTTTGTCATCTTTTGGTGGTCCTAAGTCAAGTAGCATTAAACTAGGTAGGTCCTAAGCCTTTAATATGGAAGACTTCTTACTCATATATGTATATATGCTTGAATGTATATAGATGGATGTGGAAGGCTTCAATTGGACAATTAAACTCAATGGAAGTGCAATTGAAGTGGAATTGGAACATCTCACCCGAGAGCATTTCTTAAGACCATTCGGCCATCTCACTTTGAAGGCATTCGGCCATTGCCATTTTCACCATTCAAAGACCAACCAAAAGAAACACTTTAGAGCTAAGAAAAGGAAGGCTCGGCCAAGGGAGGAAGAGAAGAAGAAAAGAAGGAAAAGAAGAAAGGGAGAAGAAGAAGAAGAAGAAGAAGAAGAAGAAGAAGGGAAAATTTTACCTCCATCTTCATCTCCATCTTGGATTTCTTCAAGTTTTGGCCAAGGATTAAGGCAGGGAGACTTCTCTACTTCCTTTAGTATATATAGTTGATGTAAACATAGAAATTGGAACATGTTGGAGGGAAGATTTACCATGGAAGAAGGGGAGGAATTTAGGGGATTTGTGTATGATTTTGGTCATATGCTGATTTTTGGAACCATTGTGATGGTGTGACATAGAATTGAACTAGAAGTAGGTTTTTGACAAAACTTCGGAGGTGTAGGAATTTTGGCCCAAAAACAGAATTTTGATGAATTATGAAGTCCAAAATTTAACCTAATCAAGCCCCATAGGAAAGCTGTACTTTGGTTTGATGTCTTGATAGTTTTAGTGAACTTGAAATCTAAATTTCACCCTAATTTAACCTGATGTGGAGGGCTGTATTTTCGGCAGTAATTTTCCAGTTTTGGGCTGCCATTAAGCCCAAAATTTTACTTAGAAACTTTGTTTAAAGGTGCACGAAAGAAACCTAATTGTTGTATGCATAATTGCTACTTTTCGATTTAGTGAAGTGGATTAAAGAGTGCTGAATTTCAGAAAAATTCTGCAAATCTTCTTCATGCTAAAACTGAAACTTTCATGTTGAAAGTGTTGTACATTAGTTGGAAATTGCCTCGGTAAACTGACGTTACGAGATGAGTACGTTTGATGTATTTATGTGGTAATAGCTACTTGAACTGCATAAAAGAAACCCCCCAAAATGCTGAAAATTTTGCAAATTGTATCTTATTCAAATCTAATTTTTTTTATGATTAAAGTGAACTATATGAGTTAAATAATGGGTGGTTAAATGAACTTAATGTTTTGAGATTACCCGATACACTTTCGGGGTACTTTTGAGTCAATACGATTGATGTATGCCTTGGATGTAAGTTAATGTAATGGATTTAATGGAAAAGAAATGATTAATGTGATTGTGCGGCCGGGGGTAGTGAGGTACAGAAAATAGGAAGAGTCTTGAGATACTCTCAGGTTGAGAGTTCCGGAACCTGCGCAGGGTTGGCTTTCATGCCAGTAGGTTAGTAGTCTACGAAGTGATTACAGTATGTATCCCGATTTGTTGTGGCGTATCATCGCCCTGAGCTGCGATCCTAAAGCATGATTCATTAGGTACTCAATCCCTAATGAATGTGTGAAAGAATTGTGGAAAATAGAAAAATGGATAGAATATGGGAAATGGTTGAATGTGTACTTGAATGTTTACATAATGTTGATATATGGTGAATTGAATCCCTTAATTACTTATGTCGCTCATTTAGCTTATGTTAATTGTTTATTGTCGTGCATTGTACATAAATTGCTTAGCATCATATATATGTTATTGTGACGTAGCGTGAGCACACGCCGTCCGTGCTCACGTCCCTACAAATGTCATTGCAGGACCCACATCTGAGGATTAGATGAGGCCTAATACTGTCGTTGACACACCTCCAGTTTCAGCTAGATTTTTATATATATATATATTTTTTGTGGATGTATATTTAAAGGAGCGAATTGGAGACTTATGTATTTGGATTAAGGTTTATTTATTTTTGGTTATGGAAATGTAATGGCCTTAAGGCTGAGGAGATGTATATTCATTTTGGTATTATTATTTAGTGATTGTTAGATTGTGGATCCGCTGCATAATTGTTGGACAGCGTTGATATCTTGAACATGTTATTCTATCGCAGGTCATGTTTTGACAGGTTTAGATACCCTTATACTGCTTTTATACTAGGGGAGGTTTTATGGTTCCGTTGTGTGACTGTCGCGTTGCTCTGATGCTTTTAATCATCTTCTTCATATTATGTGTGTTTCTCACTCACCCCTCGAGTCCCTAGATTCGGGGCGTGACAAGTCACCTAAAGAGACATTTAAATAAAAAGCACCGATAGGATCCGTGCACTAATTCTTTCATTGATCAATATTTTTCACATGTCACACAAACTCAATTAGGTAATAAGGGGGTAATTTAAATATTTTTTCTTATGACCCTACAAGAATACAAGATAATTTAGTTAAATACATTGTTACAGATGAACAACCCTTCACAATGAGTGAAAATAGACATTTTGAAGAATTTGTTCGTGATAGTTTTACGCCACAATATCGCGGTTTTTCAAGAAATACGGCAAAAAATAAAGTTTTACGTGATTTTGAAACAAAAAAATTTGAATTACAAAATTATTTTGACAAATTTGAAAGAAATATTTACTTGACCTCTGATATTTGGAAATCGTGCCAAGATATTCAATATATTTGTATAACTGCACATTATATTGACAAAAATTAGAAATTAAATAAACGTATTATTTCATTTGAATTAGTTGAACAACCTTATACTAGATTAAGTGTTGGGGAGCTTATTTTGCATAAACTTGCATCATGGAGATTATGTAAAAAAATATTTTCTATTAGTTTAGATAATGCCTCATATAATAATGTTTGTTTTACCTTAAAAAATGTTTTGTCTGTGAATGGTTCATTATTTCATAGTCGTTATTGTGCCCATATACTTAATTTAAATATAAAGGATGGATTAGATATTCATAAATCATCTATTGTTAAAAAAAAAAAACTGTAATTTGTACTATGAGTTCTCCAAAAAGAGTAAATCTATTTCCTATCATATGTAATTAAATTGGTTTAAAACTTAGAAATTTACTAATGAAAATTAATATAAGATGGAATTCAACTTATATTATATTAAAAATTGCTATTAAATATCAAAAAATAATTGATTTATTTATTTTAAGTAATTAAACAATTGGTTTAGAAAGTATTGATGACATTGATTAGGCAAATACAATTTTTTATAGAGATTTTTTTACATGTTTTTTATATTGCTACTAAAATATTTTGTAAAATTTATTATCCTACTTCTTCCACTGTTGTTTATCAATTTGGAGTTATTGATGAAATTTTTAAAAAATATATTGTCCAAGAATATTTTGCCCCTATGGTTCTCACAATGAAAGAAAAATTTGATAAATATTTTAACAAACTTCCCGTACATTTTGGTATTACAACTATTTTAGACCTTAAATATAAAGAAAATTTTTTTGTTCAATTATTAGATATGATATATGGGCTTGAAAATGCCTAAGAATAAGTTATATTAAACAGAAATTGCAATCTTTAATGCGTGGATATGATAGTAACCACAACTACCCAAACAACAATTGCCACATCCTCTTCTTTTCACCGTGATCTTGGTGGCAATACATCCATTTGGAGAAAAATAACATCTCGGCAGACAGACTCATCAACAAGTGTTACTTCAAGTTCATCCGACATCCAACGTTATCTCGGTACACTTCCAATAGAAAATGAAGATGATTTTAATCTTTTGGACTGGTAGAAGGGATATCAATCAAAGTTTCCAATTATTTTTGCTTTATCTTGTGATATTCTTTCATTTCCAGTTTTTACTGTAGCATCTGAGTAAGCATTTAGTACAAGTGAACGCGTTATCAATCAATTCAGGAGTCGACTGCCCCTTCTAATAGTAAAAGCCTTAATGTATTTACGAGATTGGTATATTGCCGAAAATAGACAACAAGAAGACGCCGAAAAGGAACAACTTGCTCTTGACTTTGATGCAATGTATTTAGGTGAAAGAGAAGAACATGTTAGTGGATCTAATGATGGATGATAATAATGTATAGATAGAGTAATATTGCAAATGATAGTCACTCTTATAGTTACCAATCTAGTTGTGATGTATAAGACGTTTAGTCATGCACTAATTTATTACTCTATCATTTATTTTTTTTTATTTTACATTTATAAATTGTAATTTTAAATTTAGTGTTAATTATGTAATTCTTTATTATTTAATAAATTTTAAATTTTGTCATTATTTATTTTAATGTGTTTGGATAAGTTTTATTTTGTATTTTATTCACTCAAAAAATTAAAAATAATTTAAAAATATTAAAAAAATAAGTTGGGTCAGCTGGGGCAGGTCAGGGGCAAGCATTTTTTACCCTGGCCCGACCCGACCCGACCCTGCCCTAGAACACAAAAGGAGCAGCCGGGGGCGGGTCAGGTCGACCCTAAATTTGGGGCGAACCGGGCCGGGCCTGACTCTTTTTCCGTGGTAGACTACCACTATATGTTTTTCTTCCCAAAATCTCCCAAACATCAATTTGACATCCTTTGAATGGACTCTATGAGTGTTATATCTTTGAGACATTTCTGTATGTCTCGTTGGCATTTTGCGAGGACCTGTTTTCTTTAAAAAAGATAAAAAAAGAATCCCCATTTTTGTGTTTTCTTAAAATTTTAACAGTGATGAGTAAAATATGAGAAAAAGATTTGAAATCATTAATGGTGGTTCCTTCGAGTTATCTCCACAAATTGCAGTTCTTAAGTCCACCCACAAATGGTGGCCTATTTAATTTTGTCTAAATGTGAAGATTTCATCACAATAATACATTCTTTTCAAAGAAAAGAATTCAAAAGACCACACACGCGAATCTTGCAAAAATAAAAAACTTTAACGACCACACAGGTGGGTCTTTACAAAATTGAGAGTTTTTGAAGGAAAACTTTAAGAAAAGTTCAAAGACCCACCTAATTGCTATCTAAAGACGAAGAACTGCGAAAAAGTTGATGAACATCAAAGAAGTTTAAGAAACTCGTAAGTTTTTAGTTTTTTACACTTGAAAACACCTGAGAATAGCTTAAACTCATTGAAAGATACTTGAATGGGGCACAAATCCACCGACAAATGGTCAAAAAATGCTGAAAAACCGTTTGGTAGAATGAAAGAGACGTGGGAATACAAAGAGAGAGATGAGAAGGAAGGTTTGCATGGGAGTTTATTGGCCAAAAAGAAGGCTTTAATCCCGTAAGTCTGACACGCTGCATCCACATGGCATGCTCACATCCGAACACTAGAGTGGATAATATTTGGGTGTTAAGTACTGACTAGTAGCATCCAAACTCCAGGGTAATTTTGGTATTTCACTTCCTTTTTGCTTCTCTATCAAGAATTTAAGAACACAAACTCGATCCTAATACTAAAATAGAAATTTGGAATCTTTATAAGGAAATAAATAAGGTACAAATAATAAATTCAGAGATCTTGGATATTTATTTGAAGGATGAAGGATCTTGTTGATCCCATGATTTAACTGCACCGATGAAATTCTGGAGGTATGGCTTAAGTCTTCACCCATTCACCTTGAAGCTATTCCTATTTTTAGAATTTTGATTTCTATCACTCAATGTTCAGAAATATGTCACACTCTGAATGGGTTAACTCTCTTGGATTGTAACTTTTTAGGTAATAAGTGAAGCCATGAACAATAAGGGAACACTTTTGTCCCTTATGAAATGAGTGTTTAACAATGTGTTAATCATATGTTTTCTTTATCTTCTCTTTTGGGATTTTAGCATTTTCATATGCATCGGTCCTGAGCTTGTCATTTCTGCCATTGTAGTTTACAGTGAAGCCTTGCCTCGTTGATGCTATTGTTGAACAATTTGATGGCCTTAAAAGTCTTGTGTTCAAGCTTGATAGAAAGGTAGTATAGCTTACCATAAACTAACCTATACAAAAACATCTCCAATGATGTTTTGTGAGCTATGCGATAGGCCCAGAGGGAGTCTATGAGTCATAATGACCAATTCTTACGGTTCGATTAACTATTTTTCCAAGAATTTTCTTTACATCCTTATTGGCAAACTCAACTTGAACAGTTGTTTGGGGGTAGTGTAGTGTGCCCACTTTACAGACAATGCCATATTTGAGCATTAGCATACCCATTAGTCAGTTACATAAATGTTTGCCATCGTTACTGATAATGGCTAGGGGCATTTTGAAACACAAAAAAGATATTTTTGTGAAGGAATTTTAGCATAATCTTATGATCGTTGGTTCGGGCTGCTACAGGTTCAACCCTACTTAAACACGTGGTCCACCCCAATAAGAATATACGCGTGCACAAACGATATTGAAAAATATCCCATGAAGTCGATACTATAACAATCGAATACTTCTAAGATCAAGATAGGGGATAACGGTATTATATTCTTGCAAGTAGGGCTTCCAAGCCTCTAGCATCGATCACATGCAGTGTAAAATTTATGTATATATTTGAACTATTTGAACAAGGTTAGCCAATAAAATCCACATTGAAGAATTTTCTATGCTATTTTGTTAGTGGAAAAATGGCCTCTAGAATCTTGAAAATGGTAGAATTGCACGATGCCTGGCATTTCCTACTCAAGAATGCATCATCGAGTAATTTGATAAGGACAAGAGATAAGGGTCATTACAGTAGAAAACCTAAACATTTCTTAAGAATTTCTTTTTGTCTGTAGGGCTCTACTCAATAGGAATTTGTCCCGTCACCAAATAATTAGCAATGTCTGCATATCACAGTGGCGTGTTAGACATGATTGCTGCTATATTTAAAAGTTACTCATATAGGAAACTATCACTAATTTTGATATTTTCTTTATCAAAAACTTCTTCTGGTCGATGAGATAAGTGATTCACTACAACATTCTCTACTCATTTCTTATCTTTTATAGTGACGTCAAACTCTTGTAATAGCAAAATTCTTAAAATTAAGTGCGGTTTGGCCTTTGCTTAGTCAACAAATATTTCAATGTATAATGATCAGTAAAAACAATTACTGTTGACCAATGAGATAAGAATGAAATTTCTATAATGCAAAGATGAGAGTTAAGAGCTCTTTTTTAGTGGTTGAGTAGTTTCTTTGCACATTGTTTAAGGTTTTACTTACATAATAGATTATATATGCCTTGTTCTACTTTCGTAGGCCTAGTATAACACCTATACCATGGTTAATTGGATCGAACATAAGCTTAATTGGAATAAACCAGTTAGCTGATTATAGAATAAGTGTTGTAGTAAGGCACTTTTTAAGCTTCTCAAATGCCTCTTGGCATTGAAGTGTCCATTTAAAAGATACGTTCTTTGTTAATAAATGACACAAGGGTTTTGAAAGAGAATTGAGGAAATAAATAAATCGCTGGTAGAAACCAACATGCCCTAAGAATGATCATATATCTTTAACATTACGAAGAGTTGGAAGTCTTTGGATCAACTTAACCTTTGCCTAATCCACCTAAATTCTTTACTTCAAGACAATATGTTGCAGAATAATACCTTGTGTCACTATGAAGTAGCACTTTCCAAAACTGAATACAAGGTTTTGTTTTTCACATCTAAATAGCACTTGATCCAAGTTTTCTAGACACTACTTATTCCTTATCGTAGACTAAAAAGTCATCGATGAAAACTTCTATTATGTTCTCCACCATTTCATTGAAGACGCTTATTATGCAGCACTAGAATGTAGCTAGGGCGTTACACTGGTAAAACGACACTTTTTTGTAAGCGAATGTATCAAAAAGACAAGTGGAAATTGTCCTCATTTAGTCTTCTAAGACCACCTCGATTTGATTACAGCCTGAATAGCAGTAAAAATGGTAATAATACATGCGTTCTACTACTTTTTCAAGAACTTGGTTGAGGAATGGCAGTAGGAAATGATTTTTTTGGGTGATAATATTAAGCTTTCTATAATTAACGCACACCCTTCATCCAGTTTGAATGCGAGTAGGCGCCAACTCATTATTCTCATTTGTAATGTCAGTGCTGGCTGACTTCTTAGGTAGTACTTATGTAGGACTGACTCATTTTGAATTAGAAATGGTTCAGTACTTCTGCCCTTATTACCTTATTTTTATCTAGATCAAGGTGCTTTCCTATTTGTCAGATTGGTTTGGTATCTTCCTCCAAGTATGGGGGTGTTTGGGTGTGTACTTTATTCTAAAAAACTCTTAAAAACTTTTTTAACTTATCTCACTACACGTCTTACAAACCTACAATTTATCTCATTTTATCTCACTTTTCATCATACCAAACACCCTCTATATATAATGTGTGCATAGTAAGGGCTAATCTCTGTTAACTCAACTACAAACCACCCCAACGATTTTTTGTGTCTCTTTAATAGTTCAACAAGTTGGGTTTCTTTGATTGCTGATAGTTTTACTGAAATTACCACGAGAAATGTCTCATTCTTTCATAAGAAAGCATACTTTATATTAGCAAGTGACCACACTCAAATGTTATGACTAAACTCTCAAGCATAGTAGATCGATTGAAGATTTAGTCTAGGTAAGCACCTAGTTCATCTCCACAAAGAGTATGGTTTGTGACTAGGTTTGAAAAGTTTTGTTTGGAAACTCTTGTAAAGAATAATAGAAAATAAAAAAAGAAATATTTTTGGACTTTTGAGGTTGGTTTTTGAAAAGATGAGTTTGCACATTAAGTGAAACTATTTAAAAACACAATTTTAACAACTAAAACTAAATTTGGAAATTAACTTTTAAATTAATTATGGATTTAGTCTTAATCTATTCCTGTAGTGGTGACAAAGAGGTTGGCTTAAATGTTATTTTTAACTCAGCTTTACATCCACACATGAGGTGTCAGGTTAGAAGATTTATCTTTTAAAATGTTTCTGTAAAGATTACATGGAGTTAGGTTTTAAAATCATATTTAAACTCACATGGACATTGAACTGAACACTTGATATACATAAGTGTCAACTCGCAATCAAGGCCTTATTATAACAAAGGTGATTAAATTTCAAAGGTTAAACCTAGCCTCTACGTTGTCTATGATTATATCAAAATGCATATTCCATTCAAATCCACAACATTCAAGCCAAGAAACTTATCAACCTCTACATTCCTAAATTGAAACCAATCTTAAACCACAGCCAAACATAATAGAAGTTAAACTAAAACTACAAGATGAAAAACAAACACATACATAATCCATTAAGTGAAAAAGATAAAGAACAACATAATATAATATGATTTAAGAACAAAGAAAGTGAAGGAAAGTAGAAGAAAGTGCTAGATTTTTAACTTGAAATACAAATGCACCTAGTCACTTACACTTGCCAAAACCGCTGGAAAGAGAAAGTAATACACTTAAAGCTAAAACTAAACTAAACTAATGATTAAAAAGTTGATAATGTCTGAAATTCTCAACCTATTTATAGGCTAATGCCATTTAAGGGCAAAATAGGCATAACATATACAAAAAGAAACTCAAAAGACTAGTTGAGAAAAGGGTCTCGTGCACCTAAGATAGGTTCACACAAGTGTTTGATGAAAATCCCAAACAAAATACCTAAAATTCCCCTTCTGATGGGTGCATATCCTGAGGTGTAGACATACAACATGGCCCTTTTTGGTATGCACCTGGCCTATGGTTCATTTGGCTGGATTGTTCCTTCCACTTGTGTTGATCTCCCAAACTTGCCATTCTTAATTTATTTTCTTCATTTCCTACAAAGTAAGCACAAAAGTTTAATGATTACAGAATGTAAATAAAGCATAGGATTTTAATTGGTGAAATGTTCAATTACATGGTCTAAAATGATGTTCAAAAGATCAATAATTGCATGGAATTAGTATATAATGGCTTTCTCTTGAGATTTGGCTCTTTAAGATCATATGATTCTACTCTCTTCTCGAGCGGTTCAAGCTTTTTGAATGCTGGCATCCAGTTATCCAATGACATTATAGAGCTCAACTCGAGTTAGTCATAAACTTTACTTGTTTCATCGATGTCAGTTGAAATTCCTCCATTAAAATAGATTGCCTTCTCCAAAAGGTCTTTAATAAATTCATAGTCCACATAACCCTAGATGATTGATTCCACAAAATCCACCTTGTGAATATCAGACTCTTCTCTCAACTATTTACTAGCATTAAAAATGTTAGTCTTAAAGGTAATGTTACTGAAAGACGTCTTCATTAACCCATCATTCCTATAATTGGTAAGAGCATTAGAAATTATAAGGAATGGTCAACCCATGATGATAGGGGTCTAATTTTCTGCAGGAATACTGGTTAGAGGTTGGATATCTAAAATAATGAAATCCATTAGGAAATAAAAATTCTCAATCTTAACCAATACGTCCTTAATTATCCCTCTACGGATCTTGATGGATCTATCTACCAGCTGCAACGTCACACGAGTGAGTTTTAACTCTCCCAAGCTCAGTAATTTGTAAGGAAGAGGGACATCTAAGGTCTTTATACTTAGGGGATGTCTTGCACTGAAGCCTAGCACTAGCTTGTTTCGTAAGAAATGTCTTCAATCCCTTTTAACTATATAAAGTTCTTTCAAGAATTTAGCACAAAAGAGGATATGTTTAATGGCATCTAGTAGAGGTATATCGATTTTCACTTGCTTGAATACCTCTAACATCTCTATCGCCTGAGCTTCTTTCTTAATCTTTGCGAGCCTCTAAAAAAATGGTGCTTTAGAGATGTACTTCCTGGGTGATGCCATTATTTCATTCTCATCAGTCTTCTTTTCTCCCTTTTCATTTTTAGCTTCTTTGTCATCTTTTGTTGGACTTATGTTTGGCTCTTCTGCCTGTGTTCTTGATCTTTTGCTATTTACTAAGGTTCTAACTCTCCCTAGGGCTTAACCTCCGATTGTTTTAAGCCTATAATGTAGGTTGTGTGTTTAAAAACTTTTGAAGAGTCTTTTCAGTGGACTATTTATGGGCAACTGTATAATTATTCTGATGTAGTCCCATGTTTTGGGGTTGTCCTGGGTTGTCAATCGAAACTTGAAGTACTGGAGGGGTGGGGCAGCATGATATTGCTAAGGCACTTAGGCCTTATTATTCCTCTAGCTAAGGTTAGGATGGTTCTTCTAGCACAAATTTTAAGTCTCAGAATAATGGTTTTTACCATGATCAAGTCCTTAATATGATGGGCACAATTGATTGACAGTATGGATATAAAGTTAACCAACTTAGTTTTATCCCATATCTCAGCTTACAAGTATGGTGGGACAGTTATTAGTTCGATGAGCTTGATTATCCCAGACTAGGCAATAGACACTCACAATTGGCTCTGAGATGACTAGTGTCTCCTTGATCTTCATGGTCTCTATTTCTCGGGATAATATGGCTAGTCTCACTTTCATATCATCAGTGTTGCTATGCTGATGCACACGTCCCTTAGATGAGATGTTTGTTGCTTCGTTATACTGAGTCTTTGTAGCATCCAATGTTTGTACATTCTTTGTTAAAAAGTCAAAGAATTCATACTCTGCTCTAGTGATTTATAGTAGAACCGTTCGTTACATATCGCCTCCACGAAATGCTTAAGCTACGGGGTGTGGGAATTGTAGAACTTGCTTGTAATAAGCCACAACTCGAGACTATAATGTGAGCAAAAGTGAAAGAAAGTTTTGAATATCTGCCAACACTGGTAGAATGTAAGAAAGTTTTGAATATCTACCAACACTGGTAGAATGTCTCTTTTAATTGTGGAGTAAAGTTTGATATTTAGTGCTAAATGGTGTCAATCCTATGGGGTTGAAAGAATTCATAGGAATTTCACCTACATGTTATCCCATCTGTGAATGGAGTTTGGCTGTAATAGTTCAAACCATCGAGCTGTCTTGTCTTTTAAAGAAAAATGAAAAAAGAGTTTCAGGAAGACAAGGTCTATGGGGCATGTTGAATCTTTAAAGGTAACATAAATATTCCAGAGGGGATCATATAAGATTTTAGAAAGCATACCATAGAAGGTAGGAAAAAGTTGAAAGCTTATTAATTTTCTAGCTAAACTATACAAGACTTAGGTGTATGTTTGGCCTGCTGTAAATAGTCTCTCATTAGCCTCACATGGGGTGCCTGAGGTTGTCCATTGTTTGCACCATGAATTTGGCCATTTCCTCCATCATTCAAGCCTACCATTTTTGGTGTAGGAGGAGAAAAAGAAGAAATACGATTGACTAAAAGGTTAGAAAATTCAAAGATTGGGTTTAAGAAGTGTTACTTTTAAAAAAAAAAAAAGTAAAAGATTAACCTAAAATTACCATAATGAATCAAAAACTTCGATTTCGCAGTAACAACACCAAAAACTTGATCGCCTTAAAATATTGTGATTATTATCCTACCAAATGCGGGAGCATGTCTTACCAAAAAAAAAAGTGCAGAAGTGTGTGGTATGGTTTTACTCGGTGGGACCATGATCGAAACCTCATGGAACTTGTGTGAGTTGAATGCTAAAGTTTTTCTAAGTTAAACTTTGTACTAATTTTTATTCAAATAAGAAAATTATATAGATTGAGTTGAAAGTAAGGTGATTGAACTAATTGCTTAACCATTGAATTTAAAAGCAATTATGAAAATAAACTAAAGTCAGAAAAAATCCTAAGTTTATTCTATTCTACCCTAATTGATGACAAAATTCAAAATTAAATTCTAATGAGAGTAATGGGAACAATAGTAAAAATCAAATAATCAAAGTATTAAAATTCTTGATCCAATTGGCAAATTTAGGTGGATAACTTGCTACAGCAATGGATGTAATTCACATAATTTAAGATTCACATTTACAAAAAGTAAACAGGAAAGATATTTTTGTGAAAACTAAATTTCAAAACACAATTTTAAAATCACATTTCGGATTAAAGAACTGAAAAGCATTCTATTAATATATTTTTGGTCAAAATCCTTCTTTTTTTTTTTTCTAATTTTCAAAGTATTTTGAAAGTTTTGATCAGGTGTCTTATCAGAAATTTCAAGGAAATATGATAAAGAACATATGTCTTTAAAGGTTTGGAGAATAGCTAAAACTAGGATTTAAAAACCCTAGCAAGCTAGTTTTACGTTGCATTCTAAGTTTTGATCATACCTATAAAAAAAACAAGATTCCACCCATCATTATTGGATTGAACCAAGACTAGAAGTCTACGCTACATAGCAACTAAATAGGAATAGAAAATAAAAGTAAAAGAAAGAAAAGGAAAAAAACTTCATTACAATGAAAAAGCTGAAACTTGCATTGAATGCTTCAAAATTATGCTTGAATCCAAACTTGAATGTATAAAACTCATAGAATCCCTCTCTAAACTCTAAAGAATTTTGGGAAAGAAAAAAAATTGAAGTTAAAAAGGCTATCTTTAAGTCTCCACACAAGTGGGGAGGTGGGCCATTTATACAATGCAAAAAAAACCCTAAAAAAATTTATTAGCGAGGTTGTGCCATGTGGAAGGGGAAGGTAAAATGGATGATTTTGGCCTAGTGTTTGGGAGTCGCACTTATTGCCTGCTAGCGTCTAGGCACTAGGTCTTTTTTTGGGTATTTTGGCCTTTTTTTCTCCTGATTTTCAACCGCCATTTCCTTCTATGATGCTTTCCAACATACTTTTATTATTTTCTATCAAAATCTACATTAAAGGGCAAGTACCCCACAATTCAAGAAAACCACATCCATTATAAGGGAAATTATAGTTAACAACAATGAAAATTAGGGTTTAGGATTACCCTTTTTAAGCATAATCATCTACGTGGTCCTCATTTTCTCTTATAAATTTTTTAAAATATTAATTTAAATTATTTTTAGCAGCTAGACGCTTGAACTACCTTCGAGTAGATTTTCTAGCAACTTAGGCACTTAAATTACCTTTGCAACTTTTTCAGCATCTTGGGGGTTCGAGTGGATTTTTCTAAAATGAAAATTGAGTGCTTTTTATGTGTGGATTTTCTTGTTAAACTTGATTATTATGTTTAACATACGCAAGTATTGGGCAACATGAAACTTAGGCCTAGATTAATATTATTTCATATAAGGCTAATACTAAAACTGGGAGAAAACATTTCAAATTCTTCAACTTTTGGGCCAAGATAAGGACTTCACTTGAACTATTAAAGAGGTATGGTCTAGGTTCTATTCTGGTACCTGTGCTTATTTTATGCTTTAAACTTAAAGCTCTTAAACTGGAGCTTAAAGCTTTCAATTCAAAGCATTAGCTCGGATTGAGATTGGGCTGGACAAAGTGGGCCAAGGGCCCAGGTTTCTTTTTCCTTTCTTCTTTTCTTTTCTTCTTTCCCGTTTCCTTTCCTTTTTTTTATTTTGTCTCGGCTGGAACCAGAGAAAGAGAGAGAGGAGGAAGAAGAGAGAGAGAAGAGAGAGAAAATAGGAGAGAGAGTGGTTTGAGGCGAACCAATAGTCGATCCAGGGAGATCTCAACGCTATGATCGTCGTGGTGCGGTCGGTTTCTCGAGATTCGAAGCGAGGAGGAAGAAATCGAAATTTGAAGTTTAGAGGCCAAAGCCATTTTCTTCTTTTTTTTTTTTCATTTCTCTTCAGATTCAAGGTAGGTGGGACTTAGACCTGTACTCTAGATGTCATAGGGATCATTTGATATATATATTGCATGATTTGGTTGAAGTTTATACAAATTTGCATATATGTATATATATGTGTTACGGGTGTTTATACATGCATATATATATGAAATTAATGTTTGTTTTTGAGTTATTTTTCAAATTAAAGTTATAGAAACGTAAGATATAGATTTATGAACAATTCTATATAAAATGTTATTGGAAATGAAGTTGGATTGAATGAATATGGGAAGAAATGGAAAGGAAAACCGGAGAGTTGGGTTTGGGTGTGCTGGCGTCCGAACCACCCGTGGGGGTGTCCAGACCACCGAGAGCTGGAAGGGTTCTGGCGTCCGGACGGCAGAGGCCCACTTTGGGCCGTTTTGCTCCTTTTTGCTTCTTGATGCTTGTTTTGATTCCCAAACTTGTTTATATACATTTTACAAGCGTTATATATATTCCAAATTATGATTTAGATGAATGTGAATATGTTTTATATTGAGTTAATATTTAATTCTATGACTGAGCGTATCATGTGCATTTAGGTTTGGGGTGGTTGCACCCGGTGGAGATGACGTGTATGATGGGCCGAGAGTGCCATTGAACTATGTGATGTGCCGAGGCACGTGTGATATATATTAATTATGATTGTAAATATGAAATACCGGATGAGATGTATGGATTGGATATTTTCTTGGACTGCAGCCGGTTGCCTGCTTGAGATAGCGGATGCCTGCCTGAGATAGGTGGATACCTGACTAGAGGTGTAATACGGTTCTCTAGCGGAAGGGCCAGGGGTGTAACACGGTTCCCCTAAGTTATACCCTGCTTGAGCAAAGCAGATGCCTGACTAGAGGTGTAACACGGTTCTCTAGCAGAAGGGTCAGGGGGTGTAACACGGTTCCCCTGAGTCTTACAC
>JAVXUM010000001.1:29060126-29071717 GCA_035590655.1 Pouteria glomerata
AATAAGGTCAAGGGGTAAAACCGTCATTTTATAATCCAATGGAGTAATTGAGAAAAAATTTTTATTATAAAGAAGTTATTTTTTTTATTTTTTATTTTTTCACTTTTTGGATCAAATTTTGATATCAATGGAATGGCTATTCCATCACTTAAAGTGTGGAATGCCTTTTCCCACTTAATGTGGGAATGACTATTCCCATGAAATAGCATTCTAGCTTAATTTTTTAATACTAAACATGAGAATAAGCTAAAATGGGAATGGAACGTACCAAACATAACCTTAATTATTTAGTTTCGCATATAAAGGTGAAAATGAAGTGAATTGAGCTGAGATTTAACTTATTTGAGTTCGGTTTGAGTTTTTTGAATTAGGGTAGAGCTTGAGCTCGAACTTGATTTGAACTTTTATATAGGTTTGAGCTCAGCTGTATAAAAAAGAATTTAAATTCGAGCTCAGCTCACGAATAGTTCGATTAAACTAAAATGACATCGTTTTAATTTAAAATATAATAAATAAAATATTTTTAAAATATTATTAAAAAATATAAAAATAAAAATATTTTCTATACTCAGGTTCAAATTTAAACGAGTCATAAATTAAACTTAATTCAAACTTGTTTTAATCACAAACCAAACTCGAGCCAAACCTTTTTCGAGTTGGACTCAAATAATTCTTGAATTGTTCGATTTGTTTCTACCCTTATTCACCAAAGTAATAAAAAATAACTTAAACATCAATATTAGAAATAGGAATTTAAAGGGATCATAGACTTCTTTTCTCAATTTTGACTTGCCAAATAATTATCATTTCTCATCTTGTCTTATTAAAATTAATTAACAATCGAATAAATTCTTTGATAATTCTAAATAGACTTAAACTAATAACATATGAGGAGCAAGTCTAAGGTCTTATTAATTGGCTTAATCGTCGTAGTTATCTTAATTTATCAACACAATATAAAAAATGAAATTAAAAGATTATTTCTATAAATTTAAATTTATTAATCACGATAAATGTGGGGTTCGAATTTTATTTTAAAACCGTTCCATTTAAAATAGAATTGGATGTGTTTCTGTTTACACGCACCATTACCATCTCCAAAGTCTAGAAAGAGATAACTAGAAAGAGATAACTTTTTACTGTCTTACCATTTTCACTTCACCACAAGCCAAACACGGTTTCAAATTCTATGCTTATAACAAGTAAAATCTGGTGGAGTCTCTCTCTATATATCTCTCTCTCTCATCAGAGTGCTGCATATAGTTGCAGGTGCTCTGAAAATTAAAATTGAAAGGCTCGCGATGGCCGCTACTAGTACAGTAGTGCCGGAGGCGTACCAGGGGAACCTGTCGGCGGCGGCGCCGGACTGGTTGAACAAAGGAGACAACGCATGGCAGATGATATCGGCGACGCTGGTGGGTCTCCAAAGCGTGCCGGGTCTGGTCATCCTCTACGGCAGCATAGTCAAGAAGAAGTGGGCCGTCAACTCAGCCTTCATGGCTCTCTACGCCTTCGCGGCGGTTGTCATCTGCTGGGTCACCTGGGCCTACAAGATGTCCTTCGGCGAAAAGCTCCTCCCCTTCTGGGGAAAGGCCGGCCCCGCCCTTGGCCAGAAGTTCCTGATCCGACAGGCGGCGCTGCCCGAGTCGACCCAGTACCACGAGGACGGGTCGGAGGAGACAGCGATGGTGAAGCCGTTCTACCCGATGGCGTCGATGGTGTGGTTCCAGTGCGTCTTCGCGGCCATCACGCTGATCCTGCTGGCTGGGTCGCTTCTGGGGAGGATGAACATAAAGGCTTGGATGATGTTTGTGCCTCTGTGGCTCACTTTCTCCTACACCGTGGGGGCTTTCAGCTTGTGGGGCGGCGGCTTCTTGTTTCACTGGGGCGTTATCGACTACTCCGGGGGCTATGTCATTCATCTCTCCTCCGGGATTGCCGGCTTCACTGCTGCTTACTGGGTAGGCCGGCCTTACCCTTCCCTTACTTTCGTGAATTAAAAAAATAAAAAAATAATAATAATAAAAAAAAATAAACCTTATTTTTAACTATTTTTTCGTTTTATATACTTTATATAATTAAAATTTGATTTCTCTTTCTATTTTAATAGATTTTGAACATGTTATTCAAAGTTTTAAATATATGAAAAATGTTCAAAATAAAAGA
Source organism: Pouteria glomerata (assembly GCA_035590655.1). Taxonomy (NCBI): domain Eukaryota; kingdom Viridiplantae; phylum Streptophyta; class Magnoliopsida; order Ericales; family Sapotaceae; genus Pouteria; species Pouteria glomerata. The sequence continues at coordinate 29,062,293 of JAVXUM010000001.1, forward strand.
ACTTAATTTGGATGTAAAATATTATCAAAACATCAGTTTTTTAAAACAAAAAAAAAAACAAAATTACTTATTTTACGGGATTTTTTCTTAAATTTTCAAAAAAATGAATGATATACATAAATTCACTCAAAATAAAAAATAAAATCAAATTCTGACCCCCAAAAAAAAAAAAAAAAAATCATGAGACCAACATCTTTTGATTTTACGGAAAACCTAATTCACAACTACCTGCTTGCAGTAATAATTTGTTAATATTTTTTTATTATATTTCTTTATATGCTAATATAGTAGCATTTGGCATTCCAAAATTTGTTTAATTGTTGTTTTGAAATTATAAACATTTTTAATTTTTGTTCACCTAATGCTCACGAATGGGTAGAGTCCACGGTCAAACGGTTCTGATCAAAGTTTTTGATTTGTATCAAGTAAATAATAAAAAAAATTAAAATTAAACTTTTTTTTTTCGGATTTTTTGAAGTGCCTCATAGTGACTTGATGCTTACTACACGCTTCTTTGTTTATTGTTTTTGTTTTTTTTCAATTCTATCTACCGATAAATCCAATTCAAAAAAGAAATGTTATTCTTAGACATTAATGTCTAATTAATTAATCAGACAAAGTTGTAAAATGGCTGTGGAGTTTACGACTTGATTATTTTAAATAAAATTATTCAATAAAATGTACTTTAATTGTAAACTTATTAATATTAACACCATATATTTAGTAACTGTTTTAATAAATTTTATGAGAATAACATTGCCGGTTTCAAAATTTTAGATTTTGAGACCTATTCTATCCACTCAGTTGAGGTGGTTTTCATCTGACCACTTATATTTAAAATTTAATTTTTTTCTTTTTTAAAGGATAAATTAGTAATTGACTAAGTAAAATAAATATAGAATAAAAACCTATCAAATCCCATCTAATCAATATGTAAATAATTTTTCTCTTTCTCAAATATTTAGATTCAAACAATCTTTCTCGATAAATTAGTAATTGACTAAGTAAAATAAATATAAAATAAAAACCTATCAAATCCAATCTAATCAATATGTAAATAATTTTTCTCTTTCTCAAATATTTAAATTCAAACAATCTTTCTCTCGCTCACAATGATCTAGATTCTCAAAAAATCTTTTACAGATTTAAATTATCTTATAAATTCAAATAATTTCTGAGATTTAGATTTAAAAGATTTAGATATAAAAAAATATATCTTTCAAAGATTTAGACTCTCTCAAATATTTAAATTAAGAAACTTTAAATTCTAAAAAAATCCTCTCTTGATGATTTAGATTCTCAAAACGTTTTATAATTGCACTTGTTAGTTAAATTATGCAGTACTGGATGTGCGTGTTTCCATTGGTTGCATGCACTCAATAAGTATTTGCATTGATCAGAAGATTTGATTGGAGGCTAAAATCCATATTTTCACAATCTTTTTTTATTTTATTTTATTTCTTTCTTTCATCTTCCTTTTTTTTTTTTTTTTTCTTCTTAATACTTTTTTTTTTTTTAAATCAGTAATTTTGTCTATCCTTGTATTTATATATAAATATATATATATGTGTGTGTTTCTTGGTAAGTAAACTTTTGAGTAGTTTTTTTTTTTTTTTTCTTATTTGGGTTTTTGAAACTATGGAGGGAGAAAGAGATTCTAATGGCGGGATAATTCAATTAGTTTGAAGAACTAATTGCACTGTAAATATCTCATGGTTTCATTTTGATATAGTTAATTTAAATTTTTAAATGAGAGATTTTAAGAATCTAAATTTTTAGAGAGAGTATTTTGAATCTAAATTTTAAAGAGAGAGAGAGAAATTATTTGCATGGGATGAGAAGAAATATTTAGAGAGAGAGTATTTGAATTTAAATTTTTGAGAGAAAGAGAGAAATACGAATAGTTATGGGAAGAGATAACTTTTATTTTCTTAATTAATTACTAGTTTATCTTTTAAAATAGTAAAAATTTGAATTTTTTAAATGAATGAGTACATGAAGACCACCTCAATTGAATCCGAAATTTGAAAATGAAGGATCCATAACTTACCATTGTACATTATTATTATTATTATTTTTATTTTTTATTTTTTATGACTTAGAATCTTACTGATACGTAATTGATTAGTAAATTGGAGGTCCACGCACAAATCACACAAACGGCTAAATTTAAGACACACGTCTTGTGTGAAAATCTCTAAGGTTACTACCCTAGGATAGTTGGTTCATTAATTTTGTTCCTCCTTTCTTGAAATCAAAATCTTCTTCGAGGTGATCTTTTATTTTTCACCACAAACGGATCGTTTATTTATATAACAATTTTATATGTGTTAGTTTATAGTTATATATATATTTTAACAAACAACTAATTACATATATTCTTTTGAACTATAAATGGATTTTCAAATTTCTTTTTCTCAGTGACGTAGATTTGCTAGTCACTAATCACATTTCTCGAAATGGTCATTTTTTTATTTTATTTATTTTCTGATAAGTTCTGGAAACGGTCATCATTTAACTTTTATTCATAAATTAATTACTACTATACTTTTGTTAGCAACTAAAACGGCTTAGCGCTGCTAATTATGTAAATTTTCTAATTTTTTTATTGACATCTTAGCTTGATTAATTACTGCTCTTGCCACTTTGTGAAAAGAAAAATTTTTTTTTGACACAGATAATAAGAGTGTGTTTAGAGTGGTTAAAATGATATTATCTCATAAAAAAAGTAGCCAAAAAAAAGTTAAAAAAACAAAACAAAGCAAATAAATAACTTTCATGGATATTAGAAGACTGGTCATGACAGGTGTTGTCATTGCAATAATAAAAATGTTAGCTTTATTGTTTATTTGTCCCTCACTAGTTATTACTTTTCTTATTTTGTGCCCTTAAGTAATTTTTAAATTTTATATAATTTTATATTTATTACATAAAATTTGAGACATTAATTTTTTATTTTATACAACTTCAAACACGTCCAAAATAGAGCGGCGGGGTACCATTACTATGTCAATAATAACATGTAGGAATTTGTGGAAGGAACAAAGACTTCGTGTGTCATTTTTCTTAGACTAATAAAAATTTGAATAATTGTGGAATGGAGATTCTTCAAACATCGACTCTTCTCTTAGTGTTGTAGACGAGCTAATACTGCCGGCCACGACTGGCGAAAAGTTGTTAATTTGAGAGGACTAACGTAGTTTTGACCACTTCTGGAATCTCTACTTGTGTTAGATATACAATTAAGGGTGTGGCTTCTGTTATACATATAGATATATATATATATGGGTGCGTGTGTAGATGTATAAATTCTTTTAATTTGTGTGATGTATGCATGTATTTAATCTTATATATATGTATATGTATGTATATATATGTGCAGGTGGGGCCAAGATCGACTCATGACAGGGAGAGATTTCCGCCGAACAACGTACTGCTGATGTTGGGAGGGGCAGGATTACTGTGGATGGGATGGGCCGGGTTCAACGGTGGAGACCCATACAGCGCCAACATTGACTCTTCCATGGCTGTCCTCAACACTAATATCTGCGCTGCCACCAGCCTTCTGGTCTGGACGTGGCTCGACGTCATTTTCTTTCACAAGCCTTCTGTCATCGGAGCCGTTCAGGGGATGATGACCGGCCTCGTTTGCATTACTCCCGCCGCAGGTACTCTAATATATATTTTTATTAGAAGTGACCCACGCGAGGCGATAAATTTTTTTTCAAATTATTAATATTAAAAAAATAAAAATACCTTCAAAACAATTAAAATAGTCATTTATGTTAAGAAATAGTAATAGTCATAAATTTACATGTTAAAATAGATAGAGAATTTAATTGAACAAACAGTTTTAGATTTGCCTTAATTTTATTAGATAAAATTCTATTTTAATTGTTAAATTAAGGTATGGAGAATTTAATAATAAAGCAAATCCGAAACTAATTTTCGTATAGGTTAAAGAAGTTTAGTTGAGAGATTTTTGAAAAATAGTGTGGGTTTGGGTGAGAGAGTTAAGAGCTTTTATTTTATTTTATATTTTTGAAAAAGAAAAATTTAATTTTTTAGTATTGGTTGAATTAATTATACACTAATATATATAGAGTGATATATATGCAATAACGTACCTATTAATTTTTTGATATTTAAAGAGGAAATTGGAGAAGTTTATGAAAAGGAGAACCCAAAAGTTTTTCAGATGAATTTGAAATTTAAAAAATAAAATGACTACTAGATTTTATTTTTTGATTTTTGATTTTTTTATGACCTAATGAAACTTTTTATCATTATTCATTTCTGGTGATGGGCAAAAATTATGCGTGGAGAGAAGAGAGAGTTAGTAATTTGTGAAGAGGAAAACTCAAAAGTTTTTTCAAGTGATGGATGGGTGTGTTTGAATGGGTGTGTGTAGAGGAATTTAGAAAAAAAATGACTTTTGAGTTTCATTTTTTAACTTTTGATTTTTTTTTTACAACTCTTTTTTAATGAAACCATTTATTATTATTGGGTGGAGTAATGCTTAGAGAGATAGGGTAGAGATTTAATAAAATTTTTATTATTATTTATTTATTAAATTTTTTTTATTATTTATTTATTTATTAATAATAATTTTTTATTATTATTTATTTTATTATTATTTATTTATTATGTAGAGAAAGAGTAGAGAGAGGACTTTGTTTAAAAAAATTAAAATTCAATGAAAAAGGAGAATGGAGAGTAAGGAGACATGCCACGTAAGATGAGAATAAAAGAGAAGATGAGCAAAAAAATTATATAATTTTAGTATTATAGTATAGATATACACACACTTGATATATATTAATATATATAATTATTTTCTATCAATATATTGAAGCCTTTGGTCAAGTATTTCATGTGTTTATGTGTAAGACAAAATCTCCAACATCAAAATTGGGTCAAGTCTTTGTTGGCGCGATCGTCTCGTGAATTCTCCTTTTGACAATTCATAGCTTAGTACACACGCTTCCTCGTGAACTCACCAACTACTCATTAGTGCAACCAAACATACAATCCAACAAGCGAAAGTTACTTTTTTTTTTTTGGAATCTCAAGCAGAATTTACTTCGGGTGTACTTGAAGTGCTTGGGATTTGAAATTCAAACAACAATTTATTTATTTATTTATTTTTTAAAAAAGAACAAAACCTGGAATGGAACTCACGTGATATGTGTAATTTTTTTATTAATTTTTTTATTTTAAAAATAAATTATAATTATAAAAAATAAAAGTGATTCAATGGTAATTAATAAATAATTAAAAATATTTAAATAGATAATAATTAATTAAGAAACATTTAAAGATAGAAAACAAAAAGATTACAAAAATTGCAAGTGGTTCGAAGCCATTTAAGAAATACAAATATATAAATGTGTAAAATTACTAAATTATGGAATAGTTATAAAATTTATTTTTCAATACTATTGAACTTATAGAATATGAGAAATTTAGGAGTTTATAGAAATTTATAAGTATTTTTGGTCCAAATTATAATATTCCCAAACAAAGTTGTTAATAGTTGTGGGTCTAGTTAGGCACAGTAGGAAATTGTTTTCATTTAAGAAAAATGTTACCCATATGTACAAATATATTATTATGGATTATTTTTTCATGCTACTTATTTGTCTTGTATAATTTTTTATCAAAATTTATTTATTATTGTTTTTTATGGTATCTTTTAGGTATCTTGGTCACATTTTTAACAAAATTTACAAACAAAAATGCTTAAAATTAAAAAAAAAAAAATTATGTACGAGTTAAAAAAGATAACTTGCCCGCATAATTTTTTTAATAATTTTTTTAAACATGAATTACACCTAAAACACATCAAATTATAAAGAGAAAAAAAAAAATCAATGTAACACAAAAAGAGAAAATTTTTATTTTTTATTTTTTATTTCTAAGCGACAAGTCATGTCTCCGGATTGCAATTATGGTATTAATTATTTGCTATAATTAATATATTCGTTTATTACTTACAATAATATGTATGTATGTATGTATAGGTCTTGTTCAAGGATGGGCTGCCATAATAATGGGAATTCTGTCCGGCAGTGTCCCATGGTTCACCATGATGATCATCCACAAGCGATGGACACTGCTTCAACAAATTGACGACACACTGGGCGTATTCCACACCCACGCCGTGGCCGGCTTTCTCGGCGGCGTTCTCACCGGCCTCTTTGCGGAGCCCACTCTTTGCGCTCTCTTCTTGCCGGTCACAAACTCAAGGGGAGGCATCTACGGAGGGTCTGGCGGAGTTCAATTCCTCAAACAGATAGTCGGGGGTTGTTTCATCATCGGATGGAACGTTGTCGTGACGTCGATCATCTGCGTCGTGGTAAGGTTGGTGATTCCGCTGCGCATGTCAGAGGAACAGTTGAAGATTGGGGACGACGCTGTGCATGGGGAAGAGGCTTACGCCTTGTGGGGCGACGGAGAAAAGTATGACTCTACCAAGCATGGGTTCTATTCCGATGAAACGCTGCACCACAAGGCATCCAGTGGCGCAACTCAAGTTGTCTAGTACAGAAGGTGCATGTGATGTGATTGCGTTTCTGAATGGATTGAAAAGATCAGAGGGTGAAAATTAATCTCATCGAATGTTTCTAGCTATCCTACTTCATGATTAAAACCCAAATGTCAACTACTATCACTAAAAATTTCTTTTTAATAATTGCGGAAATTAATGGTGGTGTGTGCAGTTTGTGAAGTTGATAATAATGGGAGAGTTAATAATAATTGTGAATTTGTAATTTGTATGATGAAATAATAGATAGAATAATTTTTTATAATTTTTAAAAATTTTAAAACATTTTCAGTGTTTTCAATACACCAAATACACCCAATCTGGTGTGGCATTTCATTTGTGTATAATTCATGGACTAGGCAAGAGTACTTTCATTATCTAAATGCAAAATTTATTAAGCCTGTCGATCTTAAAATAATAAACTTGAGATTTAAAAATATTAACATGCTAGTGATATAATTTGTGCGATATAGGAATTTATTATATTATATAATTAAGTTGAGTGTACTATCATAACTAAAACGGTGAAGTTGTTATATTGTATAATTAAGTTGAGTGTACTATCATAACTAAAATAGTGAAAGTGTAAAAATATACTTGAAAGCAATATATATTATTAACGACCGGCTCTCTAGTCTCTGATAAGACTCGAACTAGTGATCATTGGGGAGAAAAACTCAAGATCTTACCAGTTGAGCTACCCCTCAGAGTTAAATTATTATTTTTTTTTTTATTTTTTGTTTTGATAGCTCAGGATATCTGGGCTAGTTTGGGCACATCTCGACTATTCCCTAGAGGCTCTAAAGTTAACGACCGGGTAAACCCTTCAGTGGCTTTGAGGAGATTCGAACAAGTGATCACTAGAGAGGAAATCTAATATCTTACCAGTTGAGATGCGCGCAAGTTGGCTCGGACACCGTGAGTCATCCAAAAAAAATATATATATATATATATTATTTATGTAAATTCAATCAAATAGTGAACGTAAAATAAATTAAAATATTAATACCAAAATCAAATTCTAATAAATAAAAAGAAAAAAAAAATTGAAGAATAACAACACTTACTCATATAATCAAATAATTTATAATTATTGTACATATGTGCATATATATATCAATTAAATATAAAAACTTACAAAATATATATCAATTACAGTAAAAATTTTTAAAAAATCAATATCCAAGTGCATACCTAACAAATTAAAAAATTGAAAGAGAAAGTTATTGTAGTACAAAGTCTCTAAAAATTTTGAAAGAAAATAAGTTTTCGTATCTATTTATAAATTTTGCATGTATGAAAGTCCTATTTTATTTAGATTAGAATATCATTTTGAAATCTTATTTTATTCTGATTAGAATACTACTTTACTTGAATTAAAAGTTTAAATCTAATAAAAGTTTGAATGGCACTTCAATTGGATTGATTTACCATTGCTAATTTTATTTTTTAATTCTAATATTGTTTGACATTTTTTAATAAATAATATTAAAATATATAATTTTAATAAATATTATTATAATTTAATTTAAGATGTATTACTTGTCAATAAAAATAATAAAATAATAAAGAATGTGTTACTTGCCAATAAATTAACAGTTTTATTTACCACTAATGTAATCCAACAGGTAAATTTTTTTTGCATTATTTTGTTTAATAATAATATTTATTATGTTTTAAATAATAATTTATTAAAATAAAGAAAAATAAAAAATAAGAATATATTTTAAACAAAAATAAAAATAAAATAAACATAAGAAATTATCTGACAAATAGAAGTGTAGTTAAATAAAAATATAAAGTGATATTCATAAAAATTCTAATTTGAATAAAACTAAAAATTGTGAATAAGTAATAATTATGTAAAATACTAATTTTTTTATAAGATAATTATGATTAGGTATCACGTGTCACAACTGTAATATAAGCTAGATCCTACGTAGCGTAAAGGTATTTCTAAACTCTACTTTATATATATATATATATAATATGATATGTGATAAGTAATTTATATAGTAATACATTTAATTAAAATAGTAGTGTCACTCCTTTGAGCGTTATCAAATAACTAATCTTTTTTTCCTTTTTAGTGAATTCGAGTTTATAGTGTAAAGTACTTGTGTGGAGTTATACAAAATTTTATAAATTTTTATAAAATTTAAAATTTTAATTTATTGCATGAATTACAAAAGTGTAACTTTTACAAATTTATTATAACTTTTATAATTTTAAGTGTCTCGAATTTATGATGAAATATGTATTTAAACTAACAAATTTATTGTAGAAAAAATAAAATAAAATAAAATAAAATGCAAATGCAAATCTTATTTTATTTGCATTTTTATATTAATATTTTTCACAAATAATTACCTCATTTGGAAATCCCCGAAGCACCAACAAACTTGTAAAAGAAACTAAATACCATTGTCAGTGGAGTGGAAAAAATCTTATGCAGTCCATTGGACAAATGAAATTTTTAAGAGTTTGTTTGGGAACGCTATTACTTTTTTATTTATATTTTTTGTTTTTTATTTTTTATTATTATTTTTTTGAAATGAAGACATAAATTGTGATTGAAAATATAATTTTGTTTACAATTATTAATTTTTTATTTTAATAAAATATTTAATTTTCTTAGTTTAATTAGAAATTAATTGAGTTTGATAAATTATATTTGATATTAATTTAATTTAGTTAGATTAGATTAGATTAATTTAATTGATATAATTAAAATACTTATTAAAAATTATTTAATTCTATAAATATAAAATATATGAAATTATAATGTAACTATACTATTTATTAAAAATAATTGAATAAAATACATTTCATAGTGTCATGCTGTAATAACCTAAAAAAAAAAATCTAAATTTTTATA
>JAVXUM010000001.1:29078095-29097786 GCA_035590655.1 Pouteria glomerata
TTCTAATGGGAATGAATGGATGTGAATGGATCCGGCTATGTGGCCGTGGACTAGAGGCTTATACATTTATGATTTTTACTGCGTTAGTGTTTGGCAGCACTTATATAATTGTTACAGGTTTAGGTTATAAACCCTTAAAACCACGTATAATAGGGGGAGTTTTCGTAGGTCCATTTCGTGACCGTTGTGTTTACTCTAGTACGGTGACCTTAGAATCATGTTATGTATGCTTATCACTCACTCCCCGGGTCCCCGGGCCTAGGACGTGACAAACACGTGCAATTAGTTACTACTTTAAGAAGTGGGAAAATCATTCAGAACCCTATAGACCCTAGAATAGATATTCCTAGTGACAATGTAGAAATTAATAACAAGGAAGTTGAAAAAGAAAATTGAGGGAAGAAAAATAACAAGCAGAACGTTGAAGGTGAGAAAGACAGTGAGGGAGAAGAGAAGGAGAATAAGGAACAAACCAATAAGGATAATTTGGATAAGAAAATAGGGAAAAATATAAAGCACATACCCAGACCACCATTCCCTCAAAGATTAGTAAAAAGTAAGAATGAGATGTTGAATTCTGAAATCTATGAAACATTTAAACAGGTGAGAATCAACATCCTATTACTTGAGGCAATTAAACAAAATCCATCTTATGCTAAGTTCCTCAATGACATGTGCATAGTAAAGAGAAAGTTAAATGTTAAGGAGAAAGCCTTTTTTACTGAACAAGTAAGTGCTATACTCTAGAGGGATACTCCTCTTAAATATGAAGATCCTAGGTGTTCAACCATATCTTGTGTCATTGGAAACCATATCATTGACAAAGCTTTACTTGATCTAGGTGCTAGTATTAACTTATTGCCATATACCGTATATCAGCTAGGTTTAGGAAAGGTAAAACCCACTAAAGTTAAATTACAATTGGCTTATCGCTCAATCAAAATACCTAGGGGTATAGTGGAAGATGTGTTGGTCCAAGTAGATAAGTTCTACTTTCCCGTTGATTTTATTGTGTTAGATACCCAGCCCATTCCAAACCTTAACCAATCTATTCCAGTCATTTTAGGTAGACCTTTCCTCGCTACATCTATTGCTATAATCAATTGTAGGAGTGGGGCCATGAAATTATCATTTGGAAATATGACTATGGAAATGAATATCTTTAGGGTAGGGAAATAAATGGGAGACTATGAAGATATTAGGGAAGTGGACTTGATTCATACTTTAAGCAAGAAATATTTTGAGAAAAATTACTTTGATGATTCTCTAGAGCGAGCTTTAGTAAAGAGTGAGGCATGTGTGATTCTAAATGGAGAGGATTTTGCTGAAATTCCTAAATTGGAAAAGAAGAGAGAAGAAGTTATGGTTATTAATAGTTGGGTCCCAGTGTTTGAACCTTTAGAACCATCTTTAGTGAAACTTAAGCCATCAGTTGAATGTCCACCTTGTCCTTCTAAGAAACCTTTACTTAGTGACCTGAAGTATGCATTTCTAGGAGAGAATGAGACATTCCCAGTAGTTATCTCTTCTAAATTAAAATAGACTCAAGAAGAGAGGTTATTAAAGGTGTTAAGTACTTATCATAAAGCATTGGGATAGACAGTAGCAAATCTTTGAGGTATCAGTCTTTTGGTGTGCATTCATCATATATACCTTGAGAATGATGCTAAACTGATTCAGCAAATGCAGCATAGGTTAAATCCTAATATGAAGGAGGTGGTAAAAGGGGAAGTTCTTAAACTGTTAGATGCAGGCATTATTTACCCTATTTCTAATTCAAAGTGGGTAAGTCCCACTCAAGTGGTCTCCAAGAAGTCTGGAGTCATTGTAGTGAAAAATGAGAAAGGAGAATCAGTACCACAATGTACCTAAACCGGGTGGTATATGTGTATTGATTATAGGCGTTTGAATGCAGTGACTAGGAATGACCATTTTCCTCTTCCATTCTTGGGCCAAGTACTAGAAAGAGTGGTGGGAAAATCTTTTTACTGTTTCCTTGATGGATATTCTGGTTATAATCAAGTGGAAATAGCATTAAAAGATCAGGAAAAGACCACTTTCACATGCCTATTTGGCACATATGCATATAGGCGTATGCCTTTTGGTTTATGTAATGCACCTGCTATGTTTTACCGGTGTGTGATGAGTATATTTAGTGATATGGTCGAAAAATTCCTAGAAGTATTCATGGATGACTTATCTGTTTATAGAGATAATTTTGACGATTGTCTAGGAAACTTGGATAAAATCTTAGTTCGTTGTGAGGAAAGTAATTTAGTGCTCAATTAAGAAAAATGCCATTTTATGATGAATTCAGGAATAGTCCTAGGACACATTGTCTCAGCTAAAGGGATAGAGGTTAATAAAGCAAAGGTAGAATTTATAGAAAATTTGCCTACTTCAACTTGTGTAAAGGATGTGCGATCTTTTCTTGGAGATGCTAGATTTTATCATCAAGTCATCCAATCATTTAGTTCCATAGCCCGTCCTTTGTGTGATTTACTTACTAAGGATAATGCATTTAGTTGGACTTCTGAATGTTAAAAAGCATTTGATAAGTTAAAGACTTTGCTTATTTCTACACCCATAATCCAAAGCCCAGATTGGTCCTTGCCATTTGAATTAATATGTGATGCAAGCGACTATGCAGTAGGTGCTGTTTTGGAGCAAAGGAAAGAATACAAGCCATATGTCATAAACTATGCTAACAAGACTCTTAATAACGCTCAAATGAATTACACGACTATTGAAAAAGAATTGCTAGCTATAGTATTTGCTCTCGATAAGTTTACATCTTACTTGGTAGGTTTGCATGTGACTGTCTTCACAGAACATGCAGCCTTGAAATACCTACTTTCAAAGCAAAGGCCAAACACCGTCTCATTAGGTGGATTCTATTTCTCCAAGAATTTGACCTAGAAATTAATGATAAGAAGAGGGTAAAGAATGTTGTGGCCGATTACTTATCACGATTGCCGTCACATGTGAGTGACCATAGTGACTTACCGATACAGGAGCACTTTCCCGATGAATATATTATGCATGTGAGTTTGATATTTCAAGACCATTCCCCTTGGTATTCAGACATTGCTAATTTCTTGGTGAATGGTCTCATGCCTTCTCATTGGACTAAGATTGATAAAAAGAAATTTTTACGCAATGTGCGTAGCTTCTTTTGGGATAAACCTTACCTATATAAATATTGATCTGATCAACTGGTTTGACGTTGCATTCCCGAGACCGAGGTAGTTAGTGTAATCGAATTCTACCATTCCTTACCTTGTGGTGGCCATTTTTCCTCGAAGAAAACAACTACTAAGATCATTCAAAGTAGATTTTACTGGCTTACATTATTTAAAGATGCGCATGATTGTTGCCTTAGATGTGACCGGTGCCAACGATTAGGAGCATAGTCTAAAAGAAATGAGATGCTTCAAAATCCCATAATTATTTTAGAAATCTTCGATTGTTGGGAGATTGAGTTTATGGGGTCATTTCCTAATTCGTTTGGTTTTGAATTCATCCTTGTAGCCATAGATTATGTTTCAAGATGGGTAGAAGCCATAGCAACCTGTACTAATGACCACAGTGTAGTGATCAAATTTTTAAAAGAACATATTTTCTCACGCTTTGGGATGTCCCGGGCAATTATTAGTAATCAAGAAAAGCATTTTTGTAATAAGCCTGTTGGTGTCTGCGGCATTGTGGAATTACCCACAAAGTGGGTACTTCATATCACCCGTAGAACAGTGGTCAGGTGGAGTTAGCAAATAGGGAAATTAAAGGCATACTTGAGAAAACTATTAATCCAACACGTAAGAATTAGTCTCTGCGTCTTGTTGATACATTGTGGGCGTATAGAACAGCGTACAAGACCATTTTAGGTATGTCCCCCTATCGGCTCATTTACGGCAAAGCTTGTCATTTACCGGTTCAGATGGAACATAAAGCATATTGGGCAATCCGGTAATTTAATAAAAGTATAGACGATGCCAGTGTTCTTCAGAAGCTTCAATTGAATGAACTTGAAGAATTAAGAAATGATGCTTTTGAGAACGCAAATATTGCCAAGGCCAAAATGAAGGATTTACACGATAAGCACATATCTCGAAAATCTTTTCATGAAAGTCAGAAGGTCTTACTGTATAATTCCATATTACATTTCTTCTCCAGAAAGCTTCACTCCAGATGGTCTAGCCCATATATTGTCAACCATGTTTCCGAACACGGGGCAATAGAATTAGAAAATCCAAAAAATAAAAATAGGTTCAAAGTCAATGGGCATAGATTTAAACCCTATTTGGTAGGTTTTGTGGGAATTGTAGAGTCGTGGAATCTTTAAGATCCCCCCAACTATGACTAAATTAATATAATCAAATATTGTAGGTGTAATAGTGTATAGTGCTTTAGTTCTTAATTTTTATGATATTTAGTTAGTTAGTGAGTTAGATAATTTAGTTTTTTTATTTTATGCATGCTTTTCTTCTAAAAATGGAGTTTTCTAGTCACTGATGTCCGAACACCTCGTTGGTACCATTCGGACACCAGTTGCCCGTTAGGCGTTTAAAATCTTTCTCTCACTACTACTGTCTGGACACTTTAAGTGCCATCCGGACACTGCGACTAATATATCTCTCTAAAACCCAGTTTTAAACCCAATCTCGGCACAATATTTCACTCATATCCATCAAATCGTGCTCTCTACGATGGATTTCACCTCACCCAACCCACGGTGTACTAATTTCATCAAGTTTTCCCCTTAATTCACCTTCGATTTCCACAGATTGGGTAAGTTCTCTAACCCTAGGTACACGGTGGAATGGCTAGTGTAGTACTCAGCCCTAGGGTTCATACATCTTCTAAATATGTGCACAACAGGCATGATATTCGTGTGTGTGGAGATAATTGAAACATTTCCTAGATAAAAATTTGAGTTTTTACTGTTAGTGTTCATTCATATTTAATCTCTTTTCTTTTCAAATTGTGGGTATTGAATTGAAATTCTACGAGCATGAATGTAAAATTATCAGTAGATTCTCATCTTATAGAAACTTTTTTTGATTCAAACATTGTGTGATAACCCAAATGTGTTGGGCTAAATTTGACCAATTTATCGTAGAACATGAAATTCGATAGTGAACATGGCTAAGATAGTACTGTCATCTTCTATGTTTCTGAACTTAATTACTGCCATGTTAATTCAATCTTTCACATTCATGTAGATCGGCTGAGTTGGTGTCATTCCATCTGTACAAAAAGTTTAATCTATATTCCTTTTTGGTCGTATGGGCCACTGAACTTGCATGGACATGGGGGTTGTTCTTAAGTGCAGTTTCTTTCCAATATTATGTTTACGTAAGAAAAGATGCCTCCTAGAACTAAACGACCAGCGGCGGGATAATCAATGAGAATTATTTTGATCAAGATCGGTTTTTGTGTAAAACAGCTGAAACTGTATTTGATGATACATAGATGTATAAACCTGTAATTGTAGAGAGACAGTGCCAAATAGAGCATTTTAAGAGTGAGAAGTTTATGTGGTTACAAAATTTTAAGGGTAGAGAATGGCTTCACCTTACTAGATTTCAACCTCGTTGTGTTATAGACATTATTCGAGAATTTTTGGCTAATATTAAAGAGGAGTAAATTAATAGAAGAGTTGGTCGAGAGACACTGTTTAGTTGGATACGGGGGATAGACCTTGGTTTAACACCAATGGATTTTGCCCATTTATTTAAACTACCTCGCATTTCTCGTCCTGAATTTCGTTACCCTTCTAATGGTGCACCCCCTGTGAATGTGATAGTAAATCAAATACTTTTTCTGGGCAAGGAGTGGTCAGATGATTATGGGAGACCTGTTTCTGAGCTTAACAATAAATATTAGGCTATACATATGTTTTCTTGTTACAGTCTTCTACCTCAGAATTGAAACTCTGATTATAGTCCCTTACGTGCTAAACTCATATATGCTGTAGGGACTGGGATGACCATAGATATAGCTGCCTATATGTGGCAACAGGCTTTATACACTTTCGAGCATCCTAGTAGTTTGACTGGGATACCTTTTAGGGGAGCTTTAACAGAGATTTTTAGGAGAAAAGGAGTTTTGATTACAGATAAGATGCCATTTGCCACTGTCCTCCAACCTATTAGTTACACATCCTATTTACGGTCCCGTGGTCAGCATGCCTAGACATAGCCTAGACCACATCGACCTAGACCTCGGGAGATAGCTTCTAGTTCTCAGGCACCACTGGCAGAGGAAGAGGAGGAGCATGTTACTATAATGGACCTCCATGATCTGATTCAGGATTTTAGGTCCCAACTTGGCGAGTTAGCAGAATGTATGACTCACCTAGAGCAGAGTCAGGAGGATGATCACAGGGCTATCCTTCAGATTCAGTAGACACAGCTAGAGCATGGCCAGTTGCTTCACAGCATGTTAGGTTTACTTTGGGATTTGCGACAGCCACCTCCACCCCATTGATTAGATTTTATTTTTCTTCTTTCTTTTGATCCCATTTTGTACGAACTTTTTATGAGTTGAGGATTGTATTTCTTATCAGATGCTTGTAATCCTTAAACTCTATCATTTTGCATGGGATGTTAGCTTGATTGTTTATTTCTAATGCTATTATTTTACTTTTATTTTGTCTTTTTTTTTCTCTTGTCTTGTTTTTCTAATAGCGGTGCTAACTATTTATTTTTTCATCTTGTTCATTATTTATTCTTTTCCGTGTTCCAAATATGTTTTGATAGGTACATGTTTTGTTACATTAAATATTAAACCATAATTTTATTTTCTATCAAAGAGTAGGTTCATTATGCCAACCTTACCAATTTACATAGGTCCAGATGATGAAATTAAAACATTTATTGATTACCTGAGTAAGGCAGAGTCTGAGGGGGATATTATTGGTTTAGAAGAGTGGCCTGATGAGCGGTTTGAGGAGAGTAATTCTTTTGACGTACCTATTGTTTATCCACCTTTGTTGGCCATTAATCCCATTCAATTTTTTGAGGGGTACGATTGGGACAAGGTTGATTTAGAACTATTGTTATGTATGGAATGGGTTGAGATAGACATAGCTAGTGCATGGCCAGATGCTTGATTATGCTTGAAAAGTGTAATTACAACCTAACAAATTAGTATATTTAAGTGTATTTTACTTTTAAGTTTGTTATTTTATAATTATTTCGAACTTATACAGTTGTTTCATTCATTGTAGTGAAAACGAGGACATATTCTTGACAAATGATGAAGAAAATAACAAAGTTGAGAAAATAAAACAAAGCGAAAAAGCCACCGAAAGCAAGGACGAGACTGAAACAAGGCTTGGAGAAGACCAAGAAGAAGTTCCCATGGAGACCCATAACACTCAGCCCAACCATCTAGACGGCCGAGAGGAGACAAATTCCGGAACTTAAACGGTGGTGTCAAGCGTCCGGACGGTCAAGCAGATCAGCAGTCCGCATTTTTTTTTTTATTTCGTTAGGGTTTTTTTGTATTCCTATATAAAGGAAACCTTGGGTAACATTTTAAGGACTTCTTCCCTGCCGTCATAGCTAGAGATTTCTTTAATTTCTTTTAATTTTCTTGAGTTTTTGAGAGAGTTTTGAGTGAATATTTGAAGAATGTTACTGCAACTTGTTGTTTTCCTGATACTAATGCTATGTTCCATTTTCTTTTCTACTTTTGAGCCTAGTTTCGCGTAAGTTTACGTTCTTGATTGGATTTTAATTAATAAATATCAACTCTTTAGATTTATATTAGATTTTTATGGCTTTGCATGTACTTCTTGACGTGATTATCATTAGTTTTGCATAAAATTCTTGTTCTAGGGTTAGGGCTTGTTATTCTTTTCTAATTTTCTGATTTTATTATACAATAATTTAGTTTAGTTTAATCTTAGGTTTTTAAATATTAAAGATTAGTAGTTTAATATTATTAAAATTAATTATGTTCATGCATGCGTAGGAGTATTTAGGTTTCTTTGTGTTTTGTTGAGATTTGTTAGGTTCGTTGTTTTCATCTATTTTTAATTTTAAATTCAGAATAGTATTAATGAATAAATCAATCATGAGTGGCTAATTTCTTTTTCTCTTGGGTTGGGATTTCAAAGTAGGGTAAGTGAGTTCAATGGTTAAAACCCTAAATTTTATGGAATTAATTTTAATTTATTTAAAGACCCTAGAAAATAAGAAGGTTTGTTTAAATTCGTTGAATCCCTGAAAAATCTTTTTGGCACTTTAAATATTCTATGAAACCTTGACGTAATTGAATTTAATTCCAAAATCAACGATTTTTAAAAGAATATTTTCCGGGTTCGTAATCCAGAATACGTCAATACGAATCTGAGTATGGTTAGTAAATGCTTCAATGATTTATTTTTTGATTTAAATTTCTCCTTATTTTAATAAGAAACGTGAGATTATTTAAATTGTTATTATAGAATAGGGTTTTGATTATTAAATTTCACCTTACCCGAAAATTGAATACCAAACTAAGATCTTTATTAATCTTTGAACTTAGAAATTTATTGCTTCCTTGTTTTTATTTATTTTTAAATATACTTGAATTTATCATTATTGTTTAGGATAATTAGACAAACACTTTGATCACCAAAACGTATTTGATTTCCTTTTCAATACTAGTGAAATTAGATAGAGTTAACAATAACTTAGAAACTAAAACTTAGAATTCCCTATGGATACGATTCTGGACTCATCAGGTAAAACTACACTGCACATCCTTGTACTAAGGGGTCTATTTTTGACGCAATATTTAAACACGGTCACCAATTTCAAGAAAAAATGGCCTACCAAACAATTGACTGACTTGTTCAATTAAGTAGGGAAAGCTACGCAAGTTCGCAAATTCAATGAGGCAATAGAGTTACTCAAGTCCATCACTGAGGAAGTATGGAAATATCTAGATGACCTATCTAAAAGAGAAATGGACATTTTGTTATGGTGGCGCTCATAGATATGAAATCATGACAACTAATCTTTCTGAGTGTTTCGACAACGTATTGTGCGGTGCTCGAACCCTACCAATTACTGCAACAGTTTAGGTAACATTTAATAAACTAATTTCATACTTTCATCGACCTTGCCTAATTGCTATGACTGCAACCAACAATTGGTCTAGGGTTGGTTTGTGGGTCCAAAAACTTTTGACTGATTTCCAAAAAGATGCATTGGCTCATCAAGTAATGGAGTTTAATCACGTCACTGGAGAGTGCCAAGTCGTGACTGGTTCTCATCTAAGTAGGGGTAGTAATAACCCACTCCTCTCTCTGGGATAATGAGCACTGGGGCGGTGGTCAGCCTTTTCTAGATTTCTTGAAATGCTCTCTCACAAGCTTCATTCTACTTGAACTTTACCCCTTTCCTCGTGAGTCGAGTTAATGGAGCTGCCAGCCGCAAAAAGTCAAGCACAAACCTGCGGTAGTAGCCTGCCAACCAGAGAAAGCTTCGTATTTCAAATCCAGTTCTGGGCTGAGACCATTCCAAGACTGCTTCAATCTTAGAGGGATCAACTGCCACCCCCTCTTTGGATACCACGTGCCCCAAAAATTTGACTTCTTTCAACCAGAAGTCACACTTACTGAGTTTAGCATACAATTGATGGTCTCTCAGCCATTGCAGCGCTAGCCTCAGATGTTGCTCATGTTCTTACTCAGACTTGGAGTATATCAAAACATCGTCTATGAAGACCACCACAAATTTATCCAAGAATTCTTTAAAGACCCGATTCATTAAATCCATGAAAATCGCAGGTGCATTAGTTAACCCAAATGGCATCACTAGGAACTCATAATGGCCATACCGAGTCCTAAATACCGTCTTGGGGACATCTTTTTCTTGGATTCTCACTTGATGGTAACCCGACCGAAGATTGATTTTGGAGAACATGGAGGATCCCTTCAATTGATCAAACATGTCATTAATTCTCGGTAGTGGGTATTTGTTCTTGATGGTTACCCGATTCAACTTTCGGTAGTCGATACACATCCGGAGTATCCCGTCTTTCTTGGCCGCAAATAATGCCGGTGCACCCCAGGGAGAGATGCTCGGCCTAATAAAACCCTTGGCCCTTAACTCTTCCAGCTGACTCCTCAATTCTTTTAACTCTGCCGGTGCCAACCAATATGGAGGGATAGAAATGGGCTCCGTGCCTGGTATCAATTCAATGCTAAACTCTACCTCCTGCTTCAGTGGCAACCCCAGCAAGTCTTTTGGGAACACGTCGGGAAATTCATCGACTACCTTGGGTAATTGAGCTTTCTGCTCTTCATCCGCATCTTCCAATACCATACTGGCAAATAAAGTACCCAAATCTACCTTTATGCGGCTCCTCCACGAGGGCAACTCAGGCATAGTACACCGGTCCACCAGGAAACGGATGGGTGTACCTTCGAGAGTAGACAAGGTCATCCTTTGGTTAGGGTAGTCAATTTATGGCTTGATATGTTTCAAGCCAATTCATTCCCAAGATAATATCAAAGCCCCGTATCTCCAATACAATTAAATCCGTGGGGATAACCACTTCCTTCTTGTCAAACACATCTTCCACCTGAAGTTCACACCCTTTCACCACGGACGTCAATGAAGAAAATCCAGCGGTTGGGGTTTCCACTAATAACAATAAGTCCATAGGACTCACTTCTAATCCCAGGGCAGAGACACATTTGGCAGAGATAAATGAATGGGAAGCTCTCGTGTCCAACAGTACCACAGCATAAGAAGAACATATGCGAAAAATACCTCAAGTAATTAATGGCTCCGCCGATACCTCTTGCTGGGTCATAGCAAAAACTTTGCCTTGTACTTGATTGGTGGGTGGTCTGCCACCTCTCTGACCTGACGGAGCTCCTCTTGGCGGTTGAGCTGCCCCACTTTGAGATGTCCCCACTGAAGAACCCCGTTGCTGCGTCTGGTGCTGGGGTGTCGATGTGCGGCTACTTTGACCACTCTGGTCTCCCAGCCCCATTCTCCCGCCGGCACCTCCTTGCAGTTGGGGGCAAAACCTCTGGATATGCCCTGCTTGTCGACATTGGTAGCACACCCAGTTATCCACTGTAGCCCCACCTCCAGGTCGACTTGAGGCTTCAGGCATTCGTCGTAATTGAGGGCATTTAGCCTTCACATGCCCGGGCTGTCGACAATGATAGCAAATGGACTGCCCCGTCTTTGTTCTTCTAGGTGGCCTAGGGGTCATGCCGGTTGATTGGGCTGGCTGCCCCTGAGAAGTAGATGTGCCCCATTTCTGCCGTTTTCTGCTCTTCTTTTCTTGCTGCTCCCCTCGACCTCGACCACGACCACGACGGCCTTCAATTATTATTTTAGTTTTCAACAAATCCCTTTCTACCTCCATAGCTCGATCCACCAACTCCTCATAATCATTAATTCAGAGCATTACCATTTTGTTTCGGAGAGTTGGCTTCAAACCCTGTTCAAACTTCCGGCACTTCAACCGGTTAGTGGAAATGAGCTCCGGTGCATACTTAGATAAGTCAGTGAATTGTCGCTCGTACTCAAGCACCATCATATTTCTTTGGATCAGGCCAGTGAATTCCTCCCGCTTTGCATCCCGCAAGGACTGGGGAAAGAATTGGTCTCTGAACTTCTCTTTAAATTGATCCCAGGAAAGCCCCACATGTCCCCTAGTCTCTTTAATACTTTTCCACCATGTCGATGCTCACCCCACCAATTGAAAGGCAGTCAAAGTAATACAAGTGGCAAGCTCAGCAATCTCTAAGGTCTCCAAGATCTTCTCACATTCATCAAGAAAGTGCTCCGCCACCTTGGTGTTCGCCACCCCGTCATAGCTAGGAGGTTTCATCCTCCTGAATTGCTCCAAGTTACTTTTAATAGCACCCGCTTGTATTTGTGGTTGGGGTGCCGCCCTTGCTCCTCCCGCCATTGTGGCCATAGCAGTGGCCAATTATTGTATAAATGTCCCGGCGTCAGCTGCAACAGGTTGAGGCACTTCTGGTGCTACAAGTGGTGCTGCTTCACCGTGGGGCATTGGTGGCATTTCGGCCACCGCACTATGCTCCGCTTCTTGTTCTTGCGGAATAGAGGCGCTCACTTCATGCCCATGCACTGGGACATCCGTTACTACCCTTCCTCTTCCACGGCCCCGACCTCTCCCTCTTTGCTCTTGTCTTGGTGGCATTCTGAGTAAGCATCAGAGAATGCACTACGGATCAATAACATTATCACATATTGCTAAAGACGGAAAGCAAGAACACACATTTCTTCAATGTCACGTAATCATGCATTATGAAATGCAACACTTCCCATGTCTCTAGGTAGTCTAACCTAGGCTCTGATACCATCATGTCACGCCCATAGCCTGGGGACCCGAGGGGTGAGTGTAAATCATACATAGCATGAAAACCTGGTCATCTTATCAGAGCAAGCACATTGGTCACGTAACGAACCCACAAAACTTCTCATATGATATAACGGCCTAAATTTGGTCGAAGGTGTACCTAATAGAGTAACCTGTGCAAAATAGACATGCTGCCCAGCAATCATGTAGCTGTTTTACAAACGAAACATACTAGTTTATCAAAGGCCAAACACACGAACCCACATTATCCAATATAAATGTGTAACAGATCCAATATTTTAAAAGTTTATGAATTTATACATGTCTCGGCCTTACGGCCATTACATACCCAAAAATCAAATAGATTTACAGTATATTACAATGTTCTTTCAAAACATGTTTATGAAATGTAAAGCTGGTCCAATCCTTGAAGTGACATGGGCATTTCTTCACTTTTACTTTGGGTCTCTCATAATCATCCTGAGTGGGTCCTGCATGGGCATCTGTAGGGACGTGAGCACAAACGGCGTGTGCCCACCGTACTCACCATAATATAAATATGATACATGTAATGATCATGATACGAATAAACAACAATAAACCAATATCCACAACATGATATCAAATATCTCATGGTACAATTTATAAGCAAGTTTCACAAGCCATTTTGAATATCAAGGTGTGTGCATTATCAACATTTAACCCATTAACTTATTCATCTTGTGTATGCATCACAGATTAATCTTTCACATAATTATCGGGGATTGGGTACCGATCCGGCGTACTTGTTCCGGGCGACGCTATGCCCCCGACTTTCTTTAGGATGGCAACTCAGGGGCGACGCTACGCCTGTGTGTATGCATAAGCCAATACATTGCCCTCATTTCGTAGGCTACTAACCTACTAGTATGAACCACCAAACCCTGTGCAGGTTTCAGGACTTTCGACCCGAGAATATCTCAAACTCTTCTTATTTTCTGTAACCCACAACCCTCGGCACACAACCAATCATTTCGTTTTCTTTTCTTTCCATTAAGTTTGTAAGTTATGTGTTGAGTTCACATGTAGCACAATCCAATTGGTGATTTCATGTTAGCAATACAATTCATTCAGTGAGCTCTCTCATCTCAATCAATTATCATTCATTTAAATGTAATCAAGATAATTCAAGGAGGTTCTCTCAAGCATCATTATCTCCAACCAATTTCCTTTCATTAAATCAATCAAATACAACATACCATAATATAGAGACGACACATATATGAAATGAAATAGGGGGTTGAATTGAAAGGGTTTAACATGTCAAAGGGTGAAGTTGGTATACACTAAAAAAGGTGCAAAACAAAGTTGAGGTTCAACAAGGTACCTTGGGCGCCCAAGGCATGCTCAGTCGGGCGCCCAAGACCTCGGGCGCACGGCCCATTACTCAGTCGGGTGCCCACCGAGAGTGATATCTGGAAACACTGTAGCTCGGGCGCCCAAGCCTTTCTCAGGCAGGCGCCCACCGAGAGGGGTTTTTCTTCGGGTTTTGGCCAATCTCAAGTTCTTACCTCCATACTACCCATGTTCATTTTTAAGTATTAATTGCCATCATACATCTATTTTTCTATCTCCCAAGTTCACCCTAACCCAAAGTCTCACAATTTTCTTCACTCTCCTCCCATTACTCACTACCATGCAAATCAAACTAAATAACCAACACTAGTTCTAGTTAGGTTCCAAGATTTGGTTTGTTTCTCTACAAGGTGTCATGTTCTCCTTTGCTATTTACCACATCTAATAGAGTTCAAAGAAGAAGAAGAGAACCTTAAATTTATATTATGAGAGTTGGAAATTCCCTACCTCAAATTCTAGCCCAAGTGCTTCAAGAACTCCAAGATGGTGCTAGCTCCAAAGGTGGCTTCCAATTTGGCTCCAAGCTTCAAGGCTTCAAGTACTTCAAGCTCCTCTCTTGAAATCCTCCTCTTCTTGAGTCTTCCTCCACTTCTCTTCTTGGTTCTTCTTCTCCTTTCTTCTTCTTCTTCCTTCTCTTATTTCTTTTCTCTTTTCTCCCAATTCTCTCTGTGGCCAGATGGGGTATTCTTCTTTAATCTCCTCACTTGGCCGAATGGCTATTTAGCCAATTTGGTTTCTCTTTCTCTCCTTGGACACTTGGCCATTCTTCCATCCATATTTAGTTTTGTAATTAAATGTTTCACCAACCAAAATACATATATATGTATATAATGGATACAAAGTCTTCCCAACCATAACTCATGAGTCCCACTTGTTTAATGCATGCTTTGACTTACACTTAGCAACAAAATAAAGTCATTTGGAAGACCACACCAATTGCCCGGCCATGTTTTCTCCCAACCAAGTTATAGATATATGTATACCTATATAGAGGTCAACAAGTCAAACTCATGGTTACTTAGTCACAATTTGTGCCAACTCCTACAGTGGCCGGTCATCACTTCCCTTTTATAATTCTTCTCCACACTTTAAGTTAAACACTCTTCCTCTATTAAAACATCACATTGCTGGCCCTCAATTAAATTTTACATCTCATTATAATCTCCTAGTAACATGCACAAGCAAGGCCATTCACTTAACTCCTAACACTTAGAGCAATTTGAAGACCATAACCTTTAAACACATCAATCTATAACCTTATCTCCAAAACAATTTAAGTTCTAGTTCCTTGTCATTCAAAAAATGAGGATATCACACTACGGCTTTCCAGTAGATGAGCACGGGGGCATCTAGTTATATATGGCCCTTGATCCAAGAGATGATTTTTCCCAACCAGCTGAGGCAGACATCCCGAGTACTTCTGCAGCCGAAAAGGATTTGCCTAATGAGGAGACACATATACCATATTCAGCGCTGATCGAGGCATAGATACTAGTTTAAGACACGATCGTGCAGCTATAGACCCCACCCCCGACTACATAGACATACGGTTTACTCTTAGTGGATATGGATGACTTTCGATCAAGAATTTTGCACATTGAGTCATTCTTTATATCCCCAACACCCATATCACCTACTAGCATAGCCATATTTGATACACAGACATCCATGATGGCCCCTTCAACTCCAGCTAAGTATTATACTCGACGACGTAGAGCACGAGAGATAAACATATTATTATTGTCGCACATTCCTATGGTTTTACCCGATGAATATAAGCCATTAGCAGGAGAGGCACGTATGGAGGACACATCGATAGCAGCACATGTTGACAGTGCAGTAGCCGAGGAGCCACATGTGGAGGAGCCACGAATGCCATCAACAGCTATACCTGAGGATGTGCTCTGTACTAAGACCGACCACGCCATGCACGAAGGAGGCCCCTCTGTGGCACAGAGTGATCTATTATATTTACTTTTTCTATCGTATTATATTGTTGTATCGTATTCATTTTGAATATGTAAACAAAACGATGTTTAATAGGTTTAAAATTAAGTCATGGTTCACTTATCTTGAAATTATTTTAACTAAGTTTTGATTTACTTTAATCATTTTTCACTTTATCCCTTAACTTAGCAAGTAAGTAAGCTTTTATTTTTTTAAGTAAGCTTTTATTTTTTTATTAATAGTTAAGTAGTTCTAGATTTTCTAAATTGTTTATTCACTTGAACATAGTTGTGTTGTTTTTTTGGAATTGAGAGATGATTGTATTTGAAATAGAGAGGAACATATACTTTATTATTTGGATTTGGTAGGTACTTGTATTCGAAATGGGAATAGAACACTAAATCAAAGTGGTAGCCAAGGGGTGTCATTGATAGTAGTGACGACACCTATTCTATTCCGTAAGTGCCATTGACGACGCGGTGTCATCCATAGAAATAACTACATTAGGCTTTGTTTTGTCATTTTTTGCCCCTTTGTCCTATTTATGTAATTTTTGTTTTTATTATAACTATTAGCATAAACAACTAACTAAACAGCATTCTTAGCATTACCACGCAAAGTATTATTTAAAACAGTATCTTTAATTGATGCCAAGAAAAAAAAATGTTTTTCAGAATAGCATTTTTAGTGCAATTAAAACATTCTTTTTTAAATAATATTTTTATTAATGGCATTCTCGTAATTTTTCTCAACTGAACTGTTATGTCATATGCTTTGATTAAATAACGTCAAGGAAAAAAAAAAATTCCAACGATTCGACAAACTGATTTCCGGCGCCGCCGAATTTGCTTTCTAATGTGGAAATGGGGAGCTGAAGTGAGAGAGTTGAGTGGGTGTAGTGTCGATTAACAAAGCAGGAAAGAGGAAAAATGGGCGAAGCTGATTACCATGCTTTATTGAACGGCTGGATTTAGTTTGTAGCTCCAACGACTGAGATGTATACAAATAACAAAAGATAAAGTTTAAAAGCAAAGGCGTTTTAAAACCGGATTCGAACACAACAGAAAAATCCATGGCAGAGAAAGTGGAAAGATGGATAGAAGCAGACGAGAGCGCAAAGGCAATGCTAGGGAGGGTTCTGGCGGAGAGGCCTTTGTTGTTTATTCCTCCTCTTGATAGAGTTCCTCTCCGTGTCGGCAATGTCGTTGAGGTGGTCGGCCCTTCTCCTTCTGCCAAAACCCACGTCTTAATACAGGTGTAGTACTACTTCCAATTCCTAACGTATCCTCATTTTCTTTTCTTTTCTTTTTTTTTTTTTTAATACGATCTTCTGATTTTCTCGTCTGTCTTTTAGTTTTGGCCTAAAATTTCCCACTTCGACTTTCAATTCCACTCTATCAAAATTTAATTCAGTAGTGTGAAAGTGGTCTTTGTCTTGAATTCCATTTGAATCATTATCCTCTCTCTCAACCTGATGAGTTCCTGACAGCTAAAACATTATAAATATCTCATGAAAGAATGGCACTAGTCCAATGAGACAAAACCCTAATGTGTAGGATTTTAAAAGTCATAAATATATAACAGAAGGTCCAATGGAATGTAGCTATACTTTTTATATTTTTCTGAATGAATAAGTTACGTGATTAGATTGTTTAATTCCTTATTTGCGCTTTTCTTGTGCTCTTTGTCCATATATGTATTAATTATCATTTTATGAATTGAAAATGATAATGTTAAATATATGAACAGATATATATATTGTAAAAAGTAGTTACTTGTTAATCAACTTTTGGGGGGACGTTAATTATATCACGAGCTTGCTAATGACCAATTATCGTTATTTTTATGCACATTTTATGTAAAATTAATATAATCCACATTTTTGGAACATAGATTTTTTTTTGAATTTTGTATTTTAACCATATGGAAGTTTGTTTTTAATGAATAGGAATTTATCTTAAATGAATAGGCACTTCATGGTCCTTACGTTCCTAAGGCAAAATTTCTTGAGAACTTCATAGTTTGTTCCGATAGATAGATATAATTTATACTTCTAAAGGTTCCTATATGTTTCCGTACTTTTGTGATGCTCTTGACATATTTTTAATACATTTTTTAAATAATATTTCCGTGTTGATTGAAACAACCCACCAAAAGCATATTTTTACTCACCTTCCTGGTCTCTAGTGATTCTGTGCCATAGACGACCATTAGCATTATTCCAAGATGGTTTGAATTATTAGCTCAGCACTGACCCTTCACACCTGGTCTCATTAAATAGCTTATCAACACAAAGTATGTCTGGCTTGATTCTGTGTGTATGTTTGTGTGGTTGAATTGCTTCATTCCTCTCCTAGTTTCCTCCATTATCTTTGGTGCCTTTGATGTATTTTTTTTCAGGTCATCAATGGCACTAACATCCTCCATGCACCCATCGTAACTTTCCATTTTGAGGTGTTTTTATTTTCAGTCCAGTTAAGGATTACTTTCTTGGGATATAAATTACCTTGTTGTATGTCCTCTATTCTTGAGAATTTTAGTATTAAACATTCATTTCTAGATAAGATTTACAAACAAGTTCTCATTGGGTTTCGGTTATCTATTCATTTCTAGATAATCATTTGTACCTGCAAGTTAAAGGTCATTCTGATTTCGGTTATCCAAGCTGAGAAATTTGAAGTGACCAAAACGCTTTCTTAACAAAATTATTGTGTATCTGGGAGAAGAAAATTGATGTCTGTGTTTATCCATAGCAAATATACTGGCAGTTGTCTCATTCGTCTAATTGACCTGTTATATGACAACTATGTTTTAATGGGATAAAGATTCTACAGTTTTCCCTTAAGTATTTTTTTTTTTCTTTTTGTTTTCCCCCTTTTTAGTTTTGATACACAGACACCTTGGAATAATTGTTGAAGATTGTAAAAAATATCTATTTGTGGATATCAAAATTTGAATTGCAAATCATGCATTTTCAGTTTTGCACTCAAGTGTAACTGGACTGCCTGATTCTTGTGCCTAGATTCATTATATGTATTCTTTTGATGCGTTAATTGTCACTTTAAGAAACATTTTGCTACTCCTATTACTTGTATCGCTATTTACATATGGCCATATGGCATTTCCCACATGCAACTTGAATGATGCTTTTGCTATCATTTTTTTGAGATATAAATACTTATGGCTTTGTGCTGTCATATTTAGGCTGCTGTCAGTTGCATACTTCCTAAGAAGTGGAATGGCATGAACTACGGAGGTTTGGAGCGCTTAGTAATGTTCTTTGACTTGGATTGTCGCTTTGACATTTTACGCCTTTCACAGTCACTAAAGCATAGAATAATGAAAGCTAATGGTACCCTATATCTCTTCCTTTCATTATTACAAAATGCATATATGTGTTCTGTCCTTTCTTTTTTTTTGTCTTGATTAGGAATACAATTTGACACTTGTTTGCGTCTAGTGTCTTCTCTCTCTCTCTCTCTCTCTCTCTCTCTCTCTCTCTCTCTCTAGGAATGGTTGAAATATTTCTGTTTCTTAGGAGACCAAAATTAAACGCTCATGGAGCGATAATTTTAATGCTTCCATAGAGAGAGTAAAACACAACAAAATATGATATAATACACAAAAATTATGTTTAAATGGATTTATATTGATTCCAATTTCATTAATATATTATTAAGCTTGCATAAGGTTTCAATTATATGATTAAACATTTATATGTATTTTCTATGTTGCTCGGACTTCGGTGTGGGTGTCAGACTCGGGTGCGTATCCAAATGTCGGATTCGCCTATTATCTATATTTTAGGATATGGGGACTCGGCTTAAAAAGTGTCTAAATTTTGGATACGGGTACGGGGATACGACAGATAAAAAAATATTCAAATACTCATATAAGTAAACTATCATTCACAAAAAGAAAAGATCCATTAAAAAACATAAAAATAATACCATCCAAATTTACAAAAATACTTATGCAAGTCAACTATCATTCACAAGAAAATA
>JAVXUM010000001.1:29115618-29157172 GCA_035590655.1 Pouteria glomerata
GTGTGTAAGCCGTACTCTACACACTAGATCAAATACTCTTTGTGAATACTAGACACATGCACAAATATAATAAATGGCATAACTTGCTCAAAAGAAATTCTCATTAAAATATCCAACATAACATAAAGCATAGTTTTTAGTCTATATCTCTATCAAATAGAAGATATATAATTTGAGAATTCTCCACAATGCAGTCGGATATCTGCTTGGGATAAGCATATGCCTGCCTGGGACAGGCAGATGCCTGACTAGAGGTGTAACTTAGATCTCTAGCGGAAGGATCGGGGGATATAATTCGGAGCCCCTAAGTCTCATACCTGTGGTGGTCTAACTTAGGTCCCCACATGGTACATTTATATGAGACATATATTTGTATTTGCCATGAGCGCTGAAAACGGTGTAATTGGTGACGTCGCGTGCTTGGCTAAGTGTCACCCATCCCAAGATAAAGTTGGGGGGTAGATGGAGGATTTAGTAGTGCATGGCTATTGTATTTCATTTCATTCCATGGCATGAGATATGCATATTTCCATTATGTTGTGTTTATATCGTGTGTTGTATATGTACACTGGTGCATATTTGCACTGTCCTACCTACTAAGCTAGTTGGCTCATCCTATCCATATTGCAGGTGATCTAGGGAGACAAGGCAGTGGTCATTCTAAGTTGAGTTGACCGATGGTTTAACCTAGAGAGTATTTTATATTTTATGAAATTATTGTATTCTATTTGTGCGACCTGGAGTGTGGGTTCCAATATTTATGGAAATTGAGATATTATGATGTTGTATAATAATTAATTATTTAAATATGGGAATGAGGAACGAATATTAGTTGCTCTGATTAATGTTTTATATTATAACTTGACCTTGGTACAGGTTTTGTTCGTTTTATTTAGTTCCTATATTCCCATGTCGTCCGTCCCGGACAATTTATGTTAGGGGCGTGACAATAAGAATATGATCCAGTAAGTCCCTGTATGGTTGGACACAAGCAGGCTGACGAAAAGGTAGTTTACCATTTATAATGGTGTGAGAGGTTAAAGAACCAGGGTAGGGGACCTGACCTTTAACCAGGAGATGAAGAGTGTTTTTAGCCACCCTCTCCGCTACCCCAAAGAAAAAGAAAAGAGAAAATAAGTATAAGGGAGTATTAGAGGAAACTATGGAGGTGATTCAAGATACAAATGATGTATGAACAGCTCCGGAATGCCTAGAAGATGGCTCGCAGCCACAGAAGCACGAATTAGAGGAAGTTGATCTTGCTAAAGAAAGGGAGACGCGACAACACATTTTTATATGTGAGACCTGACGTAGATAGAACAGGAGAAGTTGATAACTCTGATAAAGGAGTACTTAGATTTTTTGCATGGACTTATTCCAAAATGCCTGGGTTGGATATGGAAGTAAAGAAATTGTTGGCAACGGAATTTATAAAACCTATACAATACCCATCATGGTTGTCCAACATCATGCCAGTAGTGAAAAAAATGGTTAGATTAGGGTGTGCGTAGATTTGCGGGATTTGAACTAGGCTTGCCCTAAGGATAAGTTTCCTTTGCCGAGCATTGACACACTGATTGATTTTACCTTTGGGCACCATATGTTTTTGTTCATGGATGAGTTTAGTGGATATAACCAGATCAAGATAGTTCCAGAGGATGCTCAGAAGAAAGCCTTCTAGACTCTTATTGGTAATTTTTTTGATACTGTCATGCCCCCTTTAGATTAAAGAGGTAGAGGCAATTTACCAGAGGGTCATGACAGTCATATTCTATGATATGCTTCACAAATGTCTAGAATTCTATGTTGATGACCAGGTAGTAAAGACATGGTAAGAAACATCCCACGTAGAAGATCAACAGAATGTTTTCAACAGATGCCATAAGTATAGATTAATGATGAATCTGCTCAAATGCGTTTTCGGAGTGACAATGGGTAAATTGTTGGGATGTATAGCACACTGCCATAGGATTGATGCAGATTCAACTAAGGTACTAGCAGTAAAAGATATGCCGCGACCAACCAATCAGAAGCAACTTTAAACATTTTTGGGGAAGGTATCGTATATGGAGATTCATCTCTGCTCTTGCCGAGATAACCCAACCTTTTAATCTTTTGTTGAAAAAAGATGCGGAATTTGAATAGGGGAAGAACATTTTAAAGCCTTTGAGAATGTGATGAAAGCCTTAATTTCTCATCTCACTATGGTGCCATCGTAGCCTGGGAAAACCTTGTTGCTCTATTTAGCTTCCACCCCCAAGTCAATAGGCACTACTAGCTCAGGAAGTTGAAGGGCAAGAAAAGCTAGTATATTATATTAGTAGAGTAGTACAAGGAGCAGGGGTGCAGTATTCTCCAATTGAAAGGCATTGTCTAGCCTTAGTGTTCGTGGTGTAGAAACTCTACCATTACCTATTAACTTCACTGGTACATTTGATAACCAAGTGTGATCCCCTCCAATATCTCCTATCCAGGCCTAACCAATCTATGAGGGTAAGAAAATGGCTTCTATTATTAGCTGAATACAATATTGTTTACAAAGCACCACAAGTTATAAAAAGTCAAGCTCTAGCGAATTTATTAGCAAAGTTCCCCTTGAGAGAATGTGAACCACCCTCAGAAGAATTACCTGGAGATGGTCCTTAGTATTTTATGGGTCCTCTACTTCGGAAGGAGGAGGTGCAGGGATTGTCTTAACTTTACCATCGGGAGTTAAGATTGACTTGTCTTATAAGCTAGAGTTTTAATGCTCTAACAACAAGGCAGAATATCAAGCACTGGTACTTGGATTATTGGTCACATGGGAAGTGGGGGCAACAAAAGTATGTATTAAAGGAGACTCAAAGCTAGTTATTAAGCAAACTAGTCGAGAATATAGTACCAAAGAACCTTCTATGGTGTCATACTATACAATCATCCAGTGTCTGATTGACAAATTTGACCACGTTCAAATGAAGCATGCCCCGAGGTCTAGTAACAAATACCTGAATGTGTTAGCAAATTAGCCTCTAAAATAGAAGTTGGAGAAGAAGCAACTAGTATAAAAGTGATAAAAAGAACATGACCATGCTCAGTGATGAACATTCTACCGGAGTAGAACATGGAAGATTAGAGATCGCCCCCATTATTAAAAAGTTAAAGGAATATGATAATAAAATTCCTGCGACTTAACTCAAGCACTATACCCTTTACTAGGGTTATTATACTTTAAAGCTTCGGGATAAAGTTTAGTTAGATGTTTAGGGGAGAATGAAGCTAAAGAGAAATTGGTAAAAATACATTAAAGAACATGTGGAATAGGAAAAATCAATCTTTATGGGAGAGTCCAGAGATAAGGCTATTTTTAGCCATCCATGGCTAAAGAAGCCGCAGTGATTTAACAGCAATGTAGAAGATGCTAGGAAAGTCTGAACAAGGCAAAATGCAATTTTTGTCTCTGCACCCAAAGATTAAAAAAAATATTACATTAACTACTTAGTGGAAGATCACTTTCCGTATCTATGAAAGAATCAGAAAGGCAGCCTTTTTCTTCTTTGTTCATGAGGACAACTCTATAGGAGCAGCTTTAAGGGGAAAGTCTTGCCTTGCTTAGCTAAAATAGAAATACAAGATGTATTAGAGAAGGGACATGAAATGGATTACCGAGGGAAAATGAAGGTATACACTTATCTACTACATATGGGGTACTACTGGCCAATAATAAAAGATGATGCAAAAAATTATACGAAGAGGTTCTATTCTTACCAAGTGCATTCCCGTCTCATTCATGCCTTAGCAATAGATCTTAGAGCAACAGGAACTCCATGACCATTCCATACTTGGGCCATGGACTTAATTGGGCCCATTAACCCTCATTCTCTCAACAACATCTGAATAATTGCAACAACAAAATTGTATATTAAATGGGTGGAAGAAATTCCATTACGAAAAGCCACAGGACCAACAATGTTAAACTTTATTCAAAAGTACATCATTTGTCGTTTTAGGATTCCTAAAGTGATACTTTCGAATAATGGCACTCATTTCGTAAATTCGCATGTGGGATAGCGTATAGCTTCGTACGACGTTTCTTACCATAGGTCGTTCGTGTACTATCTTAAGGGAAATGGATAAATTGAAGCTACAAATAAAACATTGCTCACAATATTAAGTTCGACGCTAAAGGATTACCATTCCAATTGGGATCATGTACTTCCAATGGCCTTATGGGCTTATAGAACATCTAAAAAAAAATCAACATAGATCTCCCTAAAAGTTTCACTTAAAGCCCTCAAATTTCTAAATACGATCCTGAATGTCAACCTCCTCTTTTTTTAATCAACTACAATGTTGACAAATCTTTTTTTTTTTTTTTTTGTGCTCAATAACGAAAAAGATGTTGTTGGATAATTAATTTTCTTAATTAAAAAAAAAAAAATGATTTTGATAAAAACGCTTGCGAATAAATAGTTTATTGGAATTGATATTTACCTGTCGGAATAATTCTCATCGTAGGTAGCTTTATAAGTCAAAGGAACTTTATTTGTTCTTCGCATATAGATACGCATTATATATTTAAATGATTAAATTTGTCATTAAGATGAAAGAGAAGCAAATTGCGATGACCATTTAAAATGGGTCAATATTTAAAAAGCACATAAAAGGATGAATGTTTAGTTTTGTTTACACCAAAAATTATTTCTTATACGTGACCAAAAAAAAAAAAAAAATCTCAATAGTCAAAGAAATTAAAAAAAAAAACTCTACAATTAATGCCCATTTTATGGTGAAGTGGATTGAAAAATAATTATTCTGACATAACCGTTTGGAGTTATAAAAGTTGTGATAAAATATAATTTGAATAATTTTATTTGGATAATTTTTTGATATTTAAAATGTAAACTACAAATCACAAAAAATAGATATGAATAATTTCATCCGAACAAATTTAGGCAAACATTTTTTGACTTTTGTGTCAATTTTTTTTTAAATTTGGAAAAATATTATTGAAAATTATAGAAATGTTATTAAGATTTGTAAAGATTTGTTGAAATTTATAGAAATACTAGGTTTTGCCCGTGCCTAAAGGCACGGAAACAAATAACTTTTTAATTATGTTAAATTATTTTTAAAATATATTGAATTACTTTTAAAAAATATGAGTAAAAAAATCATAATACAAAAATCATAACAAATTAAAAAAATCACCAATTAAATTAGATTATGAGTAATACATCTAGTTATTACTCCAAAGAAAGTATGGAATACATAAACAGTTCACAAATAATTCATAAACAGTTCACTGCAATACATAAACTGTTCATAAATAATTCATAATACAAAAATATAATACTTTACAAAAATATTTTACAAAAATAACATAAGGAGAAGAACTGTTTACAAAATGTGGCAAAAGAACTGAATTGGTGTGAGTTTGGTTGTTTAATTTTAGTCTACGATTTGGCTATGTCCATCTACACTTAATGGTCACGTGCTAAATTTAGAGACGAGTAGAGAATTATTGGACTTTTGGTGGCCACTGCTTTTCTTGCATGGTTTCTTCTCTCTTTCTTTTCCCTCTAAGTTTCTCTCCATTGTTTTTTGCTTTCTTTCCTTTTTCTATTCTTTGTTTGTCTTTTTCTTGCTGTAATTTCTTGTTTTTGTTTCTTAACTACTATTATACTCTGCTGCAGAATCTCCTCTTTGCTAGGCCCTCTTATCAAAGGCCTAAAGTGGGTTTAACAAACACCAACCGTCTGACCTCATTGTCTTTATTAGGTGTAGATAGGCCCAGCAATATAAATCATGGCAAAATGGGCCTTTTCATGTGTCCCCATCTTTAACTTAGTTCTAACTCCTTGCTTGGAAAAATAAAAATTAAGTAATGTATGCTCAACTTATAGAAAATTCCAACAAACTAGATTTATAGTCAATGTAACTCTAGGAAATCTTACTTGATATTTTTTTATTGTGGGTGTAGGTTCCTGGGCCGCGGCCATATGGCCAAGGGAATTTGCCCAATTAATCTAGAGAGAGATTTTTGATAGGGAATTCTTATCTCATTATGGTGGGCCAAGTCAAGGCTGAATATCCTCTTAACGAATTTAGAATATCCTCCTAATGAATTCAACGCCTTTACTCCCACCTAAGAGGATTTCTTCTTCACCTATATAGACCCTCGTCCTCTGGAGGGTCTAGCATCAAGCACTCACCATCCTATCACCTTCACCCACAACATTCTCTCTCTCTCTCTCTCTCTCTCTTATTCCAGATTATCCTGGTTCTCATTCCTTCACCAGACTCTGGTGGCTCTGCTATGCTCGGTAGTTTAACATTATTCTCAGAAAGGTTAAGACTCTTCCAAGTCTACCTACCCCCCATAGTGGGCTATCAAAGGTAATAGGTAGAATTTGATGAAAAATTAGTTTGTTTTCAAAATATCAAAGAGTAAATTCATGAGCACAGATGTGTTGTTGAAATGGGAAACTTTAAATTTCCCCGTACATGTTTCCTTTAGAATCTACTGTATGGATGGCGTGAATATTATTATACTTCCTTTGTTTTTTCATATTGAATTACAGACATTGCATTATCAGCTTCAAAAGGAAAGAGAAATGCATGGAGTTGGTGTTCATTTTCTTATGATTGATAGGTTCGTATTAAAAATTTAAATATTGTGATCACATATCAGTTTGTCTGGCTTCATTTGAGTGTGTATTCTGTAAATCATTTGAAGCAACACTAATTTGCAAGTAACAAATTCAAGAACTTAATAGTCACCCTGAAATTGTGAAGATTACTAAAAATTTGTTTTGTAGAGAATTATCGTGAAGACGACAATATGAAATGGAACGCATACAGATGCCAGCTGACATTGCATGTTCTGAACAATAGTTCATTGGCATTTACTTCAAAGCATGCAAACTCCAATCAAATTTAATTATCATAAAATTCTGAAATTATGGTTAAACAAGGAATTATTATTGATAGTTTCCAGCATCTTGAAGTTTATGAAGAACTTGAAAAAGGAGAAACTTCCCAAGTTACAATGACATTGACCTATAGGCACAACTATCATCATATTTTTTATGAAGTTTTGGTGGGGCAACAAACTAAACCCACATCCAATTTGCAGAAGTTACAAATTAATTAGGATTTTGTGTTTAGCTTTTGGTTCCTTTTCTCAAACGCTTGATTTCTCTCTCTACACAATGCCCCCATCCCTTAACCCCATCATTACTATGCACACGGGGCACATGCATGAGGGAAAAAAAAAAAACAAGTATTGAAGGCTTGAGGAACTCTTTTTTAAATTATATATATATTTTTTAAAAGCCTTTACCTTAACCATTCTACCCGTTGCATATTAAGGAATTTCACTTTTTCTCTACAAATTCTCATTAAGATTATAAACTGAAATCGAAGTTGTATGATTCTCATATATTTAACTTGATTAGAGTGGAAAAATTTGTAGAGTTTACAAGTGAAGAAAATATGAAGGTAATAACTAAACCCAAATTTCTAGGGAAAAAAATCCTTAAAATATGCACAACTATAAATTATTCCATGTGATTGTTAATTTTCGTAATTACAAAATATCACAGCAATCAAATCATAACTAATATTTTCTAACACTTTTCAAGTTGGTGGTTTGAAGATATCTTCTAAAGCCAGCTTGCCAATTAAGAACTCAAATTGCCTCTTTGGTAGTCCCTTTGTGAGTATGTCAACAACTTGTTGACGTGAGGCATGTAGATTTGTCCACTCTCTGGCTTTTCTTTTATGAAATGTTTGTCAACTTCAACAAGCTTTGTTCTATCATGAAGCTCTTGATTGTGGGCAATGGAAATAGCAGCTTTGTTGTTGCAGTACACTTTCATTGATTGTGAAGTATAGATCTTCAATTCTCATAGTATTCTCTTAATCCACAACACTTCACAAATTCTATGAGCAACAATTCTAAATTCAGCCTCTGCACTACTTTTGGTTGCTATATTTTGCTTCTTCTATGCCAACCAACTAACCAAACCAAGCCTTTTCCCACTAGGTGAGATCGACAATATGGATTTGACGACGACAATAAAATTTGTTTAGGGTTATGTCTTCTGTTAGATCCATGTAGCTGAGGTCATGTTTGATAGTTTCTTTCTAACTACTCTTGGGTCTCCCCCTCCCTCTCCTACTTCTGGCAATCTCCATATTTTCGCACCTTTTAATAGGTGCCTCCGTTGAATGCCTTCTAACATAGCCGAACCATCTTAATCGATTTTCTCTTATTTTATCTTCAACCGGTGTTATTCCTACTTTGTTTCTAATCTCCTCGTTCCTAATCTTATCTTTCTTTGTGATCCCGTACATCCATCTTAGTATTCTCATCTCCACAATTACGATATTCTTTTACTGCCCAACACTCTGATCTATATAACAATGCTGGTCTTACCGCCACCTTATAATACTTTCTTTAACCTTAAGAGGGACTTTCCGATCACACAAAACCCCTGAAATATTCCTCCATTTGGTCCATCTGGCCTGAATCTTGTGACTTACATCAGTATCAATCTCTCTATCCTGTTGTACCATAGATCCAAAGTATTTAAAGTTTTCTTTCCCTCCAATCTTTCGAGTACCCAAACTTACTTCTATGCCAAATAACTAAATTTGCTCTGCCAAAACTTCGATAGCCAGAGGTTGACTTTCTATTTGTCATACTCCCAGCCAAGTCTACATCAATATATACTTTCCACTTGAGTGTGTCCTTGATTCTCAAACAATAGACCCTTACTTGGAGTTCCCTTCAAGTATATGAGAATTCTGTAAATAGCATCAAAATGCAGCTGTACAGGAGAATGCATAAATTGATTTACCATACTGATTGCAAAAGTTATACTAGGATGTGTATGTGAGAGATATGTCAGTCTTTTAACCAGTTGTTGGAATTGATCTCTATTGATCACTTCTTTAGGCTTGGCCGGTTATATTTTCAAATTACAATCTATATGTGTTTCTGTTGCTTTACGCCCTAATAGTCCTGTTTCTCCAAGTCAAGCACATATTTTTGTTGTGAAACAAATATCCCTTTCTTTGACCTGGTGAATCCATACCAAGAAAATACTTCAGGTGCCTAGATCTTTGATTTCGAATGCATTTGTAAGTGCCTTCTTTAGTCTCAAAGTTCAATGCTATCATTCCCTGTCAAAATTATATGATCAACATAAACAATTAGAATAGCTACCTCATTTGAGTGTTTATAGAATATAGTGTTATCGGCTTGGCCCTAACAATAACCATGACTCTTCGCAACCTTTTTAAAGTATTTGAACTAGGCTCTGCAAGATTGTTTGGGCCCATAAAGAGAATTTTTTAATCTACACACTTTATTCTTCCCAATTTACCTGCAAACCCTGGTGGCAACTCCATCAATACTTCGTCTTTCAGGTCTCCATTTAAGAAGGCATTTTTCATGTCCAGCTGGTGTAACTGAGAATGCGAAGAGACAAAAACGAAGGTTTGTATTGCTTTTCTAATAATTTGAATTGTTAAGTAAATAATGATTACTTACAACTAAATATATAGACAAACCCTAACTAACCATAAGACATATAAGGTCTAAGTTATCTTTAGAAAATAAAATGAAATACCAATAAGCCAAAATGACATAACATTCACACCCCCCTTCAAACTCAAGATGCGAGGCCGGAGAGCGTCAAGAGCTTGCCAAGTAGAAAATGAAACTGAGCAGCAGTATGAGTTTTAGTAAAGAAGTCCACCAGCTGCAAAGAAGAGGGGACAAATGGCAAAACAATAGTGCATAACTCAAGATGCTGGCGAACAAAGTGACAGTCAATCTCCACATGCTTCGTGCGCTTGTGAAAAACAGAGTTGTGAGCAATCTGAATAGTACTCTTATTATCACAATAAAGAGGTGTGGAAGTAGAAAGATTAACACCCATACCTACTAAAGCCAATGAAGCTAAATAATTTTAGATGTAGTATGTGCCATAGCTCGATATTTTGCTTTCGTAGTAGAGTGAGCAATAACAGATTGCTTCTTGCTTTTTTACGAAATAAGAGAATCACCCAAAAATACACTGAAACTAGATGTAGACTTCCGATCAAAGATATCACCAACCCAATCGATATCAGCATAAGCCTGAAGAGCTAAGTTCGAAGTAGAGGACAACAATAAACACTGATGAATAGTGTCACAAACGTACCGCGGAATACACTATAATGCAACCTAATGTGTAGAACTTGGAGCAGAAACCAACTGACTAATAATATGGACAACATATGCAATGGCAGGGCGAGTCATAGTAAGATAAACTAAACGGCCAACTAGCTCGCGATATTCTATAGGATCATCAAGAGGTACGCCACTTGAAGCACAGAACTTAGCATGCAACTCAATAGGAGTATCGATAGTTTTCTCATCCGTAAGATAAGCACGATGGAGAATGTCATTGGCCTACTTAGTTTGCAACAAGAGGTAGCCCTTAGGAGAGAATGCAGCTTCAATGCCAAGAAAATAGCGTAGGGAGCCCAAATCTTTCATTTCAAATTGATTGAAGGGATGAGATTTCACCTCTTGAATAGCATCAGCATCAGAATCAAAACTAGTAATGATCATATCATCCACGTATAGTAAGAGAAGAACAAGACCATGAGATGTTTGGCGCATGAATAGAGCAAAATCATGAGTGCTAGACAAAAAACAAATTTGAAGGATCACATGCTGAAATCGTGCATACCAAGCTAGAGGGGACTGTTTTAGGTCATAGAGAGCACGACGTAGACGATAAACAAGACTTAGAGCATGAGAGACACCTGGAGGTTGGTGTTTATAAACTTCTTTTGAAAGATAACCATTAAGAAACTCTTTCTTAACATCTAGCTAGAAGAGAGGCCACCGATGCACATTAGCAACAGAGATCAAAGTTCGAACTATGTTCATTTTTGCAACAGGAGCTAATGTTTCCCCGTAATCAATGCCGTATTCTTGAGAAAATTCCTTTGCCACCAAGCGAGCTTTATACCGCTCCATAGACCCATCAGAATGAGTTTTCACTTTGTAAACCCATTTGCACTCAATGAGATTCTTACCGTCCGGTAAAGGAGCTAACTCCGAAGTTTGAGCTTTAACAATAGCAATAAGTTCATCATTCGTAGCATTCACCCAATTAGGATCACGACAAGCTTATTTATATGACTTTAGTTCATAATGAGCATGGATATGCGACAAAAATGAACGATAAGAAGGTGAGAAACAAGTATTTGAGAAGCTAAATCTTATTGGAGAATGGTGGTCATGTGTAGGATACCAGCGTTCACACAAATTAGAGTCCTCAGAGGTAGATTGGGGGGCAACAAAACTTGGAGAAGAAGGCAGAGGAACTGCATGACAATGAGAGTAGGCCAACGGCTAAGGAGGGACAAGAGTAGAGCTCGAGGGCATAGAAGGTACAACTTGGATATCAAATATCTCAAGTGTGAAAATATACTCCTCAGCGGATACATCCGAAGGAAAGGGGTCAATGTGAATCAAATCCTCTTTGGCAACCGAAGGAGTTTTAGGAGTAAGAGAAAAATATGATAGATGCTTAAGAAAGACGACATGCCATGACACATATAATTTCTTGGTTTTAGGGTCATAACAACTTTGATTGATACCGTACCCCAAAAAAACACATAAGGCACATCAGGCACTAAGCTTGGTATGATCTCGCTTAGGGAGAAGAACAAAGCAAACAGAACCAAACACAAGAAGGAGAGAATAGTTGGGAGTCTAACCATATGACGTTCATAAGCAGACATACCAGAGAGAAGAGGAGCAGGCATCTCGTTCAAAAGATTAGTTACATTGAGAACGACTTCTCCCCAGAACACAGACGAAACAGAGGTAGACAGAAGTAGAGACTTAGTAGTATCAAGAAGATGACGATGTTTGCGTTCTGCATGACCATTTTGGGTAGGAGTGTCAAAACAAGATGATTGGTGAATAGTGCTATGGGTAGCTAAGAAATCTGTGAATTCGGAAAGAAAATATTTGCCGCCCTAATCAGACTGAAGAATTTTAACACAGGTGGAAAATTGAGTCTGAGCCATATTATGAAAAATGCAATATAACCAAACCAAACTAAGCCTTTTCTCACTAGGCTGGGTCGGCTATGTAGATTTGATGACGCCAATCAAATCTATTGAGGGACATATCCTCCGTTAAATCCATGTAGACCAGGTCATGTTTAATAATAACTTTCCAACTACTCTTGGGTCTCCCTCTCTCTCTCCTACTCATGTCAATCTCCATACTTTTACACTTTTTAACTGGTGCCTCTGTTGAACGCCTTTTAACATGACCGAACTACCTTAGTCGATTTTCTCTCATTTTATCTTCAATTGGTGCTATTCCTACTTTGCTCTTAATCTCCTTGTTCCTAATCCTATCTCTCCTAGTGATCCCGCACATCCATCTTAGCATTCTCATCTCCGCAACTGCCATCTTCTGAACATGATTATGTTTTATTGTCCAACATTCAGATCTAAATAATAATACTGGTCTTATTGCCACTTTATAATACTTTCCTTTAACCTTGAGGGGAACTTTTCGATCACACAAAATACCTGAAGCACTCCTCCATTTGGTCCACCTGGCCTGAATCCTGTGACTTACATCAGTATCAATCCCTCTATCCTGTTGAACCATAGATCCAAGGTATCTAAAGTATTCTTTTTCTACAATCTTTTGAGTGCCCAAACTTACTTCTATATTATTTGTTGTCATATTTTAACTAAACTTGCATTCCATATATTTCGTCTTGCATCGACTTAACCTCAACCCTTTTGCCTCCAACGTTTCCTGCCACAATTCTAGCTTAGCATTCGCTACTTCTCTCGTCTCATCTACTAAGATGGTATTATTTGCAAATAGCATACACCACGACACCTCATCCTGAATATGTTTAGTAATCTCATCCATAACTACGGCAAACAAATACGGGTTTAATGCTGAGCCTTG
Source organism: Pouteria glomerata (assembly GCA_035590655.1). Lineage (NCBI taxonomy): Eukaryota > Viridiplantae > Streptophyta > Magnoliopsida > Ericales > Sapotaceae > Pouteria > Pouteria glomerata. Next base: position 29,128,610 of record JAVXUM010000001.1, read on the forward strand.
ATGTAGACCAATCGTGATAGGAAACTCTTTAGTCTCTTTGCCAGCCGTCCGTATAGATGTCCCCGCTTTATCATACGTGTCTTTTATCGCCTCAATATATGCTATACACACTCTTTTCTTTTTCAATACTGCTCATAAAATCTCCCTATGAACCTTATCATAAGCTTTTTCCAAATCAATGAACACCATATGTAAATCTTTTTGACTTTCTCTATACTGTTCCATTAACTTCTTCAGGAGAAAGATAGCCTCCATGGTTGATCTCCCAAGCATGAAACCAAATTGATTCTCTGAAACCTTTGTTGTCCTTCTTAATCTTCTCTCAATAACCCTCCCATAATTTCATCGTATGGCTCATCAATTTAATCCTTCGATAGTTCGCACAGTTTTGAATATCTCATTTGTTCTTGTATATGGGTATAAGAATACGTTTCCTCCATACATCAAATATCTTATTGCTCTTTAGCACTACATTAAAAAGTTTTGTCAACCAACTTATGCCATCCTTCCCCAACTAGCTTGAAGTTCTCTTGATAGTTTATTTCATAAGTTCGTGTAAACCCTTTAGCTACAAGTCTTACCTTATATCTCTCCACACCGCCATTAGCTTTGGATTTAAGAGTAAATATCCATTTGCATCTCACAATTTTCTTTTCTTTTGGTAAATCAACTATCTCCCAGTGCCATTATTTATAAGAGCATTCATCCGTTCTGGAACTGCTAATTTCCATTTCGGATGATCAAGAGCTTCCTGAATGGTTCTTGGAACAAATAGGTGAGAATTATTGTAGGTGAATGCTTTATGGTTATTTGAAAGTCTATGATAAGAGAGAGATTTGGCAATAGGATGGTTGGTACAAGTTTTGATTCCTTCCCTAGGAGCTATAGGAACATTAAGGTCTAAAGGCTCATTAACGGGAAGTGTAACAGAGGAAGGATTAACTGGATTTTTGGAATGGCCAGTTTTGGGGGCCGATGATTGATTATGCTTTGGAATTGTGACACGATCGTCTCTATTTAGATGAAACTTGTACCTAGTATAAACACAAAGCTCAAACGAAGGCTCATAATGTAATATTTCTCCCCCTGAATATGATACATCTATGCCTAGGACCAAAAAACTCGAATTTCCTTCATTTTCTTTATTTAAAATATGTTATTTCCAAAATTTGAAAAAATTTTTTGGCATGAGTGTGGTAGTTTGCCAAAACTAATCTTCACTACTTTCTTTCTCCCCTTGAAGATTAGTTTGGTAAAAATAGATTTGATTTTCAATAAATTCCATTTCCATACTAACGTGATTTTTTTTTGGATTATAACATTTGTATACTTTTTTATTTGGGCATACCCAAGAGAGACACATTTTCCAGCTCCTGGATCAAGTTTACTTCAAAGGTAATGGAATGTGAACAAAAACAGTGCACCCAAATTCTTTTAAAGGTAAATTTGAAATTATTTGAGTTCCAGGAAAAAAAGTTTTTCAGACATTTTAGAGGAGTAAATATTGTAAGACACGGGCAGGCATCCGATTGATTAAGTTACATGTAATTAAAATAGCTTCCCTCTATAAATATTTTGGAACATGCAAGTGTCGAATTTTTCTTTTGGCGATGCCATTCTGTCGTGGGGGTATCACAACAAGTAGATTGATATTGAATGCCTTTTTCTTTCAAAAAACCTCCCAAATATGTCTTAAAATATTATGTACCATTATTAGTTCGAAGTAATAATGTCATCGTGTGTCTTCCATAGGTTTTAAGTTGCAATTGAAATGCCCTTTCTATGTAATCAACTATAAAAATATGAAAGTTTGTAGATGAAGCAAACTTGGATCAATTATTATATGCTTGCACTGCCATCACAAAATTACTGCTTGGCTGCTTGCTCTCAAGTTGAAGCATCATGATGACAGAATATTATTCTCCAAGTGCCAGATGGTCTTTAATTTTGTGTAAAAATTTTGAACTGAAGGTTCTGGAACTGCCTTTTGCTTTAACTGGTTGCTGCATTTTACCTTATTTGTAGGAAAATTCTGTGAAAACCTATAAAAACACCATGCTTGAAAAAAACAAAACAAAAAAAAAAAAAAAAATCTTTCCTTCTAACTTTGAACTCATACACGTTGGATTACAAACTTGTGGAAGTTGTGTTGTCTTTGAAACTGTACTAATTTGATGAACTAGTGATCTTCAACTTCGTCCTTTTACCAGCATTGGGGCATTTTACTGGACTGATCGTGCTTCAACATCTTTTGCAGTAATGGGCAGTAACAGGTAATTAACTCGCTCAATTCTCTTAAACTTATGGAAAGCCTATTTTTGTTATTTTACATCCCCACCCTCTCCTTTTCCATCGTTGCCTTTTAATCTCATAGGTATGAAAGTTGATGTAGAGCAAGCAAATGCAGAACGGTAAACTGAGAATTTTACATGGTGCCTATTTGAATTATGTGTTGTGAATCTTTGGTTTTATTATGTTGTTATTGGTTCTCCCTCTTTTGATTAGTTGCTTACGAGTTAATCTGATAATTTTGAAAATTTGCCGCGTGTGGGCTTGGCTCCATGGTCTACTGTTGGGGAAAGCTTTCCATTATGTGTTTTATTGGCTATGGTTATTTTAAAAAATAGTTAGAAATTCTTCCCATTTTAAGGTCTCATTACAACTTATTGTTAGAAGTTGTCTCACATTGGCCTGTCAGAAAAATTATGTGTCCCATATAAGAGATGGACTTCTCCCACCTTAACACCTAAGTTTTAAGGTTGAAGCTCCTACTATTATGTGTTGTTGGGCTTTTTTAATACTTATAGATACATGTGTTATCTTTCTTTAAGTTTTGGGGTCTAAGGATTAGATACTACACTTTCATAAGTTTGCTTAGTTCTTGTAATGCTGAATTCTTCTCCCTCCTTATCTTCTTGATATTCTCTATTTCTTTTTTTCACAAATCAATCAAGTTAATGTTTCTCTTGCACTAATGACAACCTCCAAACAAGCCCTAGTTCAGCTCCAAAATGTAGCATATAATTTCTAAGTCAACTTAAACCCCTTCATCACCCTTTTAGCCTTCAATTTCACATTTGACATCTTTAATTTAAATGTATGAAGAATTCTCGTCAGTGGTTCAAAGGGGCTGGGTTGTATGGTGCATGAATTGTTAGATAGCCCCCTAGTAAGCATGCTTAGTAATTCAAGTTCACCACATAACTTTATCGTAAAATTCACCCATTATGCATGATATTCTTTATGGCATCTTGGTCATAAAATTCAGCCTATTTCCATTTTTATCTTTCACTAAAAACGAAGTTATAAACTAATATTTTCAATTTTTCTAGAATTTTCTCCTATCCACATAGTCTTTTGTGTACAAACTATATTAATTGTTCTCTTTGCCAAAGTATCTATTAATTCCCTGTCCTATAATGAGCCTGCATTCCAAATGGCTATCCATAGCCTACTTTTCTAAACCATCTTATTTACCCATATCCATGCATTAAGGTGTAGGAACCATTGCCAACTTCGAACCACACCTAGGCACTGATGTACCATATTGCTTTCATGAAATGCCTTAGCCAATCCTTGCCCAATTTTCACTACATCTAGTGTATCATGTAGTGTGGTTCTAGTAGGGGACGCCTTAACAAAATTCTCATTTCGAAAATTCTCATTTGGATTTATGTTCTTAGGAAGTGACTAAGTTTTCCATTGGCTGTTAACCTACTAGAACCCTTCTTCTTTGTTCGGGCTTAGGATTGACTCAAGTCATTAAAGCTTTAGTCCCAAACTAGTTGGAGTCAGTTACACAAACCCTCTTCCTCTATTAATTTCTGTCATGTTTTATGTTTTTTGTGAGATTATATGAAATTATATATTTTTTCACAATTTCATTCCGTCTATACCTTCTATCATCTTTACCCCTTATACTTGGATCAACTTACTCTTTTTTACTGGTACATTTTTAGATCTATATTGGACATGATCCAACCATCTTAAACAACATTCTCTGAACTTATTTTCTTTCTCTGCCACATTAACATTCTTTTTGTGTGTGTGTCATGATACATTCATCTTAGTATCCTCATTTTTGCACAGGCAAAGTTACATTGTGTTAAAATAAACATTAAACACATATTGGCAGAGTGACATTGAATGGTATTATGCATAACATATTTCACTTTAATGTGAATGGCCCTCTATTTTACTTGTTCATTTTTGTGAAGTATTATGTGCAAAATAAATCATGATTTGATAGCTTGTGGATTTTCAAATAAAATGACATAAAATATGCAAACTCCTCTAATCCAAACAATTTTATGTTCTCTATTCGTGGCCCCAATCCATTTCTTTGATATCAACATGTCTTAAAACTCTCAGTATCTAATATATATATATATATTTTTTAGTATTTAATAACCAAACCAAACTAAGCCTTTTCCCACTAAGTGGGGTCAGCTATATGGATTTGACGACGCCAATCAAATCGGTTAAGGGTCATATCCTCCGTTAAATCTATGTAGGCCAAGTCATGTTTAATATTAACTTTTCAACTACTCTTGGGTCTCCCTCTCCCTCTCGTACTCACATCAATCTTTATACTTTCACACCTTTTAATAGGTGCCTCCGTTGGACGCCTTTTAACATAACCGAACCACCTTAATCGATTTTCTCTCATTTTTTCTTCAATCGGTGCTATTCTGACTTTGCCCCTAATCTCCTCGTTTCTAATCCTATCTCTCCTACATCCATCTTAGCATTCTCATCTCTGCAACTGCCAACTACCACCTTAATCGATCATCTCCTCGTTTTTTTGGTATCTAATACGTACTTAATAATACTTAAAAACTTCACTTTTGGAATGATCTTTGTGGATGGTTGGGATTGAGTTAGTGGTTCAACTGGTAGGGAATAATGTTAAGATACATCTGTTGCAAGTCAGCAGAGACGAGTGGGGTGATGGGTAACATAGTCTAGAGAAAAAGATGAGAGAGAGAGTGTGCATGTGATGGTTGTGTGTGTATTGCAAGGTTGATTTATCCTTAGGATGCATGGTGAAGTCTATGTGGTTTAACCCATTTGTTAGTGGAATGATCTTCTGGCTAAGTTATGGTGTTATCTTTTGCAAAGTGAGTACCAGTGATCATGTTCCATTAAATTTTGTCTCGTGGTGGCCCAAACAAGGACAATTCAATGGTAAGATCTATCAATTAAAGTAGATGTCACTAGTTTAAACCTCTTGGTATTACTTAGCTCTTGATTCTGGCTAGGTGGGATGGGGTGGATTAGGAGCTCGTAGAGTTGGGAAGTAGTCCCACTAAAGGTGGGGATCCTCTAGTATATATAAAACAAAAAAAACTTGTCCAATAGTGGCTCTCTCTCTAAACTGATCAAAGGAATTTCAAAGGATCATTCAGCTCAAGCCACAAAACCATGATTGTGATGATCCCACATATAGAATAAGGGCCATTATACTATTAAGAATGCTCATAGGTGGAACAAAACCCTGAAGGTGGGTCCGAGAGCCAAGCTTCTAGGTCAAGAACTTTTATAAAAGCTAAGTGTGAAGATAGTAGAATGCACATGGAAAAGTCTAATGGAAAGATACAGCCCCAGGGTGGAGAAGATTACCTATAGTGGGAGGATTCTAAATCCAGAGAGTACCTGTGGGAAAGTCCCAAGGGGGGATTATAGGAATACGCCACTGTAAGAAGTTATAAGGGTTCTCCTCAATTGAGTGCCTTGGAGTCTAAAATGCCTTTGCCAGAATGTCCTATGGGGAAGATAAGTCCCTGGTAGGGGGACTCCCTTATAAGGCTATGGTGATGATGTGGTAGGGTCTATTAGGCCCTAGCGCGACACTAGCATGGCATTGATGTAGTGTTGACATTGTTGTATACCAGCATTAATGCCTTCTACACGCATTACCAATGGGAGATGTGTCCATATTACTCACATGTTGTGATAGTCTCGTAAACCATTATGGCACCACTGTGGGTATGGGAAGCATTGCTTCACAGGAGATACTCTTTAACCTTGAGAGAATACCCAAGTATAAAAGGGATCCTTTAGGCGTGAGTGAGTCCCTTTGGTTCTAGAGTTTGAGAGAAAAAACCTTACGACTGAAGAACACCTACAAGAATCATTCAATCTTCAGGACACCCATGGGGATCTAGTGCTTCTCTTGTGCCCCTAACTTAATTGTCCAGGATGGACTAACGTGGGAATATGGAAATAAATGTCAACTAAAATATCTACTTACATCAGTAAACAATGACCTTATGTCACCCTTCGGGTCAACTTATATAGAGCAGCCACATTCATCATCCTTCATTCCCATATTAAAATAATATAAAATCATTTAAATTGGTTGCCTTACCAACAACCATCAAATAGCCTATCCAACCACATCTTCACAACCACAATAGTGACAATACATTCTTTGTCGGTGAGCCATAATACAAGCTCTGAATCAATAATAATACAAACTCTAAGTCTTGGGACACATACTTCGAGTCGCACAAATAAAAGTACAATAAAATATACGAGAGAGATTACAATCCCTTGGTTAAACTAACAACCTCTAGCTAGGCTTTGGATGACAGCGCTTGAAGGGTCACCAACTAAACACAATTATAAACATGTATCATTTAAAGACTGGACTTGAGCCACTTAGACCTGAGTAGTCTACATATAGTACATGATTCGTCAAACACCATTTTAAATCAGCTTACGACAAACTAGCTAATAATTAGCACAGCATGCAATCACATCATTTTGATTGGCTAATGACAAATTGGCACCCTTATGTACACACTATCCCGAAAAGGATATATGATAATCATAACTTTGATAAGCTTTTTTATTGTATCTTGCTGTAGGCATTTGCCCATGACAGTCATCGATTTGTAGAACCAGTAACTCACAATCTCTTAATATAATCGATTAATGTCCCAATATTAATGGCTAATCTCTAGTCATATATATCGAATGGGGATGATATGATATTTTAGAAAATTTATTCTATCATTTTTGAAGTGAATGGGTCCCATCTATACATATGACTGTGCCTATGACACATTAATACATCAACCATGTGACTCTCTTGTCCAATATCAATAAATGGATGATGCAATCTTAGCCTAATGTGCATGATATACTCAATTATACATAGAAATATCAACTTTAATATTCATATTTACATTCTCAATGAACATGCATAATCATAAATTTCCCAATATTTATCAGTACTATACTCAAAGCATTAATCCATTAATACATTCATATCACAATACCACAAGCATTACCTCATCAATAATTCTCAAAATAGTATAAACAAATCAAATTAAATCTATGGGTTATCATTTATAACTCATGATAATCATACTCATGCATAAAACTCATTAATATAGCCATCCCTAGTTTAAAATAAGTAAGACAGAACATAAGCGAAAAAATCAACTCAAGGCGAAACCTAGAATCAACTTGTAAATTCCACCATAGATTCAACAAAAATCTACCAGACATGAGTAATATATGGTTGGAAAGATATGGAAGTCTAGTTTAAAACAATTTTTGACAATCCATCGTTTGAAGTCTTATAGGAGTTATGCCAATTTACTGAAGGGGTGTTTGGGTTATCTAGGGGAACCCATTTGAATGGGATTCCAGTCCATTCGAATGTAATTGACCAGAAATGAAATTTTGGGTTCGAAAACACTAGAAACTCAATCCCAATCAACACCAAACCCAACCCCAAGCAGAGTTACCTAATTAACTTATTCCCCCCTACCCCACATACCGGATCATGCATCCTCAAATGGGGTGCGTTCGAGACCTAAATCCCCAAAATAAATGACCCACCATCCCATTATGTTAGTCACATCATGTTTACGAGGAGATGAGGAAGAACACCTGAGAGGAGAAAGGAATAGAGCTTCGACTTGCTTGGCTAGACTTGATGTCACCATTGCTTCCATCACCAACAACCATTTCCTTTAATCACTAGTCATCATTGCCTTCTTCGTTGTCACCCCTCAATGGCATTGCCAGTCAACGCCCCTCATTGCCAATGCCAGTCGTCAATTGAAGCTTTGTCGCGTTTGTCATCACCATCACCAATGGTCGAAAAGCTTTGTCGAGTCTACCCCTTCATCGACATTTCATGGCCATTGCCATCATTTGGTTCGTTGAGCATTTTTTTTTTTAATTTTTTTTTTAATCTGGTAAAAAGAAATAAAAATGAAAGCGCTTGTATAATTTGTGATTAAGGGAGAGCTAAAATCTAGTTGCTTTATTCTTAATTTCCTTGCTTCTACTTTGTCCTCGGGAAAGACTCCATCTTTCAAGTAGTTAACGATTGGATCTATTCAAGATGGGCCCGTGACAATGTAGCTTACCTCTTCACCCTTGCATATGTTTGGTTTCTCCAACACCTCCAAAAAGACTGTGTTATTCAATCTAGTACTCAGGGATGCAGCCAATGTAACCAAAGCATCAACATGTGCATTATAATTCCTTCCAATCAATTCAATCCTAAGAATGTTGAATCCTTCTAATCTCTATCTAGATAAGGTTAAATACTCTTCCATTCTTTCATTTCTTGCCATGTACTCACCCTTCAATTGATTGGCTACTAATTGAGAATCTGTTTTGATCATTATATTCCGAGCAAATAATTCCGCTCTAACAATACTCTTGAGTATACTCTATCTAGCATTACCCAATTTTGTGTTGAGCAGGGTATTTTTTTATCAAACTTCATGTGTTCATACTTCCCAATAAAATGGTATTGCTAAACACAAACATCATCATTTACTAGATATCGCTCATACTCTCCATTTCCAAATGCATGTTCCAAAACAATATTGGGGGATGCGGTCTTGACTGTATGTTATCTTATTAATCGGGTTCCTTTACATTTTCTTTTTTCTATTTTGTATCATTCTGTTACTCATTTTTCTCTCCAGCTTCGTACCTTTGACTGCATTGCTTTTATTCATAATTTGGACCCTAGTTTAGACAAACTTTCTCCTCGCGCTAGTCGTTGTGTCTTTCTCGATTACTCTCGCACTGAGAAGGGTTATCAGTGTTATCATCCTACTTCTCGTCAATATTTTGTTAGTGCCAATGTTACCTTTTTTCAGTCTACCTCCTACTTTTCACTTGATGGAGAGTTGTTTTCTCATAACGGAGAGTCTTCTTTTCCCTCTCGAGAGGGGGAGTCATCTCACATTACACAGGTTTCTTTTACTGTCTGCCATTGGCCATTGCCTCAAATGTGCCACCACCTGTTGCCTCAAGTGTGCCACCACCTTTACAAGTATATCAGCGCTGTACTCATCTTGGACTGGTTACTTCAGTTCCTATAGATCCTCAGCCTACTTTAGTCCTTGTGGATCTTGAGCCTCTTGAGACACCTGTTGAAACGGAGCCTCTTGAAATTGATAATCTTCCCATTGCTCTCAAAAAAGACAAACATGTGTGTACTTAACATCATATTGCTAAGTTTGTCTCATATCATCGTCTATCACCTCATTTCTAGTCTTTTGTTTGTGCCTTGTCTTTTGTTTCTTCTCTCACATCTTATAAGTAGGTATTATTATCACATAACTGGAAGAAAACGTTGGATGAGGGGATGCAAACATTACAATATAATTATACATGGGAGCTTACCTCTCATCCACTTAGGAAGAAGATAGTAGGATGCTGGTGGGTGTACACAATGATGTATGCCACCAGTGTTTTTTACTAAAGAGGAGATTGCTATTATGGTTGAACCATTTAAGCTCTCACTTATGGGAAAGTTTTCTTTTGGAAGACCAATTATGGATTTAATCAGACACTTTTTGGCTTCTCTTGGACTAAAGGGAGAATGTCAAGTTTCTTTACTAGACAAATGACATACCATACCAAACCAAACCAACCAAACCAAACTAAGCATTTTCTCACTAGGTGGGGTCGGCTATATGGATTTGACGACGCCAATTAAATCTATTAAGGGCCATATCATCCGTTAAATCTATGTAGGTTAGGTTATGTTTAATAATTACTTTCCAACAGTTCTTGGGTCTCCCTCTCCCTCTTCTACTTCTGGCAATCTCCATACTTTCACATCTTTTAACCAGTGCTTTCGTTTGACGTCTTCTAACATTACCAAACCATCTTAGACGATTTTTTCTCATTTTATCTTCAATCAGTGCTATTCTTACTTTGCCCCTAATCTCCTCGTTCCTAATCCTATCACTTCTTGTTATCCTGCACATCCATCTCAACATTCTCATCTCTGCAACTGCCATCTTCTGAACATAATTATGCTTTATTGACCAACACTCTGATCCATATAATAACGCTGGTCTTACCGCCACCTTATAATACTTTCCTTTTACATTGAGGGGAACTTTTCTATCACACAAGACACCTGAAGCACTCCATTTGGTCCACCCGGTCTGAATCTGTGACTTACATCCGTTTCAATCCCTCCATCCTGTTGTACCATAGTTCCAAGGTACCTAAAGTTTTCTTTTTCTACAGTCTTATGAGTGCCCAAACTTACTTCTATACTACTAGCAGTCCTATTTTGACTAAACTTACATTCCATGTATGCTGTTTTGCAACGAGTTAACCTCAACCCTTTTGTTTCTAACATTTCCTGCCACAATTCTAGTTTAGCATTCACTCCTCCTCTCGTCTCATCTATTAGACAAACGACATATTTTGATAAAATTAAGGCTTGAAGAGGATTACACTGGCTTGTAGACGAGACAATCTTAGTTTGTGCAGGGGCATACTATAAGGGTTTTTAAGTGGTCCCCACATTTTAGATATAATGAGGAGTCTCCAATTGTGCCTGTATGGATAACTTTGCCTTACTTTCCAGTACATCTTGTTCACTGTAAGTCGACACTTTTCTCTGTTGCTTCGGCTATTGGCAAACCATTACGGGTTGATCATGCTACAACTACTCTAAATAGCCTACTGTTGCCTGGGTATTGGTGGAATGTGATGTTTCCCAACCTTCTTTTGTTAAGAAAGTCTGGGTAGGAGATGAGGAATCAAGGTTTGTCCAAGATATAATAATTAAAAAGGTGCCTAATTATTGTATTGCTTGTAAGCATTTAGGACATAAACAGGAGAATTGTTTTATTGCTAATTCTACTTTACAGCCTAAGGATAAAGAGAATGAGAAGGTGAAAGGGAAAGCTCCTATGGGGGATGTGTCTGCTAATCAGGGAAGGCCTGTTTATGTGGCCAAGCCTTCACAGAGGCTTATTTCAGTTTCTGAGACTGGTCCTCCTCCTTATCATCCAATCTTTGAGGTGCCTTCCTCCAGTTCTATTCCTGTTACCGTTGGATCTTCATCTCAAGATTTTGTCATTTCTTCCTCTTCTATTATTGCTACATCTCCTGTTTAGGTATGTCCTATTTCAGATACTATTACACTTGATGACCACGTACAGTAAAATACTTCTATTCCTACAGGCCATGTCCCAGCTCTTGTTATCTCTCCTTTTATTGCTAATTCTCTTGGATTGGATAGCACCGCAGTTACTACTACTCCAGGTGCAGGTCCTGTTACTGCTTGTCATACTATCTATTTGGCTCCTGGTAATCAGACTTTGCCTTCTAGTCGCATCATATCCTCTCATTCTGCTGAGGAAGATTCTTATGAGGATGACACTGGTTATAATATTGATGATAAATATGCTTCAGATCCTAGGGCTTCTGTGGGTGAAACCTACAGTGACTCTTCATACTCAGATCCATATGACCACCTCTTCCTCTGATACTAGTTCTAAGGACATTAAAGGATATTAGATGATTCTAAGGAGTCATCGTGGTGGAAGGAAAGGAAGTAACACCGAAAGTAAAGTCAAGGAAAAGCCTGTAAATACTTTATCCCCGTAAGGGCCCTACTAAATCCAAATGATTAAGTTTCTAATTTGGAATATTAGGGGGATTGGCCAGTCTCCCTCTATTAGGAGGCTCAGAAATCTCATTAAACTCCATCACCTACAGCTTCTTTGTGTGTTAGAACCTTTTCTTGCTTTGGATCGGATTTCCTCTACCAAAATGAAACTGGGAATGAATTTAGCTTTTGCTTCAGCTTCTGGTAAAATTTGGATTTTTTGGGCTATACCTTTCAGTGTTCAGATTTTGCATGACATGGCCCAAGTGATTCATTGTAAGGTTAGCCATTCTTCATTCCTTGAGCTAGTCTTTATCCCCTATGTATATGCTAAGTACTCTTCACTTCTGCGCATGGATCTATGGGATTCTTTGATTACTTTCTCTAGGGAAATTGATGGTGCTTGGATGGTTAGGAGGACTTTAATGTTGTTCAGCAGCATTCTGAGGTGGTTGGGGGGCACCATCAACTTCAGTCAGCAATTGATCCCCTTAATGAGGCTCTTATGGGTTGTGGATTAGAAGATGATGGTTTTGAGGGCACTCCTTACACTTGGGCTAATGGCTTTACTAGGCGTAGATTGGATAGAGCTGTTGTGAATAATCAGTGGGGTATCAGGTTTCTAATGTTTAAGGTTTCTCACCTTAACCATACTGGGTCTGATCATTCTCCTTTACTTCTTTCTTGTGATATGGGGCAGGCTCGTGACCCTCGTTGTTTTAAATTTTTACATGCTTGGATCAAGCACCCAGATTTATTGGAGATGGTGAAACAGAATTGGCGTCAGCCTATTTTCTCTCATGGCATGATTGCTTTCCAGCTTTGCTGATTCAGCTCAAACTTAGTCTTAAGCACTGGAATAAAGAGGTCTTTGGGAATGTTTTCAATAAAGTTCAGGCAGCAGAACAGGCGGTGCTCCATAAGGAGAAGTTATTTGATACTTCGGGTTCTGAGCAGGACAGATCAGCCTTACACTTAGCAAAAGCTCATTTAATTCAGGCTTTATCCCAGGAGGAATCTTTTCTGAGACAGCATTCTTGGGTGATGTGGCTTCAGGAGGGGAATTTTAATTCCCGCTTCTTTCATGCTATGATACGAAAAAAACATCAAATTCTTTCAGTGCATCGAATTCAGGGTGATGATGGCACTTGGATTATTGACTCTGCTGGTCTAGATGCTTCAACTATAGCTTACTTTCAGTCTCTTCTCTCTGGGAACTCTTCTCATTTTGAGCTGACGGACTTTGACTTTATTCCATCCTTGGTGACGAAGCTAATAATGATATATTGTGTGAAACTCCTTCCATTGAGGAAGTTAAAGAGGCTGTATTTTCCATAGATCCGTATGGCTTTCTTGGCCTTGATGGTTTTTGTAGTAGATTCTACTAGGCATGTTGGGACATTATTGGTAAGGACCTCCATGATGCAGTTCTAAATTATTTTAATGGAACGCCTATGCCTACAGGTGTTTTGAGCACTCTTCTTGTCTTGCTTCCCAAAAAGCACTCACCTGCTACTTGGGCTGATTTTAGGCCCATTAGCCTCTGCAATGTGAGTAACAAAGTCATTACAAAAATCTTGGTTACCAGGCTGTCACGATTATTACCTCAAATAATCTCTCTATCCCAAAATGATTTTGTTCAAGGCTGATTGATCCACGATAATATTTTATTGGCCCAAGAAATGGTTCATGATTTAAACAGAAAGACTCGGGGGGATAATGTGGTGCTTAAACTTGATATGGCGAAAGCTTATGACAGGATGTCATGGCCATTTATTATTCAAATGCTTCGAGCTTTTGGGTTCTCTAAGCAGTGGATATCTTTGATATAAAGAGCAATTACGAGCCCCTGATTTTCTCTCATCGTTAATGGGGTTGCTAAAGGATTTTTTCAATCTCAAAGAGGCTTACGCCAAGGTGATCCCATCTCTCTTAGCCTCTTTATTATTGCTGCAAAATTTCTTTCCAGAAGCTTGGATAATTTAGTGGCTTGATATCCTTATGTTGCTTATGCTACTGTAGCTCCTCTCCACGTATCTCATTTGAGTTTTGCTGATGATATCATTATATTTGCAAATGGGAGTCGAGATAGTCTTAAGAGAATAACTGGTATTCTACACAAATGTGAGGTTGTATCTGGACAGCTTGTGAGCCAAGCTAAGAGCAAGTACTATGTTGGTAGGTCCTGTTCTGGACCGAGGTGGAGTATTATTAACTCTGTTATTGGCTTTCAGCAAGGTGATCTTCCCTTTACTTATCTAGGGCGTCCTATTTACTTGGGTCATTTGAGGATTACTTTCTTGTTCCATGTCTTGAGGCCCCCTTCGGATGTTTTCCACCAATTGGAGAGACTATTTGCTACATTCCTTTGGGGTAATTCTGAGTCTTCAAGGAAAATTCATTGGTGTAAGTGAGCCTCTTTATGTTTTCCAGTGGAGGAAGGTAGCATTGGAGTTCGCTCTTTTACCGTTGTGGCTTCTGCGTGTAAGGCAAAACAATGGAAAATATTGTGATGATCATATGTCCATAATTAAAATATTGTGTTAATCATATCCCCATAATTAAGGGATTCAAATTCCTATAATTAAGGGATTTGATCGTTATTTTGATTAGGAGTTAATTAAGTAGTTTCCCTATTTTGTAAGTAGTTTTGAGTGTATATAAACAGTTTTGTAGTGAACAATGAAATATATCAAAAAAAAAACAATTTGGGATATTTCTTCCACATGGTATCAGAGCCTAAAGCTTTTTGGGAAAATTGTTCTTGGTTGATTGGCCTTCATTGCCAGACACAATTTTCTTCAGCCTTAATTGCTAATTACTTAGAAAATTTCTTCAACCTTCATTACTGATTATTTAGAAAGCCTGGAAGCATCGACAGTCCAGAAATTCACCACCAATTCAACCGTGACCTGATTAGGAGTGCCCAAAATCGTTCAACTTTGGACGATCAAGATCGCTTGACCTCCGATTGCTCTTAATCGAAAGGAAAATCGATCCTTCGATCGTCGACTGTCCTTGATTGTCAATCGCCAGCCCTCAACTTTGTCGATTGATTGGTTCTCGCCGATCGTTGTGATCGATCGATTGGCTCTTGCCGATTGAAGACTTGTGTGGGTTCGACGTCGACGAAGCCACCACTGGTTGTCTTTGATTGCCTGTCGACTGGTTGCCCATCGACTAGTGCTGAACAGTCGGTCCTCCTCGCTCGTCACCGTCGACCATCACCCATTGATTACAACCGAAGGTGCTGTCGTTCTTCACAATCGATCATCCTCGCAACTGGTCTTCTGTTGGGCGAAACCCTAGTTGTCGGTTCTTGGTGCTCTTCCGATTAGTTACTCTACTCCGATTGGTTACTCTAGTCTTCCGTCAGTCACTATTTATCAGAACAGAAGAAGGCTGATCCAAAATCATGATTTTTTGTCTGACTAGAATTTTAATTTCGTCGGTCATCGTGATTCGTGAGGACTGTCCAGATTGCAATTGATCTAGATTGGTGGTCCAGGTTGTTACAGTATGTCGGAGACAAAGGACAATGTTACAAAGTCTGTTGCCCAGTTCGAAGAGTTATAGCAGATTCAAACTGCATACCGATTGAATGAAAAAAAATATTTAAAATGGTCTCAGCTTATTCGAACCATTTTGAAAGGAAAGGGCAAGTTAAACCATCTCACAAGAAAAGGGTCAAAGCCGGGAGATTCAAAATTTGATGCTTGGGACGAGGACGACTCAATGATTATGGCATGGTTGTGGAATTCCATAGACTCCAGAGATCAGCGATACCTATATGTTTCTGGCCACTGCTAAGAATATTTGGGTGGCTATTCAACAAACATTTTCAAAGGTCAGAGATGCAGCCCAGGTTTACGAAATCAAAGTTAAGACTACAACAACAAAACAAGGAAGCAAAACTTTTACGGAGTATGCTAACTTGCTGAAAAACCTGTGGCAAAACTGTTGCAGAGTATGCTTCAATTCCAGACCATAGAAGGCTCAGCTATGGTTGCTAGTAGAGGGACTCCAAAAGCAAGCTTGGAACAACCAACAATATCTGAGAATGGAAGAGCAGACCTATCACTAAACCGGGATAATAAGGATAGTTTGTGGTGTACACACTGCAAGAAACCAAGACACACTCGGGAGACGTGTTGGAAGTTTCATGATAAACCTACCAGTAAAAAATGGGGAAATAAAGGAGGGAAAGAGAAAAACAGTGGGCAAGCAAATATGATCACAGTGCAGCAAAGTGAGACAAAGACGCAAGACCAAGTAGATTTCAATCGGGAGGAGATTGAGAAGTTGAAAGCTTTACTTGGCTCCCTTGAAAAACCCTCAGGTACCTGCTCATTGGCTCATTCAGGTAAACTTCCTGTTTCCATTAAATTACATGTCTTGGATGAAACCTTTGCCAATTCTTGGGTCATGGACTCGGGGGCCACTGACCATATCACTTACTCCTCACAGAACTTTCACACATATAACCCTTGTCCGAGTAATCGGAAAATTGCCACAGCAAATGATTCATTAACCACAGTTGCAAGTCTGGGAGACATTCAAGTCACTCCCTCACTTGTCCTAAAAAATGTTCTTTATATTCCCAAGCTGTCCACTAATCTTATTTCCATACCAAAACTCGCTCGAGATCTGTGCTGCAATGTCATTTTTAATCCCACTGCTTATATATTTCAAGACCGGGATTCGGGGAAGACGATTGGACGTGCTAAGGAACAAGATGGACTTTATTACCTCGAGACACTGAGTCAACTGAAAGGCATCAAAAGTAAATCACCCCTATCATTTCTTTCTGAGCATTATTTATCCAATAAAGAAAAAGGTCTGCTTGTATCATTGTAAACTAGGACACCCATCATTTACGACTCTCAAAGTCTTATTTCCTTCTCTACGTAAGGGGTTAGAAACTGAGAAGTTTCAATGTGATGTGTGTGAGTTTGCGAAACACAAACGTCGGCGACTTACTATTTCCTTCTTTGATTGTTGAGTTTGATTCAGCTACTATGATTTCTTAGGCTACTTCTAATGGGTCTTGCTGTTGGGAGTATACTTATTTATTAGCTCGGATTCGTCAGCTTTACAGTTCTGCACTAATTTAGCTCCACCACGTCTACAGGGAAGCCAATCAAGCAGCTGATTCTATGGCCAATTGGGCATGTACTCATTAGTGGGATCAGAGATTTTATGCATGGAGGGATCTTTCTCAAGCTATTTTTGGTATCCTCTCCCTTAATGCAAATGGTATGCCTCATGTTAGGACTTAATTTCTTTATTTTTCATTTGCCTGGGAGGTCAAGTCCATACCCCCTCTCATTTTATGTTCTGTGGTGAGTCACCACAATTTTCATTTCTTCTTTTGGTTAGTAGCTTCTTTGATCATTATACAATAGTAAGTCGCCGCTTTTTTAGGTATTACCATTATTGTTTCCCGTTGCTTCTGTTAGAGGTAAGGTTTAGGTCCCCCTCCATTATGTATTGTTTTGTTATTATTAATAAACTGGTATGAGTCTTGCCTAACTCTTCTCCGCTAAGGAGGTTTTTGTTTTTTTTTTTTTTTTAAAAAAAACCACTACCTGTGACATTAAAATTTCCAATCAAGCTCTACTGTGATAACTAAGCAGCCATCAATATTTCTTTCAATCTAGTCCAGCATGACTAAACAAAGCATGTAGAAGTGGACAAACACTTTATCAAGGAGAAAGTTGAAGACAGAAACATTTTTATGACCTATTATCTTCCTACAAAAGAGCAAACTGCAAATATCTTCACCAAAGGACTGCCTCAGGAAACTTTTAATGATTTCATTTGCAAGGTGAATATGGTCAATATTAACAATCCAACTTGAGGATAAGTGTTAAAATTTCAATTTAATTTTGGAGTAATTAGTGGGATTGATTGTATAAATTAGTAGAATTGATTGATTTCTCAGCCTTTATTTTAGGAGATTTATTTCCATTTTTATTCCCTTTTTTGCGTTATAAATAGAGGGCAGTAGTGGTTTGTATATACATATTCATACAGTAATAAAGTCTCTGTTCTCCATAAAGGGGGTTAGGCCCCCTGGGCTGGTACCTCAGCCCAAACACACTTTGGACTTGACCCCACCCAAGGAAATAAAATAGATTCACCAATTTGGACTAAATCTCAAATCCAAAAATTTAAAATGGCCCAATATTTCACATATTAACCAAAGTAAAATAACGGGTATTATAACTTCCAGATCTACATTCCTTTCAGTCACGAAGGACCTCACTCCAGAATGTCATCCTTACAGGTGGTAATGCTATTTCGACCGTGAGGATTACCTGAGCTCCATTATGGATTAAATTATTTTTCTTGATTTGCTTTCATAACCCTGAATTAACCTTTTTATTCTTACTATTTAAGATTTATATTTTGTCTACCTTCTGTGGTTCAAATTCATTCTTCCTATGCTTTACATATACATTATATTAGTCACTTTGTGTGGTTGCATGCATGCATACAATTAATCATCTTGAATTGTATGTTCTCCCACTATGTTTGTAGCCGTCATATAATCGGAGTACTTTGGTTTGGTATATTTTATATTCAATTAATTTTTGATTTATAGGAAAAGCCACTCTCTTCAAAATATGTCAGAAACCATCGTGCAGGAGATCAGAAAACTTTTGATGGTGCATCCCATGCTTGTTTTAGCTACAAAAGCAACGAGTTTGGGAGATAAATATTCAACAAAAGAAGCAAAATGGTGAATTCATAGATCTGATTGATACGTAATTTAAGTTTTTTTTAATATTGTTTGTTTGTTTATTGTTATTATTTTGTGCAAATGATTATTGACAATCACATCTTTTTTGCCAGTAATTGATGCCAAGAAGAAGCCAGCAATACTTAACTAGGATGTCCCTAATTTATGAGTGATCTATGTTTTGGGCCATGGCTTATTAATTTTGCATGTTCATTATCACGTCGGAAATTCTAATAACCTCAATCTTTACATCTGATAGAAGACTTGAATGACTTGAATTTTATTGAAGCCTAGAACAATTAGAGAGTACACATATATATATTTACGTGGGTGTCTGTTTAGATTATTTGTAGTTGTCTGTTTGGATCACTCATATACTAGATACCTATGTATATTCATGTATGTAATTAATGTACATTAACATTCCCTCTCAAGCTAGAATATATATATCATATGTTCCAAACTTGTTACAAATAACTCTTACTCTAGCACCTTCCAAGGCTTTAGTGAGCAAGTTAGCCAATTAATCTTTAGACTTTACATGACAAGTCTTGATGATATTTTGCAAAATTTTTTCTCTGACAAAGTGACAATCAACCTCAAAGTGTTTAGTTTGCTCATGAAATACTGGATTAGAGGTTATGTGAATAGCAGCATGAGTATCACAAAAATCCATAGGCTGTAATACAAGAACTCCCAATTCTTTCAGCATATGATGTACCCAAACCAATTCACAGGATGTATGTGTCATGGCCTTATGTTTTGACTCTGCACTTGATCTTGCTATCACAGTTTTTTTTTAACTTTTCTAGGATACCATGTTTCCACTCGCAAAGATACAATATCTAGTGATTGATCGTCTATCTAATGGTGATCTAGGCCAGTTTGCATCTATATATTATTGAACAAGAGTATGGCCATTATCTCGATACAATAAATCACGTCCTGGTGCTCCTTTTAGATACTGCAAAATACAAATAATTGCATCCCAATGACTAGAGCGAGGTGCATCAAGAAATTGGTTGACTATACTTACAATAAATGCGATATCTGATCGTATAATCGTCAGATACTTGAGTTTCTCGACTAGTCTACGATATTGACTTGGATCATCTAATAATTCTCTTGTATCCGCAGGGAGTTTAGTATTAGGGTCCATTGAACTATTAGTCAGTTTAGATCTCAACATGCCTATCTCTGACAACAAATTAAGTACATATTTCCTTTGAAAAAGGGCAATACCTGTCTGTGAACTTGCAGTTTCAATGCCTAGAAAGAACTTCAATGAACCAAAGTCTTTGGTTTGAAACATAATCTGAAGAAACAGTTTCAGATCATGAATACTTGTGTATCATCTCCTGTGATCACAATATCATCTACATATACTAACAATCATAACTTTCCTTGAGACAAATGTCGATAGAATACTAAATGATCAACACCATATTGTGTCAGTCAATAATCCATCACCACATCAATATTGTTTCAGCAAGGTTTAAATTCTTCTTCTCTGCAACTCCATTTTGTTGTGGAGTATGAGAGCAAGAGGACTAGTGTAACATGCAAAAGAGGTCATAAAATCAGTGAAAGGTTTAGAAAAATACTCTGTAGCATTGTCACTACGAAGTACCTTGATAGACACATCAAATTTTGTTTTAATTTCAGCACAAGAGGCTTAAAAGATAGACAACAATTCAGAATGATCTTTCATTAAATAAACCCCTATAAGTCTTGAAATGTCATCAATCAAGGTAACAAAATATTTAAAACTTAACTTGGTAACAACATGACCAACCCCTATACATCCTAGTGGATCAAATGAAAAGGACGTAAAGCCCCCTTGTTAACTCTAGGACTGAAGGAAGCACGGCTTTCCTAATTGACAAGACTCATAATTTAAAGATTAAATTTGATTCAAATTAGGGATAATAGACTTTAATCCATCAAGGGATGGATAACCAAGATGATAATGGATCCCAATAGGACAGGCAGCAGCAGACTCGGTGGTGGATGAGAGAGCAGATGGAGCAGTTAGATAATGGAGTCCCAAAACTTCATGTCCTTCTCCAATTTTCTTTTTTGCCTTGAAATCCTGAATAATCATAGAATCAAGAAAGAATATCAATGAACATTTTAGCTATTTAGTGAGTTTGCTGATAGACAGAAGATTAAAGGCAATGATGGAACAAATAACATAGAAGATAAGGGTAAGTCAGGAGTTGAAAAAGTTGTATCAATGCCTTTGGCGAGGTTAGATGAACCATTAGCTGTAATGACATTTGAAATAGAAGAGCATTGGATATTGGATAATAATGTGGAAGTATTAGACATGTGATCCAACGCACTAGCTTCATGAATCCAGGGTGTACAAGTAGTAGGATTACCTCAATGTGCTAAAGAAATTGTGGGAAGAGATGCTTGATGAGCCGTTTGATACTGAAGGAATTTGGCATATTTATCTTCTGAAATAATTACTATGAGTGGGGTGGCACTCTCACTAGCACTAGGCTTTTCTATAGAGATAGAAACTCAGAAGAAGCTGTAATAAACATGTGGTCTTCCTTAAAGATCCCAGCAATTTTCCTTAACCTTTCTAATATGACCACAATTAGAATATTTAGGCCTTGTACCATGACCTCCACAACCACGGCCACGACTTTCACGAGCCCCACGATCACCAAGTTGAGACAGAGTCTGATAACTAGGATTTTTACTGTCCGAAAACGTCTAACTAAATAGAGCGGATCGAGTAGCGTCAGAGGTAGTAAATGAATCTCTCAAAGCAGCTCTCATAACCCACGAGTAGGTTTCTGCAAATGATGGAAGAGAAGCCCCACTCAAGATTTGGGCTTTAACTGGCTCACATTCAGGATCCAACCTAGCAAGGAATCGAAGCACAACCATTTGTTCCTGTTGTTTATGCATCTTGTTAATGTCTATAGATAACGGTTGTAGAGAATTCAACTCCTTATGAACGCTCTTCAAGAAAGCAAAATATTCAGTAACCGGTTTTCCTGACTATTGTACTTGAAAGAATTCCAGTGATAAGTCATACATGACATACTCCCATATGTCCTTACATGTGTCAAGATAGGTACACATATCAGCAACAGAGGGTTCCATGGAATTCCACAACAAACTAAACAAGTGAGCATCCTCTTGAACCCATACATCATACTTTGGATTTGTTGCAAGAGGACTAGACTCAGTCATGTGTTTTTGTTTACCATACCCAGTTAATGCAGTCGTGATAGATTTGGACCATTGGATGTAGTTAATTCTGTTTAATTTCCTAGTGATTAATTGTTGTGGGATAGGAGCTGAACTACCAACCATTTTTCGGTGAATGGACATTTCAGAAGCCATGGAAGCAAGAGAACAGTGACTTTGAAATGAAGGTGTGAAATGAAGGTGACAAGAAAAAGGTTTGAAAACAGCAACCGGAGATGCCTAGAAGGTCGCCGAAGCACAACGAGTGCATTACAAGTGGTCTGACTGCCTGTCAATGAGTCACACATTCACTCACGCTACACAGTGTGACAGCACGTGATGGCGCATGAAGAGGTCTCTGATGACGACGGTTCTCCAACTAGGGTTGCCTTACTCTGACGATTCCTCCGAGGTCTATCACTATCTAAACCAACAACCAAGAAGAAACCTTATGCTTTGACAGAGGCGAGGAGACCTTTTTCGACTTCAACATTGAACAAGACTTTGGTTGTTCTTAGTGTTTGATTACACTGGACGATGACACATATAGAGATTCAGAGTTGACGCTCTGATACCATGATAAAAGACTTGAATGACTTGAATTTTATTGATGTCTAAAACAATTGGAGAGTACACATATATATGTTTACAGGGGTGTCTATTCAGATTACTTATACTTATCTGTTCGAATCACCCATACTAGATACCTATGTATATACATGTATCTAATTAATGTACATTATCAACATCATTACATATAAGTCTACCATATCACTTGGCTTCATAAAATTAATTTCTGTAAGCTAGTGAAGGCTCTTCTATTTTGGTTTAACATGGCAATATGGAGTTAGGAAGCAGCCTTTTCATTTTGGATCTGTATTACTATTCAATTGTTGATTCACTGCCCAACAAATCTTTGTAACAGGAATTCCAGAAAATGGTCCTCAAAAATGAGCACCAAAAGTGGTCCTCAAGCACCTGCATATCGTGAATACATGCCTTCAATATGGCAGGTACTTTTCTATTGGTTTCAATATGGCAGGTACTTTTATATTGGTTTTCTTTGTCAACCTTGGTTTTTGTAAACTTACATCAAAGTAGTACGGTTCTTACTTGAAGAGCAACATTGGCTACATATCACTGAAGAGCAACATGACTACGAATCATTTTAATATTTTGCTTACTTTACTAATAGCATAAAGCAAATTACAGTCAGGCCAATTAAGTTCTTTGGATCTCTTGCCATCTTTTAGGCAAAATGCAATTAAAATTTCTGATCTCTATATATTTGACAAAATAATTTCATGAAGAAATTTAGTGATTAATGTCAGATTGTGTCCCTAAAGCCTCAGAAGCCTAAGAAAATTTGAGGAACTCGCTGGATGCAACACATTACAGTTTTCAAAACAGTTTAGGACCACACATTACAAGGGAAGTCATAGGATTCAGTCCGGGTGGACCAAATGGCGGAGTGTTTCAGGCGTCTTGTGTGATCGAAAAGTTTCCCTCAAGGTGAAAGGAAAGTATTATAAGTTGGCAGTAAGACCAGCATTATTATATGGATCAGAGTATTGGGCAGTAAAGCATAATCATATTCAGAAGATGGCAGTCCGGGATAACAGGGAGAGATAGGATTAGGAACGAGGAAATTAGGGATAAAGTAGGAATATCACCCATTGAAGATAAAATGAGAGAAAATCGACTAAGATAGTTCGGTCATGTTAAAAGACGTCCAACGGAGGTACCGGTTAAAAGGTGTGAAAGTATGGAAATTGTCAGGAGTAGAAGATGGAGAGGAAGACCCAAGAGATGTTAGAAAAGAATTATTAAACATGACCTTGCCTACATGGATTTAACGGATGATAGATTTGATTAGCGTCATCAAATCCATATAGCCGACCCCACCTAGTGGGAAAAGGCTTGGTTTGGTTTGGTTATGTTTTCACTTATATCAAAATAGTAAGAAATCGTTTTCACACTACGCATGCTAGGAAAAAAAGGTGAACAAAATGTCATAGTATCTACTTTAGAAAGATATTTTTACAAATTTGAATATTTGGGGTTTTACAATTTTTAAAATTAGAAAATCTAAGAGGCAGATGCTCGAGGAATAAATGGTGGAATTTGAAAGGTGATAAGTTACTAACACTAAAGGAAAGAGTATTAGAGGAAGATGCTTGGATGGTAAATGAGAGTGCAAATATTATGTGGGACAAAGTAGCTAAGTGTATTAGGAGGGTAGGGAAAGAAGTCTTGGGAGAATCCAAAGGGGGTGCTCTTGCATAGAAAGAGGCTTGGTGGTGGAGTGAGACCGTCCAAGACAAGATAAGAGTTAAACGAGAGTGCTTTAAATTTTGGCAAAAAGATAGAAATAAAATAAACTTGGAGAGGTATAAGAAAGCAAAAAGAGAAACCAAAAAGGTAGTTAGCGAGGCTAAGGTAAAAGCATTTGAGGTGTTTTATAGGCGACTCGATACTAAGGAAGGCGAAAGAGAAATATTCAAGCTTGCTAAAGCCAGAAATAGACAGACCAAGGACTTAAACCAAGTTAAATGCATCAAGGATGAGGATGGAAAAGTATTAGTAAAGGAAGAGGAGATAATGGAGCGCTGGAAGAGCTACTTCTACAAGTTATTTAATGAAAGTAGCAATAGCGAAATACAGATGGGGCAGCTTACCATTTCTAGGAAAAAATTGAATCATATGTGTTATAGGAGAATCAGTAAGGAATAAATAGAAGATGTATTGAAAAGTATGAAGAATGGAAAAGCGGTCAGGTCAGATGATATCCCTATTGAGATTTGGAGGTGCTTGGGGGAGGATGGCATAAGTTGATTGACAAAGTTTTTTAATGTAGTGCTAAAGAGCAAGAAGGTGCCTGATGCATGGAGGAAAAGTATTCTTATACCCTTATACAAAAACAAAGGAGATATTCAGAGCTGTGCGAACTATCGACGGATTAAATTGATGAGTCATACGATGAAATTATGGGAGAGGGTTATTGAGAGAAGATTAAGAAGGACAACAAACGTTTCAGAGAATCAATTTGGTTTCATGCCTGGGAGATCAACCATGGAGGCTATCTTCCTCCTGAGGAGGTTAATGGAACAATATAGAGAAAGTCAAAAAGATTTACATATGGTATTTATTGATTTAGAGAAAACCTATGATAAGGTTCCTAGGGAGATTTTATGAAGAGTATTGGAAAAGAAAGGAGTGTGTGTAGCATATATTGAGGTGATAAAGGACATATATGATAGAGCAGAAACATCTATATGGACGGTTGGCGGAGAAACTAAGGAGTTTCCTATCACGATTGGTCTACATCAAGGCTCAACGTTAAGCCTGTACTTGTTTGCCCTAATTGTGGATGAGATTACTAGATATATTTAGGATGAGGTGCTGTGGTGTACGTTATTTGTAGATGATATTGTCTTAGTAGATAAGACCAGAGAATGAGTGAATGCTAAGTTAAAATTGTGACAGGAAACATTAGATGCAAAAGGGTTAAGCTTAAGTCGGTGCAAGACGGAATATATGGAATACAAGATTGGTCAAAATAGGATAACGAATAGCATAAAAGTAAGTTTGGGCACTCAAAAGATTGTAGAACAAGAAAACTTTAGATACCTTGGATCTATGGTTCAACAAGATGGAGGGATTGATACTGATGTAAATTACAAGATTCAAGCTGGGTGGACCAAATGGAGGAGTACTTCAGGTGTCTTGTGTGATCGAAAAAGTTCCCCTCAAAGTTAAATGAAAGTATTATAAAGTGGCAAAAGACCAACATTGTTATATGGATCAAAGTATTGGGCAATAAAACATAATCATATTCAGAAGATAGCAGTTGCGGAGATGAAAATGCTAAGATGGATGTACGGGATCACTAGGAGAGATAGGATTAAAAACGAGGAGATTATGGGCAAAGAAGGAATAGCACCGATTGAAGATAAAATAAGAGAAAATTGATTAAGGTGGTTCGGTCATGTTAAAAAGCGTCCAACAAAGGCACTTGTTAAACAGTGTGAAAGTATGGAGATTGATGTGGGTAGGAAAGGGAGAGGGAGAGGGAGAGGGAGAGGGAGAGGGAGACCCAAGAATAGTTAGAAAGTTATTATTAAACATGACCTAGCCTACATGGATTTAACAGATGATATGGCTCTTAACCGATTTGATTGGCGTCGTCAAATTCGTATGGCCGACCCCACTTAGAGGGAAAAGGCTTAGTTTGG
Organism: Pouteria glomerata; assembly: GCA_035590655.1. Taxonomy (NCBI): domain Eukaryota; kingdom Viridiplantae; phylum Streptophyta; class Magnoliopsida; order Ericales; family Sapotaceae; genus Pouteria; species Pouteria glomerata. The sequence goes on from JAVXUM010000001.1 coordinate 29,154,699, forward strand.
TTTGGTTAGAAAATCTAAGAGGTGAACAATTAACAAGGTATAAATCTGTATTCTTTTGTTTTATTATTAGATTTTATTTAATAATTTTTTCAAACAATGTGTTGTTTCATTGGTGTCTAAGAAATGAATGTGTATCACTCAAGTTTCAGGTTTTCTAAAAATTTGAAAATAATAGGATACGTTGAGGCGAGTATCCAGCACATGTCGCAGCACATGTCGGGAGTTTGTCAGACATGAACATTGCTTTGTTTTAAGTATGCATGCTTCTTAGTTTACAACTTATAAATCTGAAAATTGAATAAATACATAAATAAACAGGGGAAAAAGAATGTCAATATGTTCCATATTGAAATGCTACTGCCTGTTTAAATTATTATTTTCCATCTGCTATGCTTTTAATAGCCACTTCTGCTACATTTATTTAGTATTTTTACAGCGGATAACTTTTGAATAATTGATGCAAGAAAGATTGTGTTTTGCAATGTTAGTCATGTCAAAGCCCTCAATACAGAGCTTGGTTCCCATGCTTATCAGAAAAATTAGTGGTCATCCAGTGTACACTGTTTCTGCTTTGATGATGGTATCCTCACACTTGTATGTGTTTTGATTGCTGCAGTCCTTTGTCACACACAGAGTACTTGTACGAGCATCAGGTTTGGAAGCAGGAAAACTGTTTTTTATTTCTTGTTCCCTTATTTGACCCCCCCCCCCAAAAAAAAAAAGAATGAAGAAAAAGTGATTCCTGCCTCTTCCTCCACTGCATTTTGAATTTCTGTTATTTTAGCTGTGTTGCAGATGATAATAGAAAGCATCAAAATTACCCAATATATATGTCAGAGTGGTTGTTGCCGTCGCTGAATTTATTGGAAAAATTTATAATTACAGACGTATGAAGCTTTTCTTCGTATAGAATTTCAAGTTCATACAAGGTTTGCTCTTTGTCATTTGCATTGAAGTTTCTGATTTTTGTTCTGTTTGCCTTCAGGCTGGTGTCTTTACCATATCATGAAGTGCATCCGAGTGAAAATTGTTGCTTTTGTTTTTTGAATGTATTAAGTTAGTTGCCTTTGGCACTTGTTAAGGTCATTGGATTTTATGCGGCATTTATCCTTTCAATGATGTTCAAGGTTTGAACATTTTTTTTTTTTTCTGAATATTTTTATTGTTCTGTATTTGCTAATTGCAAGCAGCCGGCAATCTAAAATAAGACAGAAAGTAACTCTAGAGTTGGAGTTGTCCCAACAATGATTGGACCCCATGCATGTTAGAACAAGAACAAGACGTTTATCGCATACTTCTGCTATTTTACTTGTTTATGTATTTTTCAGAGAAATGCTAAAGTCAGGCGTGTACCTCATCCTTTTCTTCTTCTTGTTTTATTTGTTTATTTTTACTTTCTAAGAAATGTTGAGGTCAAAAGCGACTGATCGATCGATTATTCTTAATTGTTGACCTCTTGGTATAATGTGAGTTTGACATAGATCTAACAATTGAGTTTGATCAGTCTCGCTGCCATAGCATTGCTCTTGTCGTTTAGGCTGTGTTTGGATCAAGGGTTTGTCAAGACAAATGATTCAAAATTCCTTTTCTTTTTTGGATTGTTATGGAAATAAAAGAGAAAAGTCACGGAATTTAAGAAAATTAAAATTAAATAGATTAAAAAAATTAATATATTAATGAAGGTCTTTAATTTTATTATGGGTGTTTGTTTTACTGAAAAATTCTGAAAACCTCTAAAAATTATTTACTTTTTATCTCATTACACGAATTATAAACTTACAAATTATCTCATTTTATTTCATTTTTTATCATACAAAACACATGTTATTCTGAATCTATTTAGACAAAAATATAGATTTGGAATTCTATGTTTTCTTTTTATTTTTCTCACTTTTTTTTTCCTTTCTTTTTCTTTCTCACTAATGGAGCTGTGAGCACGGAGATATAGGAAAGCAACTATGGTGAAGTGAGTTTTAGAAAAAAATAAGAGAAGAAAAAGAAGAGTTTTTTGGTTTTACGGATGATTTACATAATATATCGAAATATACTGCTCACGCAAAACAATTTAGGAAAATGCTGATGATTGAAAAATCGCTATTTCAAACCGCGGGTGTAAAAGTTATTGACTTAAACAAATGCTATTTGAGATCGCGGTTCTAAAATAAAAAAATTGGAAACTCGCTATTTAAAATCGCGGTTTCTCATTACCCGCGGTTTCAAAACGCGATTGTTAGTTAATGAAAAACCGCTATTTGAAAGAGCGGTTCTCCTTTACTAAGTGACTGAAGAAGAGCGGTCCTGCATCACACTTGCAAAGCTTCGAATCGATCTCACAAAGCTTCACGGATCATCACCTTGACAAAGCTTCGAATCGATCTCACCGCGTAATTTAAAACCACGTTCAAACTAGTCGGATTAGCATCAGACAATTTTACACCATCAAGAACCGAGAATTGCCCGCTTGAGCTCAGTCT
>JAVXUM010000001.1:29157272-29174597 GCA_035590655.1 Pouteria glomerata
AAAGTTTGAATTCTTTTTCTTTGAAAACTCTTTATATTTTGGTTTTGAAAAATTTAAATTTTTAGGTTTTTGAAATTGACTTAAATTTTTAAAATTATTTTTGGACAAATCCGAAAAAGTTTGAAACCTATTTGTTATTGAAACACTAGGGTTTTGAATTTTAAAATATTGTTTTACATAATTCAAGGGAAAACTGTAGAGTTTGACAATTAGGACACACATGACCTTTGAAGCGGCAATAGTGACAAGAAGGTATAAAAGGTTGTGACTTAAAAATTTGTGTACCTTTCACTATGAGAGGAGGATACTGATGATATTTGAATTTTTGAATACTCCACTTTGGTGGTGCAACAGTCTTTGGGATGAACTTTGAATTCGCTGCAGGTTTTGAAACATTCTTTTAGACCGTAGTAGATTTTGAGCAAATCTTTAGAGCTACTGGGGGTGCTGATCACGATGAAGCAATTGTACTTTTCTCTCCATTATTGCCTAAGCCTGATTTGTCTCTATGGAACCTTTGTTTGTACCAAATTTATTTAAGCTTATTTGAACTGGTAGTCATCTTCTCCAATATCTTCACATCATCCTTCATCTTCTCATTTAAATTATTGATGTTGGCTTAAAACTCTTCAATGGTTTTTTTTTTTTTTAGTTTTTCAATCTTCTTGCTCTTTTTTTCCAATTTTTCTTTGAATTTTCTATACTTTGGAACTGAGAAATACTATCAGATTCAAAAGAAGTCAATTTACTAGCAAGTTTTTCGTTCTCTGCCTTCAAGAAGTCTCTTTTACTTCCAAGTTTGTTGTTTCTAGAATGTTGAGCTATTCTTTGTTTCTTCAAGTCACAACATTTAGCGAATAGGGCATTATAAACTGCTTGAAGATCATTGTTAAATTCGTCATCCGAGTCATCATTTTTGTAATTTGATATCTTAGTGTCGTTTTAGGGATCCAGAGGGTGTTTCAACCAAAAAAGTGTGAGATGCCATGAAACCAATATAATTACCTTCATTATGCTGAAGTAGATGAGTCGGCTAATACCACAAGATTCTCCATCTTCATGGAATTTACATCTTTAACTTCTTCGATTGTTGTAACTTTAGAGTTAAAAGAACGAATGAGAGAACCCAAAATTTTACATTCCACTTTATGCTCTGGAATGGGTTGTCCCAGATTGTGACATAAGTTAACAGTATGGTTGAATTGAACATAATAATCATCAAATCTTTCATTTTCATTCATCCTTAAACCTTCAAATTCAGAAGTGAGTTTTTGGAGCTTGCTTATCTTGACTTGCACGTTCCCTTCATGAGTATTTTCCAAAATCAACCAAACTTTTCGTGCACCTGTACAACTTGAAATTCGACAAAACTCATTAGGGCATACCGCTGAGAATATAGCACTTAATGCCTTAAAATTCCACTCTGAGCTTTTTTGTTTAACTTTTGTCCATGTTAGAATTAGCTTTAGCCCTTCCCTACTGTTGACCTCGCGTTTGGGCTCTTCCCATCCTTGAATCACAAAAATCCAAACATCTGTACCTTCCAATATGAATAATTAGTGCCGTCAAACCATGGGGGTCTGGTGCTTGGACCTCCTTCATGTGGTGAATCCATTGGTTTGTATTAATATATTACTTAATGACGTAGAGTGACCTGCTTTGATACCAATTTAAAATTTCGAACCAAGCAAACAACCACAATGTAGAAAAGAATCACATCAAAAGATAACAAGAAAACCTTATCACAGAGAGAAAAACATCAATTACAAAATTCCTACTATCAACGGGTTAGAAGATCCTATTTAAATTCTCTACGACTCACTCACACAAATTATTTCGCAATTTTGCTCAACTCACTCGATAAATCCTATAAATAGGGTTTTCTATCTAACACAGAAAGAAAAAAAGAAATATAAGAAAAAACTAGAGAAAGAACACTTAATCTCATACGAATAAAAACTCTTTGTAGAACTCTATAATATATCCCCCAAGTATGTATTTTTCATTAAGACTGAGTACATATATATAGAGTTACAAAGTTTTATTTCAATTAGGATTTAAACATATAAACAGATTTCCTAATAATAGATTTTCTAAACGAAATAAATTTCTAAAATGAAAACAAAATCTTCTGAATGATGCATAGCCCGAACCATCGTGCTTCCATCCTCCATCTTGTGCAATATATTAGAATATTTTTCAGGCCAAAAGTTAAGACAGGTGAACTCTCGCGCATTCAGTGAGCTCTTATCGTCCATGTGGTATAGCTGCGCGCTCCCCGTATCCTGCCTGTGAGGTGTACTGAATTTTTTTGTATTTTTCCTAATTTGTACAGTCTTATTCTTTACTCTAGCTCGACTTGAAATGCAAAATTATGATCGTAGTCTTTTAAAAAGTTGCGAATTTAAAAATTTTTCAATTTAGGAAATATGCAAATCTTTTCTTCTTTTCAATTTGGAAAATATTTAAATCTGTCGTATTTAATTTAAGATTTTGTTAGAATTTACCACAATAAAATCTGATAATTTTTATATTAATTTAATTAATTTTAATTAAATAATTAATTTAATTTAAATTGATTAAATGTTCTCATTTTCATTAAATTTTTATTAAAAAAATTTAATTAAATAAAAATAAAATATATGAAATATAATTTATTATTTTATTTATTGCAAATAATTTAATAAAATATTTTTATATTAATTTAACTAATTAAATTCAATTATAATTAATATAATTTAGTTAATTAATATATTTAATATATTAAATTGATTATTGGTAAAATTAATTATTAATTAATTTATATTCAATATATTTTTATATAACTAAAAATAAGATATTATTAATTTAATATATTAATACTTTTTATATATTAATTAAATAATAATATATTTGTAGTTATTGAAAATGGGTGAGGGTAGTGGTTGCAATGGCTGAATATTGATGGCAACTAACGAATAGCAGTGGTTGATGGTTGTGTAGCAATGGTTGTGTTAAAAAATAAAAATAAAAATTAAAAACTTGAGAAAGTGCATTTTTTTTGTTTTCATAATTTTTAAAAATTTTAAAAACAGTTTGCATTTTATTGAAAATTGGAAACAACTTTTGTCAAACAGGTTTTCATGTTCAATTTTTGGAGAAAAAAAAAAGAAAACAAAAATAAAAAACTGAAAGTAAAATGGTTGCTCTCTAAGATGGTGCATGTGGGTTTGCCAGTGGTCAGCACGGGACGGCGTAAAAGTTGATGCGCATGGGTTTTGGTCAAAAGCCCATCCGTGCGCTTAGGAGGAAAGGTTGGTGTGCGCGGAAGTAAAGGAATTGTTTGCACACACGGGGAGGGAAAAGTCAACCTATGCATAAGCCTAAATTGAGTGGTGCGCATGGGATGTCTCCTGCACCAGTAATCGACCGTACCTTGTTTTTGGCTTTCAAGTTTTGAAATCAATTTCTTTGTTTCAATACTAATTTTCATCAAGTTTTTATTCCATATAAATATCCAATAATATACAAATGGGACATGTCTCTAAGCCCTAAACCTCCTAAATGTCCCTTAAGACTCTTCGCAAGCAATGTCTTCATGAAGGGATCTACTAGATTCTCTACAGATGGAATCTTTAGAATAGCCACTGTCTCCACATTGGACTATCTCCCTAATCACATGGTAATTCCTCTCTATCTGCTTCGACCTCTTATGACTTCTAGGTTCTTTTGAATTTGCAACCTGCACCATTATTGTCAATATAAAGTATTATTACCTTACCCATATTTGGAACTACTTTCGAAGCCGAAAAGCTTCTTTGGCAGCTTCACAAGCAGCCATATACTTGGCTTTCATAGTGGAGTCAGCAACACATGATTGTTTAATACTTCTCCAAACTAAAGCTCCACCACTCAAGGTGAATATTAATCTAGAGATAGACTTTCGATTGTCTCTGTCTAATTAAAAATTAGAATCAATATATTCTATAGGAATCAAACCCTTACCAAAGTAAACAAGTATATAATTTCTCGTTTTCTGAAGATACGTAACAATGTGCTTTACAACTATCTAATGATTCAATCCTAGATTTGACTAATCACGACTAACTATTCCCATCACATAGCAAATATCAGGTCTTATGCAAAACATAGTATACATCAAGCTCCCAACATGAGTGTGGGACCCATCTCATATCTTCCTCCTCTTGACGTGCCTTAGGACACTGTTTCCTAAGAAGAATTATTCCATGACAAAAAGGTAGGTTGCCTTTTTGGGACTGTATGTCGCATATCTAACAAGTATATTGTCAATATACGAAGCCTGAGACAGAGCTAAGAGTTCGTTCTTGCGATATTTGGTAAGGCATATCACAATAATATAACTTGCTTCTCCAAAGTCTTTCATTTTAAATTGCATAGCCAACCATTCTTACACATTCAATAATAATTCTACATTATTCCTAATAAGTAAAATTTCATCAACGTAAAGCACAAGATAGACCACTTTCTTGCCCTTTATGAACTTGTACACACAAGATTCATTAACATTTTGGATAAACCCATTTGATTTGATCACCTCATCAAACCTTATGTTCCAAGATCTGAATGCTTACTTAAGTCCATAAATGGACCTTTGTAGCTTGCAAACGTTTTGCCCTTGACCTTTAGCTACGAATCCTTCTGGTTACACCATGAAGATGGTCTCCTTAAGATAGCCATTCAAAAAAGTTTTCTTAACATTCATTTGCCAAATTTTGTAAACATAATGAGCAGCAATCGATAGTAAGAATCAAATGGACTTAAGAATAGTTACAGGCGAAAAAGTCTCCTCATAGTCGACACCTTCCTTTTGGGTATAACACTTAGCCACTAGCCTAGCTTTGTAAATCTCTTTGTTACCGGCCACTTCTCTCTTCCTCTTATAAATCCATATAAACCCTAGAGGAGTTACCTCTTCATGTAAATCCATAAGTTTGTTTTTTGAGATAGAGTTAGAATACATCGATTCTATCTCAAGTTTCATAGCCTCAAGCCATTTTTCTTTGTTAGAGTCTTCCATTACATATTTATAAGTTAATGAGTCATCTTTACCATCGTCAGTGATAGCAACTGGTGCTTCACCCTCAAGTCCGTATCGAGAAGGTTGACATATGACCCTCCCACTACGATGAGGTGGTAAAGTGATCAGACTAAGAGTTATGGTCTTTTTACTTTGTCTGTCAACAACTATTATTGACTGTGGTCTTATCTGATCAGAGAGTAATTCCTCTAAGACAAACTTGCTACGAGATTTAAAGTTTATTGTATACTCATTCTTAGGAAACGTAGCATTTGTCAATACAAATACTTTTTATCTTGCAGATTATAGAACAAACCATATCTAGTGCCTTTTAATATCCCACGAATAAGCAAAGATTAGAGCGTGGTTTCAATTTCCTAGTCTTGCCCTTTAGCATATGTGCTGGACAGCCCCATATGCGAAGGTGTCTCAAACTTGGTTTATGATCATTCAACAACTCTAGTGGTGTCTTCGACATAGACTTAAATAGAACTAAATTCGACAAATAAATTGTTATTTGTATGGCATATCCCCATAATGTGTTGGCGAGCAATGAATAACTCAGCATGGATTCCACCACATTGAGCAACATTCGATTCCTCCCTTCAATAACACCATTTTGTTGAGGTGTTCTAGGTGCTGTGAGCTAGGGAAAAAGAAAAGCATGCTCTATAAGATGATCATCAAATTTGCTATCGAGGTATTCTCCTCCTTGGTCTGATCGAAGGCACTCGTTGATTTACCTAGTTATTTTTCAATTTTTGCTTGAAATTCCTTAAACTTTCCAAAAGTTTCAAATTTCCTTCACATAATGTAAATATAACTGTATCTTGAGTAATCATCAAGAAAAGTGACGTAGTAATCGTAACCACCTCTTGCTCGTACATTTATAGGACCACAAAAAGTTCTAGTGGTTCTATGGCTCTTCTACCTTTAATGGCCTCTTGGTCATTTTGCCTTCCAAACATGATTCATATATTGGTAGAATTCCAATGTTTAGATCATTAGGACCACCCTTCATTAGTCCTTCTATCATATCTAAGTTTATTTGACCCAAGTCTCAAGTGCCATGGATACACTTTATCATTATAAGAAATCTTAGGTTTCTTAGCCTTAAGTGTTTCTACTTTAAACATTTCAGCATTCAGTAGTGAGTTGTTATTGGGTCTTATCATATACAACCCATTGTCGAGAAATCCAGAACAAACATTCAAACCATTTATAAAATTATTATTAAATTTGAATGTTTGTTTTGAATTTCTCGACAGTGGGCTCTTCTTTGCCTTGAGCTCTTCGAGATGCTTGTTACAGATCCTCCCCCGATGGCCATCACACGATGGTGGAAAACCTTCCCCTTAGGCTTTTGTGGACCAGAACTCTTCTTGTTTCCTTTGTTATTATTGGGTTTGTTCTGTCTAGTATTACCGCCCTTCCCTAACGCTTCCCCTTTTCCTTCATTCCAACCCCTCTTCTTGTTTTTGTTCCTCTTGGAGGAAGAATTTTCAGCAACATTTGCTTCAGCCTTTTTCTCTCTTGAAATAGTCTTAAAGTCTGGAGTTCATTGACCAATTCAGTTAAATTATACTTTAACATATTCATGAAATAATTGCTTTTAAATTGGAGAAAATGTGGGCTCAGACTTTTTAAAATCATGTCCACTTTGGTTGCTTCATCTATAGTAGCCCCATTGATATTGGCTTCATGAATCTTACTAATTATCATTAGCATATGCTCATGAACAGAGGATCCAACCTTCATCTTGGCATTCATCACTGTTTTAATAGCCTCATGACAAACCTGGTTAGAAGGTTGGCCAAACATGTTCTAAAGGGACTCCATAATCTCACATCCAGTCCCCATGTCAAATATGCTTGCTAGCAAATAGCAACAACCCTTATCGTTTACCTGGCTCCAGTGATCATAGGTTTCTTTTATAGTCTTGCTAGCATTAGCCTCAAGTGCATCAGGACAATCCTTATCGAGGACGAACTTAAAGTTCTCACAGACAAGGACAATAATCATATTACTCTTCTATTTAACAAAGTTATCTCCAGTCAATTTTTCATTATAGTGATGACTGGGTTTGATGTAGAATTGAAATAAAACTAAATAAACATTCAAATTCCATGTATAAAATCCATACAAAAAATTCAGCCCAATATGATGAATAAATGCATATGTGAAAACACTTATAAAGACAAAAAAAAATATATGCGATAAAGAAAAAAATATATACGATAATAAGCCTCGATAATTTAATAAACATGTAGTGCCGCTATAGGGTAGGTCAAAACAGTTTACTAAACAGGAACAATTCCAATTAATAAATTTTATTAAACCATCTCAGAGTTTCACCATTTATTAGTTACCAATGGCGGTATTTGGTCAAAATGTAATCAACACTTTAACTACATTTTCGTGAGTGTAACCTACCGTTTCAGATTCATTAAACTCACGTCAAAATTGCCACCGTAGGGTAGGTAAATTTTGAAATACATAAAATAAGTCCCATCTCTAGGAAGCCAATCTTGCTATCAACCTAAGTGGACACTCTCCATAAGGAGGACAAAATCAAAGGCGTTGCGAAGTGCCATTTAGGTTTCACGTTGTTGGGCTAATGGCAGAGACCATGAGATGTTATGTCTAATTGCCCTTTCCCAGTCATTATTTTGGAAATAAGTGTTTCTTCATGTTTAAAAAAAAAAAAAAAATCATATATTTCTAAAACCTAGTGAAAGAGTGAATAAAACTGATTTTAAAAATGATATTTCTAGTGAATAAAACTAATTTTAAAAATGATCTTTCCTTTCTAGTTTGGTTATTCAATAATAAACTTATCCGATTTTCTAATAAAATCTAAATTTATTATGAATCATCTAAGCTAGACTTAATAAACAATTTATGTGAGTTTGGCTTAGATTAAAATAACATGAGATTACCCAAGTTTAACTGTTAAGTCTAATCCCTATTATTCTCCATTTGTAGGAAAACTCAAAAATTCCCTAAACTATGGGTTTTAATCTAATTAAAGCTATACACATCACGTCATAAACTATTTATCACAATAATGAAAATGTATACATGGGCAAGTTATAATACAAGAGTAGGCACTTTTCAATTTTACAAGCCATTTTATTTATGCATGAGTAACACTTTAATGCATGTAACCATTCATTCATCCATTCATTGAAAATAAAATAAAAAACAAAAAATGATTAGTTAACCAAGTTGCTCATTTTGGTATTTCTAAAAGAATTACAAAAAAAAATTCCAAAATAAAAAACTATTGCAAGATTTTCAACTTCTTTGCCTTCTTGTTGTATTTCTCCATGTTTCAAATTGGCACACAGGCTCAGATGTCCGAGTGGCACTCCTATTGCAATGACACCATCTCGTCTCACATTTGATTACAACAAAATAAAAATTACAATAATCCTATGCCCTTAAACTCAAAGGCACAAATCCAAACTATAGTTCAAAATTAAATATAAGAATCTTAACCTAAGAGCAACCATAAAAGCTAACAATCAACACCATAAATCCATTTACCACATTAATCAAAAAAATATTCATGAATGCAGTGGCCTACTCATATATACATACATCATAAAAAATTAATTTTCTTAAAAACATTTTTATTAACCATTAGAAACAAATAATCCGCTCTGATATCAATTGTTGACTTTCGAAAGAGAATGTGCAGCAGAAGTGGGCACTTAGTTGGCAAGGCTGCATTACAAAACTTATTTTTTTTAATTTTATAAAACAATTTTGTAAATAAGCCAATCACAAAATTCGTTTGTCTTATGGTTAATAACAAAAACAATGAAAAAAAAGAAAAACAAAACAAAACCATTCATAAGGATTAGTATGCAACCTTTGCAGCGTTTATGGTTCTAACCTCCATATTTTAGCCTCAATCTTCCTTGCATAATCTCCTCAACATGAACGAGACGTATAGTCATTGGAAGAACTCACAAACACACTCAATATGGGAGCATTAAAATGTGGGACTATTCAGGAGTATCAAGAGAAATTGTTCTATTTTTTACTATAATATTCTATGCCAAATATAATGTTTTTCCTTTAAAGAAAACAAAACATTTCACCTTCTATGGAGTTTCCATTTATTTGGCTAGCTAAAAAACTATCACACCCGTACTTCAGGATATAATTAATTCCTTAGATAGGGTGGACACTACCAGATCCTCTATCCAAAATTATTTAGTACGAACGTTTACAAAAATACAACCGGAAAGATTTATATTATCTCTATAGATAAGATAAATAGGAGTTCCCATCAAAGATTAAATAGGCATAAACTTACAACTTTTAAAACTTATCAAATGAGCCATTAGTCTAACACAGTTGTTTATCCAAACTTTAAACATGGAACTTAAAGTAAGGAATAAATAACTCAAATCCTCCTCTACACACTTACAGCAACTTCCAAACTTAACCTGAAATGTGTAAATTTAGAAGTAAGTGTTTCACACTCAGTGGAGATGTTATACTTAAAGTAAAAGAAAATAAATATGCACCAAAAATAAATAAATAATAATAATTTACGGCAATTATATCAACAATAAGCCCACAATCAATTAATAATTACTTTAATTGTATCATAGCTGGTAATACTAAAAAATTTCTCAATACCCAATTCATCATCACTAGGCCTGACTAGCCGTTCCACAACATATTTTCATGATAAATGGTTTAAATAAATAACAATGCAACATACGTTTGGCTCCATCTAGCCTATGAGTTAAGCGCCCACCGTGGATAGTGGTTTTTATTTAGTATGTCCCATTAGCGCCATCTGGCTATATTATTTTTTTTCTCTGGCCTAATTTGGCCTCATATTTTCATTTTTTTCTGGTCCCATTTGGCCTAGTCCTATCGACTATAATACAAGTGCAATGCACACAGTTCATGGTGCTACACAATAATAATTTTTTCTTTTGTAAATAAAATAAAATAAATGTATTACTTTCCAATTTATCATTCCACAACAAATTCAGATCCACCGCTAACACAATTAATTTACAAATAAGCAGCATTCTTGGCCAACACAAATAACTAGTAGAAATAAAATTTAACAATTTACATTTATTAGCCTTATCTTTAAGTTTAATACATCCACCTAGATAACAGATATTTTGAGAAAATTTATTGAGGTAGTGGCTGCTAATTATCCTTGAGTCTTAATTTTTAACCTAAAAAAATATACAAATCAAGGATTGAATAGTTAAAATATAACCAAAAATTAATTAGTAATATAAATTTAATAAAACTAGCAAAATAGAATTTACTTTATTTAATTTTCTAAAAATTTAATTTTAAACTAGCAAAATAAAATGACTTACCTCCCTTAAAGATTCCAAATTTTCTACTTTCTTGTGCGCTATCCCTTTTTTCACTTTTTTTTTTTTTTTTGGCTTGCCATCCAGTCCCCTCTTCTCTAATTTGTTTTCACCCGAATACTACCTACATATATATATAGGCTTCCACGGCTACTGCCTCACTCATCTTTTATGTTTTTTTATTTTATTTTTTTATTTCTTTCCCACACGTGGCTTGGCCTTGGCCATCATAATCTTATATATATTCACTTATATACACATATGGAGCCCCCACAAGCCACGTAGCCTACCTAAGGAAACTAAAGATTTAGCATCATCATGAGATGCCACATCACCCCTAGGTGTATTTATGAGGCAATATACTAATTAATTTTAATTAAACTAAATTAATTTTAAAAGCATGCATATTATTCTAATCAAAATTAATAAAAATTTAAAAAAAAATCAAAGTAATATAATTAAAATTTCTAAGCATAAAAAATTAATTTGATAATGCATAAAAATAATGAGAATTTAGGATGTGACAACTCTCCTCCCTTTAAAAAATTTTGTCCTCAAAATTCTTACCTGGCGGAAACAGGTATGGATATTGTTTTCGCATATTCTCCTCACTTTCCCAAGTGGCCTCCTCCACAGTGTAACTCCTCCACAATACTTTTACTAATGGTATTATCTTATTCCGCAAAACTTGATCCCTTCTATCCAGAATCTGTACTGGCTCTTCTATGTACGACAGATCTTCTTGCAATTCAACTGGTTGTAAAGTCAACACATGTGATGGATTGGGAATATATTTACATAACATTAACACATGGAACACATTACAAAGCCTAGACAATTCTAGAGGTAGAGCCAATCTGTATGCAGTTTTTTCAATCTTTTGTAAAATCTCATAAGGTCCAATGTAGCGAGGACTTAACTTTTCCTCCTTACCAAGCCTCAGTATACCTTTCCAAGAAGAGACTTTTAGAAATACTTTATCACCCACAGAGAATTCTACTTCCCATCTACAATTATCTGTATAGCTTTTTTGACGACTCTGGACTATCCTCAACCTGTCTCGGATCACCTTCACTTTATCTATTGTGGTTTGCACTAATTCTGGCCCAAGCAGTTTTCTTTCCCCCACTTCATCACAACAAATTGGAGTTCTACATTTACGACCATACAAAACTTCAAATAGTGCCATGCCAATGCTAGAATGAAAATTGTTGTTATAAGCAAATTTCATCAATGGCAACAAATCATCCCAATTTTCTTTAAATTCCAACACACTAGCTCGTAGCATGTCTTCTAAAGTCTGAATTATTCTTTCAGATTGTCCATCTATTCGAGAATGAAATGTAGTACTAAACTTTAGAGTCATTCCTATAGCTCGTTGTAAGCTAAGCTAAAATCCATACGTAAATTTTGGATCTCTATCTGCCACAATAGATATAGATGCACCATGCAATCTCATAGTCTCCTTAACATACAATGTAGCATACTTATCAGTCGTATAGTTAGATTTCACAGGTAAGAAATGAGCTGACTTGGTTAACCTATCAACAATCACCTAAATAGAATCAAAACCTCTCTGAGTATTTGACAATCCCACAACCAAATCCATAGTAATATGTTCCTACTTCCACTCTGGGATAGGAAGTGACTGTAGTAATCCCGCAGGGCTTTAATGTTCTGCTTTTACCTATTGACATGTCAAGCATTTGGTCACAAATTCTGTAATTTCTCGGTTCATGCCAATCCACTAGTAATGTTCCCACAGATCTCGATACATCTTTGTACTTCCAGGATACATAACATATGAAAAATGGTGTGCCTCATCCAAAATTTCTTTCTTTGATTCTGAATTTTCTATGACACAAACTCTACCATCAAAACAAAGTAACCCATCTTCCCTAACCACAAAATCTGTCCATGGATTATCTATTATCTGTTCACGAATCCTTTGCAATCGAATATCCTTTAACTGCAATTCCCTGATACGATTAAGTAATAATGGCCTCACCCTAACTTGGGCAATCAAGGCATCTATTTTAGTTATAGCTAATTCTACACCCACATGTGTCAGATCCGTAAATGTCTTAAGCCTCCAACACTGATCACAAACTAACATTCCCACAGTCTTATGACTCATAGCATCTGCCACCACATTCGCTTTACCTAGGTGATAATGTATCTTACAATCATAATCCTTCAATAACTCTAACCATCTTCTTTTTCTTAAATTCAGCTCTTTTTGAGTGAACAAGTACTTCAAGCTTTGATGGTCAATGTAAATATCAATAGTCTCAGCATATAAGTAATGCCTCCATAATTTTAAAGCAAATGCAAATGCAACTAACTCCAAATCATAGGTTAGATAGTTTTGCTCATGAGACCTTAATTGTCTTGAGGTATAAGCAATTACCTTTCCATTTTGCATTAAAACACATCCTAACCCTTGGCGTGAGGCATCACTATAAATTGTAAATCCACCATTCCCAAAAAGAAGTACTAATACTAGAGTTGTAGTCAATCTGGTCTTTAATTCCTGAAAACTTTTCTCACAATTATCATTCCATTCAAATTTAACACCCTTGTGAGTTAGTCGAGTCATAGGTGATACAATGGAAGAAAATTTTTGAATGAAATGACGATAATTACCTACTAAACCAAGACAACTTAGCACTTCCATCACACTAGTTGGACCTTCCGAATAGAGTACTGCCTTAACTTTCTTAGGATCCACACTGATACCATCATCTGAAATCATATGCCCTAAGAATACTACCTAATTCAACCAAAATTCACATTTACTGAGCTTTGCAAATAGTTATTTCTCCCACAGAGTTTGTAAAACTATTATGAGATGTTGCACATGCTCTTCCTTACTTCTCAAGTAAACTAAGATATTGTCAATAAAAATAATCACAAAAACATCAAGATAGGGTTTAAATACCCTGTTCATCAAATCCATGAACACAACTAGTGTATTAGTCAGTCCCAAAGGCATAACGAGAAACTTATAGTGCCCATAACTGGTTCTGAAGGCTGTCTTAGGCACATCACTTTCCCGTACTTTAATTTGATAATACCTAGATTTCAATTCAATTTTTGAGAATACAGTAGCACCTTGCAACTGGTCAAACAAATCGTCAATCCTTGGTAATGGGTATCTATTATATACCATTACTTGATTAAGTTGATGGTAATCAATGCATAACCTCATGGTACCATCTTTCTTTTTCACAAACAAGATTGGTGCTCCCCATGGTGATACACGAGGCCGAATAAAAACCATTGTCCAATAAATTTTATAATTGAACTTTCAATTCCTTGAACTCAACAGATGCCATTCTATAAGGAGCAATTGAAATTGGGGTAGTTCCTGGCAATAACTCAATAGTAAATTCCACTTCTCTATCTAGGATCACCTGTGGCAACTCATCCAGGAACACATCTGGATACTCACACAGAATAGGTAGATCATTGAGCTTAGCATCAACCACATAGGTAATCATTCTTTGACATCCATTACATAACAACTTCCTAGCTTTTAATACAGATATCAAGCAGTTAGGCACCACTCTACGATCACCGCTGAATACTAAAGTTGGTTCTCCCGGGACTTTAAAAGTTACGACCTTGGTAAAACAATCAATAGAAGCATAATATGCCGACAACCAGTCCATACCCAGAATAACATCGAAATCATATACGTTCAAAGGTATCAAATCAACAACTAGACTCCTGTCAGCTATTTGTACTACACAGTTTCTATATACATCCCGTGCTATTATTGTATCACTAGTAGGAGTAGCTACAGCTAACACCGAGTCTAACTAGGAGGGTGGCTGACTTAAATGCATGCAGAATGCTCAAGCTATAAAAGAATGGGTAGAACTAGAATCTATCAGTGCACGAGCCAATATACTAATAATGGAAAGTATACCTGTAACAACATTAGGAGTCGCCTGAACATCCTGACGAGTCACAACATAGACCCAAGCCTGTAAGTGGGCTCCCTTGGTAGCTCCTCTACATCTCTATGTAGTCACTGAAGCCCCATTACCACTAGCGGTACTAGCCACAGAAGTTACTGGAGTAGATAAGGTAGGATAATTTCGAGAAATGTGCCCCTCCTGACCATATCGGGAGCAAGTAAAAGGCTGCTAAATGGTACATTCACTGGCATAATGTCCTACAACCCCACACCTAAAGCATACAACATTTCTTAATCTTTCCCCAATGTTCACTCCTCGTAAACCAGATGGTGTTTGCCTTGAACTTTCTTCCTGAGTTCTACCATGGCTGGCTCCTCTACCTCCCCTTGACTGGTTTGTGCCCCTAGAATTCTGGAAGTATTGAGCCTTCTATTTGGAAGATTCACTTTCTATCTTCAAGAAGCTGGCAAGTCAAATTTTTCCTTTTTGAATTGTTTCCGCTTCCCGATTGCCTCCTAAACATCTTTTTCTACAATCTTTACCTTATTTACCAAATCCCCATAACTTCTCATCTCAAAAGTAGAAACTTGAGATCTGATAGAGAGCTCCAATCCCTGCTGGAATCTCTAACATTTTACATCTTTTTTTTTCATTAATTTTGGAGCAAATCTAGATAAGGCAGTAAATTGAGCTTCATACTCTATGACAAACATTTTTCCTTATCTCAAAGTAATAAACTCCTGTTCTTTTTCATATCTATGCAATTAAGGAAAATACTTATCATTAAAGGTATCAGTAAACTGGGTCCAAGTCATCACAACAGGTGACAAACTTTTAGTAGCTTCCCACCAAAGTCTAGCCTGATCTTTTAACATAAATACAGCTAAGATGAGTTAGTCCTCATTAGAAATCCTCATTACCTCAAAGATTGCTTCCATACTCTTCAGCCAATCTTCCACTTCCAAAGGGTTAATAGTACCAAAGAAGGACATGGGTTCCAGTTTAAGAAATTGTTCATAAATAGCACGATAAGCCTCTGGCCTGACCCTCTGCTCTGTCTAGAGCTCAACTAATCTAGCAACAGCCTGAAGTACCCTTTCTATAGGATCTAGTTGATTCTGAACTAGAGGCTGGTCCACCTGATCTCCCCGTTGCCCTATAGCCTCTATCGATGGTGGGATCTGATCAACCGAACCTTCTTCTTCCATCCCCACAAGATTGTGTTCAATATCCATAATAATTGTTTATTTGACATCAAATGCAAAATATAGTTCTATCACATTTTGCAATTTCACAATCCTTAGTATGTATTTCAAGATATATATACTTTGGAGGTAACTACACATTTGGCAATGCTATAAATTTTATTTTTATTATCTATTCAGCTTACAAAAAAAATATTTTACATTTACATATCTTCCTGACTATACACAAAATGTCAGGCTATTCTTGCACTGAGGTGCATGCCTACCACTAAGTCAGTGCTTTCCAAAACTATACACGGACCAGTGTTGCATGATATCATCCTCAAAAGCTCTGTACAACTGTACCTATCATTCTAAAAAAAATCATTACCTACCATTTTCCAAAATTATGTACAACTGGTGCCTGTGCACCTATGCAATGGCCGAATCCCTATCACTATCGCCATCCGACTCACCAGTCAAATTAATGAAAATGGGCTACTCCGGATCATCTTCTAGGTTCTTTTGGTTAGCCCTCTCACTGGGGACATCTTCAGATGTCAGATGGGGTCCTATCGCCTCATCAGGCACCGAATTCGCTACTGGCTCAGGAGCAGATAGGGGAGCTAGAACAAATAGTAGCTGGGCTAATCCATGATGTAAAGGCTCTCCAGCCACTGACTGATAAACTACAGCACCCTCCTGAACCAGCATGTGTACTAGACCTGAAAAGGCCTGGGGGTGTCTAGCAGTTGTAGCTATCATTGCACTGCTAATAATTCTAGTATAGCTTTTTCTCGTGTCATCATATTCTGATTGTGCCTTGTTTCTTGTGCCCATAACCCAGCAGTGTCTAAAATATTTTGTCAAGCTAGTTTTTGAGCCCGCATTTGAATGAAGTGTTATTCTTCTATATCCTGGTTAGCTAGGGTGACTTACTCTAAAATTTGTTTAGGTATTACCTCCCAAGTGCAAGAGGGTAGTCGTAGTTTTACTCGGTAAGAACCGAAGTCATCTCCACATGGAGGGTTTTGGTGAAAGCTCTAGATTTGTTCTCTTAGTTAGTAGGTGAACCTAAATTAATATAAACTAATTTTGGGTTTGTAAGATGCTTGAGTACGGTATGAGTTGAGAATGGTAGAGTGAATGAATTATTAAATTAATTTAGAATAATGATATTAAAAATAAACTAATTAAAAAATCTTGACTTCGAACCAAATCCAGTAGTGAGATAGTATTAGGTTGCTCAAACACATTGATAACTCAACCTAGCAATTGCACCTGTATTACTAGGTCAAAGGATATTTCTTTTAAAATCCAATTTATGGAACTCAAGGTAAGTGAGGTTTTTGAAATTAGTTTTGGACTTACTGGGACATTGAATCAAACACTTAGTGTGCACGGGCATCAACTCGTAACTAGGTTTCGATTATAACACGAGTGAATCAATTCCTTAAGAAAACCTCCAGTTATGGTTTTTAGGAAAATACATTCCAAATCACCAGGCCATTGAACCAAACACTTAGTATGAACGAGTGGCCAATCGTACCCAAGCTTTGATTATAACACGGGTGATTAATTTTGTAAGAAAACCTAGTTTAGGTTTTAGAAAATATATTTCTAACTCACCGGGACATTAAACCAAACACTTGGTGTGCACAAGTGAAAACTTGTAACCAAGCTATGGTTGTAACACAGATGAGTTGATTTCGAAAGAACCCTAGCTTCCGATTAGAAATCGAAAATATATTTCATTGAAAAATAATCTCTCATGTTTGAGTTCACCACTACCACACCACCTTCAATGGTTTGAA
>JAVXUM010000001.1:29183745-29193943 GCA_035590655.1 Pouteria glomerata
ATAATACAATATAATAATTTTAATTATAATAATTTAATTGTTATATTATATTATATTAATTTAGTAATTAATATAATATAATAGAATAATTATATTATATAATTATTTTCTATTATATTATGTTAATTATTAAATTAATATTATATTTATATAATTCAAATTATTATATTGCATTATATTATATTAATATAATATTAATTCAAATTATTATATTATATTATATTATATTAAAATGCACAATGTTTAAAAGGGGGCCAAAAATTTGGCCCAGCAACAGGAAAAGAAAACAAAGTGAAAGCACCTTTTGGAATGTTTTCGTTTTTTTGAAAACAAAAAAACGTAAACAGATTTAACAAACATGTTTTTGTTGTAAGTTTTCAAAATTTTGAAAACGAAAACATAGAAAATTGAAACGTTACCAAACGGGGCCTAAGAAGAAATGATTTGTCATATGTTGAGTTCTCATGAGAATTTGGCAATTCAATTGTGGTCCAGCCGATTTTTCTGTATTATTATTAAAGAATGGCCTGGCTGGGTGTATTTTGGAGTATGAGAATCAATTTATTATTTTTCTAACAAAACTTCTCTCTATATGTGTGCATGTGATTTTGTAATTTCTTTTGATTAAATTTTGCCTCTTCTTTGTCCTAAGCTATATAAGTAGATTGTGCTATGTGCTTGTGCGCCTGTTGAACACTTCTTAGCCATAATTTGCATTATATTTATTTTAAGAATTTAAAGTACTCATTGCTTTTATTTTTTCAAAGAATCAGCCTAGCTTTGAATATTGGATATGTAGTTTTGTTATTTTATTCATTCAAAAAAATGTAGTTTTGTTACTTCTTCCGGGTTGTAGTTTCCCCGAAAAAATTTATTTTTTATGGGAAATTGTTGTGGTTTCATTTTTGATATGGTTGCAACTTCATTTCAAAAAATTTGGGATTTTGACAAGCAATTGTTGGGCGGGGAGCATTAACTAAACATTGGAAACCCGTTGTATGGGGATCAAATTATAACTGTCAGAATCTCAATTTGGATCTTACGTACCTAAATATTATGATTTATTTTTGCAATTGATTGCGATGATGTAGAAAATACATTGAAGGCAGAATCTTACGCTTTGGTGTAGGGTAACAGCAGATTTCCTGATCTTGCTGATTCAATTTTATCTGATTTTTAAACTATGTTCTGCCTAGTGTCTTGATATGTATTATATATATATATATATATTTTGGGGGGTGGTTATTTTTATGCTTGAAGACTAAATATTCATTTTGCATTAGGTCCAAATTAAATGAAAATAAGGAATACAAATTATGACAAATGGCATTCATATGTTGCAACATTTTGGGAAAATTATAGAGCTGAAAGAATGTAGATGTAATTCAAACATCTCCTTCTATAGCCCACTCTACTGTTTATACATTCCGCCCCCCCCCCCCCCCCCCCCTTCTCTCCTTTTCTTTGCATGGTAGATCATTTGGTTATATGTTTTCCCTTTCTTTTTCTAGTTAATTAAATAGCTTAAAATCTGTGTTTTTATTTTGTTCTCTCTCTCTCTCTCTCTCTATTGCAATTATAATTGTCCATTAAACTACAAAACCCTTTCCCAGTCCCCCTTTTCTATTCTTTTTGCTTTTTAATTTACCCTTTCTTGTAATTACATAGCTTGTTTTTTTTTTTTTTTTTTCCTTTGAAATGATCCAAGATTCCTTTATTTTTTTCCTCTGAAATGATCCAAAATTCCTTTCTTTTCTCATCTGCCCTTTGTTTTTCTTGCTGTTACTGCAAAATACAACTGTTATGGATTTTTCTTTAATGATATATGAAATTCTTTGTTTTCTTTTTATTTCTTTGTCTCTTGTCAATCTATTCTAAATTTGTGTATTAAGTCATTTATATTTACTTGTTTTATTTCCATGAAGAAAAAACTAGGCAATAAATTTCCTCACTAATTTGACTTATAATAATAAATAAAATAAATTCATTCCTTACTTGATATATTTACGTCTATTAATTCCTCATAACTATCAAAAGGCAAAACTGTCCACCCATAAAAATAAGAAAATTTAAGAAAGTGTTAATAATTTTGTAGTTCCATTACTAGCAACAAAATTATTAACATGTTATTAATCGCAGGAGGCCTCGGTTGGCAAGCTTTTTTCTGTTCCCAGAATGTGACTTGGAACAATTTTCTTTGGATAAACCTATGGGATTGGGAGTTGGAGAGCACACAATTCTTATCCATCTATTGTATGCTCAAAAGGTGGGAGAGTTACACTAATCTTATCCATCTGTTGTATGCTTAGAAGGTGAGAGCGGGGGAGTGCAAGATGATATGGAGGGATTCTAATTCAGGAGACTTTGAGGTGAAATCTTTCTCCAAGGCTTAAATGGGATGTAGGGAGGTGGATTTCCAGTGGGCTATGTTATGGAAAATTGGGGCTTCACTAAAGTTTGCTTTTTTGTTTGACAATTTGATTATCAAAAGACTCATTACAATGAATTGGTGTTGTCTTTGCAAGGAGGTTTGTGCATCAATTGATCACTTTTTGTGCCATTGTTCTTGCTCAAAGGAGTTTTGGGATACAGTACTATCACGGTTTGGTATGCAATGGTTGTTCTTGAACAAAGCAAAGCATGTTTTTGGCTCCTACGGGGGAGCCAGGATCCTAAACAGGAAGAAAGTGGTGTGGAAATTAATCCCTTTCTCTATGGTGTTGTTTATTTATTATTATTATTATTATTATTATTTTTTTTTTGGGGGGGGGGGGGAGAGCTGGATTTGAATAGGATTTTGAAATTTGTTGAGCATTTGAATACTTAATTTTTCCTTTTGAGGTCTTTTGATAGAACCGCATCCCCTTAATGCCCTTTCAATAAATATCTTATCGTAATTATAAAAAAAAATAAAATTATGTAGTTCCACATTTGTGGACATCATCTTCAGTCATTGCTATTTCCTAGACTGGTGTTGCTTTGCTCAAAATTACTGTGTTCCATAATTCTTATTTTCCTTTTGAAAGGGAAGTCTTCTTCTCGAAGGAATAGATTATAGTCTGCTCGTGGATGATGAAAGAGTAAACTATTAACTATTTGTTGAAGAATTGTGAAACATTTTTACTTTTATTTTTTTTCTTTCTTTTTGTGCATACGTTTTTATTTTTCTGATTTGGGTTTAACTTTTTTAAATAGAGTGGTCTACTATTCTTTGGTTAGGTTATCAATTATAGTTGGTAGGATCGTTGTTTGATTAAACAAGGAACTGGCCAGCATTTATCTTCCATTATTAGAGTAGTAGAAAGATAAATTGGATGATTAGTGAGGGCACGTCTTGTTCATTATTGAAATAAGTACACAAAGGTCCACAACGTGTAGCAATTATGCTCCCTTGTGAAAGTAATTAATAATCTTTTCATGCATGCTTAAACATGTTCCGGATTTCTTGGCTTCCTTTCAACTTCTTATGGAAGTTATTATTACTCTTATTGGTTTCCCTGTTTGTTTCCTGTGCCTAGCATTAATATTATGGAATCGAAAGAAAAGTTTTGGGAAGACTTGGAGGGAGTGTTACTAGAGGTACCCAAGGAGAGATGGTCTTCGTAGAAGGAGACTTGAACGGTCATGTAGGATGCGATGTAGATAGATACATAGGTGTATAAGGGGGATATGGATACGGTAATAGAAATGAAGAAGGGAAGGATATTTTGGAATTTGCAGTGGCTTATGATTTTATGGTGACTAACACCTTTTTTATGAAGAGAGAGGAACATTTGGTGACTTATAAGACTGGCCCCTCATGGATACAGATTGACTTCTTCTTAACTAGGAAAAGAGACCGCCTAACTTGTAAAGATTGTAAGGTTATACTGGGAGAGAGCTTGATTTTACAACATAGGTTGTTGATCATAGATGTGCAGCTTCAAAGGTGGACTAGAAGAAAGAAGTTGTTTAGATGCTCAAGGACTAAATGGTGAACTTGAAATGTGATAGGCTACTAACATTAAGGAAAGAGTACTTGAGGAAGATGTTTAGGTGGTAAATGAGAGTATAAGTATTATATGAGATAAGGTAACAAAGTGTATTATGAGGGTAGGGAAAGAAGTCTTAGAAGAATTCAGAGGCGGTGTCCCGGCACAGAAAGAGGCTTGGCAGTGGAGTGAGGTCGTTCAAGACAAGATAAAGAGTTAAAAGAGTGCTTTAAATTTTGGCAAAAGGATCGAAATGAAGTGAACTTGGAGAGATATAAGGAAGCAAAATGAGAAATTAAAAAGGTAGATAGTGACGCCAAGACAAAGGCATTTGAGGAGTTATATAGGCGACTTGACACTAAGGAATGCGAAAGAGAAAGATTCAAACCTGCTAAAGTTAGATATAGGTGGACCAAGGACTTGGACCAAGTCAAATGCATTAATGATGAGGATGAAAAGGTATTAGTAAAGGAAGAAGAGATAAAGGAGTGCTGAAAGAGCTACTTCTACAAGTTATTTAACGAAAGCAGCAATAGTGATATACAATTGGGGTAGCTTACCACTTCTAAGGAAGAAGTGAATCATATGTGTTATAAGAAAATTAGTAGGGAAGAAATAGAAGAAGTATTGAAAAGAATGAAAAATGCGAAAGCGGTTGGGACAGATAGTATCCCTATTGAGGTTTGGAGATGCTTAGGAGAGGATGGCATATGTTGGTTGACAAAACTTTTTAATGTAGTGTTAAAGAGTAAGAAGATGCATGATGCATGGAGGAAAAGTATTCTTATACACATAGAAGAACAAAAGAGATATTCAGAACTGTGCGAACCACCGAGAGATTAAATTGACAAGCCATATGATGAAATTGTGGGAGAGAGTTATTGAGAGAAGATTAAGAAGGACAACAAAAGTTTCAGAGAATCAATTTAGTTTTATGACTGGAAGATCAACCATGGAGACTATCTTCCTCCTGAGGAGGTAAGGTTTATATATAATGTTCATTGATTTGGAGAAGGCCTATGATAGGTATCCTAGGGAGATTCTATGGAGAGTGTTGGAAAAGAAAGGAGTGTGTGTTGCATATATTTGGGCGATAAAGAACATGTATGATAGAACTAGGATATTTATACGGACGGCTGGTGGAAAGACTAAGGAGTTTCCTGTCACGATTGATCTACACCAAGGTTCATCGTTAAACTTGTACTTATTTGCCCTAGTTATGGATGAGATTACTAAATATATTCAAAATGAGGTGCCATGGAGTATGTTATTTGCAAATGACATTGCTTTAGTAGATGAGACGAGAGGAGGAGTGAATGCTAAGCTAGAATTGTGGCGAGAAACATTAGAGACAAAAGGATTGAAGCTACGTCGAAGCAAGACAGAGTATATAGAATACAAGTTTAGTCAAAGTAAGATAACTGGTAGCATAGAAGTAAGTTTGGACACTCAAAAGGATTGCAGAGAAAGAAAATTTTAGATACTTTGGATCTATAGTACAACAGGATGGAGGGATTGATACTAATATGAGTCAGGATTCAAGTCAGGTGGACTAAATGGAGGAGTTTTTCAAGGGTCTTGTGTGATGGGAAAGCCTCCTCAAGGTTAAAGGAAAGTATTATAAGGTAGCGGTAAGACCAACATTGTTATATGGATCAGAGTATTGGGCAGTAAAGCATAATCATGTTTAGAAGATGGCAATTGCGGAGATGAGAATATTAAGATGGATGTGCAGAATCACAAGGAGAGATAACATCAGGAATAAGGAGACTAGAGACAAGGTAGGAATAGTACCGATTGAAGATAAAATGAGAAAAAATCGATTAAGATGGTTCGGTTATGTTAGAAGGTGTCCAACGGAGGTACTTGTTAAAAGTGTGAAAGTATAGAGATTGCCAAGAGTAGGAGAGGGAGAGGGAGAGGAAGAGGGAGACTCGAAAGCAGTTGGAAAGAAACTATTAAACATGATTTTGCCTACATAGATCTAACAGAAGACACGGTCCTAAACAGATTTGATTAGCGTTGTCAAATTCATATAATTGATCCTACTTAGTGGGAAAATGCTTAGTTTGGTTTGGTTATGAATGACATTACTTAAATTCACTACGTCTAGTCATAACTACATCTGTCAAGGAATGACAATGTTTTCATGCATAGCAAAGCTGTCCATGTATTGCAATATTGTGTGACTTCCTAATGAACTTGTTATAGAAGTTGGCAGAAGCAATCAACCAAAGTGATTTTCTGTAATAATGGTAGGCAAATCTGATTGGTTCCATTTTCCAAAACATATTGCAATGACTTCAACGCAAAAATTAAGTATTTTTACTTGAAGGGAATGATTAGTAGTCCACCACAAGCTTTAAGATAGGTTTACTAGGACAAGGTAGTCTCTGACTGTCCATTTGAGGTGGAAAACTATTATTTTTGTTATGATTTCTACTTTATCGCTTTCGATTAAATGTAGCATCACAAAAACATGTTTCTCTTAACCAAGGTGACATGCCAAGAACCTTGCGGTTGGTGTTGTGCCCCAAATTCCCTGTAAATTGAGGTGCAGGTTAATCACATGCAAACTATAAACAATCACATAAACTCTGCCAAATTGGAGACAAACATATAATTTGGAGAAAACACTAGACCGAGTCCCAAAATAATAATAATACAAAACAACCTCAACTATCAGTTAGGCAAATGCCCCCAAAAGAACAGTTAGGGCTCCAACGACTTGTACAACCCAATAGAAGATTGCATGTGAATATATACATAACACCTCATGCTAGGTAACAACAGTCCCTCAAAACAATATCACCAAAAGAAAGCTAGATACAACTATGCCTCATGTCCAAGAGGTTCAACTTGCCTATCATGCATAGTCATAACCAAACTTGCAATAACATTTGCAGGGAAGTGAGCAACAACACAAATGTGTCCACCATGCAACATCAGTACATAAACCATGTCTTGTTGTGTCATTATCATGAAATAGGATAAATAACAATTTCCAATACCATCATGAGATATCACAACCTGAGTATATCAATCTCAATCTATGTATGTCAATAGTGTACCACATCACATCTATAACATAACTATAACAAAAAATTCGGTTTAGGTACGCTGCATGATTGATGATCAAGCCAAAATACATCAACTATAGATGTTTGTATCCAGGCATTGAGTACATGGGAATAAAATATTGCCCCTTAAGTATTTGCACCTTTGGACTAAGTCAAAGAATATAACTATGCCTGAAAAGGCATTTGCGTCTCTTTGTAGGTTACTAACTAGCCTGTTGGCATGAAAAGTCAACCCTTGCGCAGGCTTAGAGACTCCCAATTCATTAGTATATATATTGTTTATTTCAGTCTCTCAACCCAACTAAAATCAATACATTAGAACCATTTTAACATGGTATAACACATCAATATCTCATCACACCTCATATTATACCATAACATCCTCAGAAGTATTACTATATACAAAATCTTTCATTTGAACTTTAAGTAAACTAGAAAATGCAAGTAAGGCCTCTATTGTCCAAAGACAAATGGAGGCATTGTACACACAATAGTGCGGATGGGTTGCTAAGCACTATCGAAAGTAAAAAACACAAGTCGTATTACCAGGCCAGGGCACCAAACAGGCATCCGCACGAATTGACTGCAATGTTTGAACACCAATGTAGAATTTTGGGTTTTTGAAAGTTCTGCTTGTTTTTGCTTCAAAAACTTAATGTAAAAACAATCCAGTTTAATTCCATCAATTTATAAGTATTCGAACTTTCCAGAAAACAATAATCGTACTAATAATCTTATCACAACTCAAAATCACCTTGAAATTTGCATGCATGGCTAGATTTTCATATTTTTTTCAATTTTCTATACTCTTCACTTGTAACCCATTTCAGGTTTGATAAACCAGCTCAAACAATTTGAGTTTGCTCAAACGTAAACAAGGTAATCATCAGAATGCAGGAGTCCTTATTTCTAGCTTAAATCTCCAAGAAACAAGGATGAAAGGATGAAGAGAAGTTGAACTAAGAAAATCGAAGACTTGTATCGCTCTCAATCTCCCTCTTCCTCCTACCTGGTTTCTCTTCCTTCTCTCTTCTCTTCTTGAACACAAGTGGACACCCCGCATGGTGCAAT
The DNA here is from genome assembly GCA_035590655.1 of Pouteria glomerata. NCBI lineage: Eukaryota > Viridiplantae > Streptophyta > Magnoliopsida > Ericales > Sapotaceae > Pouteria > Pouteria glomerata. The sequence goes on from JAVXUM010000001.1 coordinate 29,191,868, forward strand.
TAAAATTGAGATTTTTATTTTAATAGGATTTATTCAATTTTATCTTATCATTAGAATTTGATTTTTATTTGATTTTATCTTGATTTGATTTCCTTGGATAGTTAATTTGAATGCTTGTATAAAGGCTTGGATTGTAAGTGTTATGCAGAATTTTGATGAATAAAAAAATATTGAATTGAAGCCTGTGTGGCTTGTTCTTTTCCTTTCGCCTTCTTCTTCTTTCTCTATTTCTCTCTTGCTTAATTTCTTTTCTCTTTGCTTTAGTTTTCACCGTCCTACATCACCGCACACAATGTAACTCACTTCACATAGACCCTCAGTTCAGCTCATCAAGCTCTCTCAATCAGCAGCTCTCTCTCTACTCTTACATTCAGTTCACCCTCAGCGACCTCAGCCCACAACCATGCAGTGCATACATATATATCAAGGAGATGGAATGAATGGGAAACACATTGGATAGGTGGAGGGACTTCAATACACGTAGAGGTGGAGCTGGTGAAGTGGAGGGTCCATCCAAGCATTTATATCTATATGTATCATATATATTAGTTAGTGAAACTCCGCCTATGCTAGGGTTTTCTTGACGTAGCCGGTCCCAAACTTGGATAAAGGAGGAGGGTTGTGCGTTAGGTAGCCGACAACCAGCACAATATTCAGTCAGTTTTTTTTTAATGGATTTGAGATCTAATGAAATTTCGTTGGGGCGTACCCTACTTAGCGATGCGCTGTATGGTCCGAGTACAGCAATAAATAAGTAAGGATTGCTGCATCGGCGCCCGGGTGCAGTGTTAAAGATGCAAGGGTCCTCACACTTTCTTGGACGAGTGAGGGGGGTAAGGAAGCTAGTCTAAAATAGAAAACTGAGATTAGGTACTTTGAATATTGGGAGTCTAACAGGGAAATTTATAAAAGTGGTGGATACAATGGAAATGAGACAAATCACAATTGCTTGCTTGCAAGAGGCAAAATGGATGGGACAGAAAGGTAAAGAGATTGAGAGGACTGGGTATAAGTTATGGTATACAGGATTTAATAGATTGAGGTGTGGGGTTGGTATAGTGGTAAGCAAGGACCTAAAGGAAGATATAATTAATGCAAAGCGATGTGGAGATAGAATTATTGCAATTAAGTTAGTGTTAGGAGAAGATATAGTGAACGTAATTAGTGCTTACGCCCTCAGGTGAGTCTAGGAGATGGACACAAGAAGAAGTTTTGGGAAGACTTGGAAGGAGTGTTACTAGAGATACCCTAGGTAGAGATGGTCTTCATAAAAGGAGATTTAAACGGTCACGTAAGACGCAATGTAGATAGATACATAGGAGTACATGAGGGATACGGATACGATAATAAAAATGAAGAAGGGAAGGATATTTTGGAGTTTGCACTGGCTTATGATCTCATGGTGACTAACACTTTTTTTAAGAAGAGAGAGGAACATTTGATGACTTATAAGAGTGGCTCCTCAAGGACACTGATTGACTTCTTCTTAACTAAGAAAAGAGACCGTCTAGCTTGTAAAGATTGCAAAGTTATACCGGGAGAGAGCTTGACTTCCTAACATAGGCTATTGATTATAGATGTGCAGCTCCAAAGGTGGACTAAAAGAAAGAAGATAAATATATGCTCAAGGACTAAATGGTAGAACTTGAAAGGTGATAAGTCACTAACACTAAGAGAGAGTACTAGATGAAGATGTTTAGGCGGTAAATGAGAGTGCAAATACTATGTGGGGTAAGGTAGCCGAGTGTATTAGGAGAGTAGAGAAAGAAGTCTTAGGAGAATCCAAAAGGAGCGTGCCGGCACAGAAAGAGGCTTGGTGGTGGAGTGAGGCTGTCCAAAATAAGAGTTCAAATAGTGTTTTAAATTTTGGCAAAAGGATCGAAATGAAATAAATTTGGAGAAGTATAATGAAGCTAAACGTGAAACTAAAAAGGTAGTTAGTGAGGTCAAGGCAAAGGCATTTGAGGAATTATATAGGCGACTTGACACTAAAGAAGGTGAAAGAGAGATATTCAAACTTGCTAAAGCCAGAGATAGGCGGACCAAAGACTTGAACCAAGTTAAATGCATTAAGGA
>JAVXUM010000001.1:29194043-29206629 GCA_035590655.1 Pouteria glomerata
AAATGAATGAACAACAATGTTTCTTTTTTATTGCTCTATCTTTCTTTTATTGCTATCGCTATCATTTGTATGTTTGCTTTAAAATGCTTAATTTTACTTAATTTCTGCTTAACATATCGCTGAGGGATATAGGCTTTAAGCCCTTAATGCAACCAACTCACTTAATTTGATTGCATGTAAGACTCAGCAACTTCGGGCGATTAGGCTAATTTGGCCGTTGTCCTAATGCCCATTTGTAAAATTGGAAAAATAGGTTTAATTTTCCAACTGGTTAATGAGATTACTCATACCTTCGCTATGATGGCATCTATTGTGCCGATTTTGCTTTTTTGAAATATCTCCCAAAACAAAGCGAACATCCGAGTTCGAGCTTGGCCAGGTCGAATATTCCCTGTGGGTTGTGTTGGTACTTATGTCAAATAGGTCGTTTGCTTCAGGTCGTGGCCCCTCAGGCTCCGATGGCCTAGTTTCCACCATGGCAACTAGTCATTCCCACACTGATAGGGTCGTCAAATGCTTTTTGGTTCTTTTGGCCTATTAGCGGGTTTCAATCATGCAGGTTGGCCTCCCTTGGGCTAGCCAATTTGTCGAGAATTCCTTAGGATGTCTTGGTTGGCCTGGCTGTCTCCCTCGTCATGCCAGCCGATCTTATGGATCAACCGAACTATCAGTCTTTACCTTAGGCTCTCTCGGCCTAGCGGGCTCTTTCCCTGTGTTGACCGATCTCATAGGGCGACCGGAAAGTCGATCCGCCCCTTGGGCTATCTTGGCCTAGCAAGCCATTCTCCCGTGCCGACCGATCTCATGGATCGGTTGGACTGTCGATCTGCCCCTTAGGCTCTCTTGGCTTAGCAGGCTATTTTCCTGTGTCGATCGATCTCATGGATCGGTCGGGCTGTCGATTCGTCCCTTAGGCTCTCTTAGCCTAGTGGGTTATTTTCTCGTGCCGACCGATCTCATGGATCGGCCGGGCTATCGATTCGCCTCTTAGGCTCTCTTGACCTAGCAAGCCATTCTCTCGTGTCAACCGGCTGTTGATCTGCCTTTTAGGCTCTCTTGACCTAGCGGGCCATTCTCCTGTGCCGATTGATCTTATGGATCGACCGAACTGTTGATTTGCCCCTTAGGTTCTCTCGGCCTAGCGGGCTATTTTCCGTGCCGACCGATCTCATAGATCGGCCGGGCTGTCGATTCGCCTCTTAGGCTCTCTTGGCCTAGCGGGCTATTTTCCTGCACCGACTGATCTCATGGATCGACCAGGCTGTCGATCCACCCCTTAGGCTCTCTTGCCCTAGCGGGCTCCTTAGTAGTCAGCTTTGAGCAATCTGCAAACATCCTACATTTTTAGCTGGTGGAGAGAGGACATAAGCCAAAGAATTGTATTATATGATTTCAAAAATATATGTCCCCTACTCATAAAACTGCAAAACTTTGCACATAACCATATTTAATCAGACTTAAACATGATAAAACTTTAAATGATCTCCATGCCAAGGATGAGGTAGAGTCTTCCTATTGATGTCTTTCAGCCAATAAGTTCCCTTCCTTGTGAATGAGCTTACAATGTAGGGCCCTTCCCAATTAGGCCCGAGCTTTCTTTCCTGAGTGTCTCTGGTCAATTGATTAACCTTTTTGAGGACTAAATCGGTAACCTTCAGATTTATCAGTCGGACCCTCCTGTTGTAGTATTGCTTTGCCTTCTGCTGGTAGGCTACCATCTTTACCGCTGCGTGTAGCCTCCTGTCTTCCAGCAAGTTTATTTCTTCCTCCAAAGACTCTTCACTAGCTTTCAGATCAAAGCGTTCTACTCTCGAGCTGGGAAGATCGATCTCCATTGGGATAACTGCTTCCATGCCGAAGGCAAAGGAGAAGGGAGTGTGGCCGGTAGGAGGCCGCTTCGTGGTCTTGTAGGTCCATAGTATATTTGGTAGCTCGTCCGCCCATAATCCTTTCGCCTTCTCCAGCTTGGTCTTGATAATCTTCAAGAGTGCTTTGTTAGCTGCTTCTACTTGGCCATTAGTCTGCGGATGTTCCGGGGATGAATAATGGTGGCTAATATTCAGTTGCTCACAGAGCTTATTGAATTGCCTGCCTTCAAATTGTTTCCGATTGTCAGTCACCACCACTCTTGGGATCCCGAACTTGCAGACAATCCCCTACCAAAAAGATCTCCTCATGTTCTACTCCGTGATGTTCGGTAAGGCTTCGGTTTCGACCCATTTGGTGAAGTAGTCGATAGTCATTACAGCAAACTTCCTTTGCCCCTTGCCTGGGGGAAACGGTCTCACGATGTTGATTCCCCACTGGGCGAAGGGCCAGGGGCTTTGGATCGGCATTAACTCCTACGTCGGTAACCTTGAGACATGGGAGAACCTCTGACATTTATCACATTTCCTCACCAAAGTTTGGGCGTATTTTTATATAGTTGGCCAGTAATACTTAGATCACAGAACCTTCTTTGCCAACAGTCTCTAACCAGAATGGTTTCCGAAAACGCCTTCATGGATCTCCCTAGGGATATACTTGGCTTCTTCTTTGTCCGTGCATCGCTGCAATGACATAGTGTGACCTCTCCTATATAACACATCGTTGATCAGCGTCTTTGATCCTTCTTTGCTCATTCGGATTTGTGGGTAAGTTCCCTCTAGCCAGATATTTCTTTATAGGCCGAGCCCAGATTGCCTCTACCTCAATTTGTAGCACTATGGTCGACCGGGTACTCAGTGCATCAAGGGTTTCCACGGGCACACCGAGGTCCTTTTCATTAGAAGTTATCCTCACCAGTTGATCAGCCTCCTCATTATCTCCTCTGGACACTCGCTCCAATGTAACGTTGGAGAACTTTCTAGCCAGGCCTCTTGCTATTTCACAATATTCTGCCATCTTGCCCTCTCGGGCCCTGAACTCCCCCCTCCCCCCAAACTTGTTCAACAACAAGCTGAGAGTCACTGCACACTGTGACTTGGTCAGCTCCCATTCTCTTAGCCATTTGCAGCCCCACAATAAGGGCTTCATACTCTGTCTCGTTATTAGAGGCCTAAAAATTAAATCGGAGTGCATACTCAAATTTGAGTCCCTCATGAGACACAAGCATAATGCCCGCCCCACTGGCTTCCCGAGTTGATGAGCTATCGACATTCAAGATCCAAGTCTGAAGCGAATCCCCTTCATCTTCGGGCTACTGATTTGATGCCACCGTAAACTCTGCTATGAAATCGGCAGCTGTCTGTCCTTTTATCGCCACCCGAGGTTTGTACTGTATGTCGAACTAGCTCAGCTTGACTGATCACTTGACCAATCTTCCCGACATCTCCAGCTTATGAAGCATAGTTTTTAGCGACTGATCCATCAAAACTATAATAGTGTGGGCTTGGAAGTAAGCCGTCAATTGCCGAGCTGCATTGACTAGGGCAACGGCCAGCAGTTCCATCTTCGGGTACCTTTCTTCCGTGCCACGTAATGCTCAGCTAGTATAATACACGGTTTCTGGACTCCACTTTCCTCTTTGACCAAAGCCGAGCTGACAGCTGTGGAGGATACTACCAAGTACAAGTATAGCTGCTCCCCCGGAGTAGCCCTGCTAAGCAGTGGGATTGCTCCCAAATACTGTTTCAGCTGTTAGAAGGCTTTTTCACATTCTTCATTCCACTCAAAGGCCTTCCTTAAGGTTTTGAAGAAAGGGACACACTTATCCAATGACCTTGATATGAACCTATTGAGCGTTGCTCTTCGTCTTGCTAACCTTTGTACTTCCTTGATTGTTCTAGGAGATTACATTTCCAAAATTGCCCGAACCTTCTCCCGATTGGCTTCAATGCCTCGGCTGGATATCATAAACTCAAGGAACTTTCCAGAGACCACACCAAATGTGCACTTAACTAGGTTCAGCTTCATTCGGAACCTTCGGAGTGTGCTAAATGTTTCCTCCAGGTCGGTCACGTGGTCAGAAGCCTCCTTACTTTACACCAACATATCATCAACGTACAATTCTACATTACGCCCAATTTGGGACTTAAACATGAAGTTGATTAACCTTTGATAGGTAGCTCCGGCATTCTTCAAGCCAAAAGGCATGACCTCGTAGCAATAGAGGCTTCAGTCGGTTTCGAAGGAGGTATGTTCCCGATCTTGTTCTGCCATCCGAATCTGATTATATTCCGAAAAAGCATCCATAAACGAGAATACTTGATGTCTAGTCGTTGAATTTACCAATAGGTCAATCGCAGGAAGAGGGAAACTGTCTTTTGGGCATGCCTTATTCAAATCTGTGAAGTCCACGCACATCCTCCATTTTTCATTATTCTTAACCATCACCACGTTAGAGAGCTAGGTCGAGTACTGCACCTCCTTGATGAACTTGGCTTGGAGGAGCTTATCTACTTCCTCGGCTATGACCTCGTTCCGATTTGGAGCAAATATTCTTCTCTTTTGTTTCATCGGCTTCATCCCCGGGAGAATATTGAGGTGGTGAGCCATAACTCTAGTGTTGATGCCTGGCATATCTTCGATAATCATCTTTGCCCCTCATCCCATATGTCCAAGCTGCCTTCGGTTCTCGATCAGCCTTGGCATCTGGCTGGCGTTTCTTGTCAGATGGTGATGTAGCCACCTCGGTATCCCTCCTTGCTCTCATGGCGTCCTCCGCAATCATATGCTTTTGAGTTTGGGACATCCATTCAACCATATCCTCTGGGGGATTTCTAGCTAAGGAGAAAGCAAATCGCCTGGGCTTAAGGCCGCTCATGAAGGCCGTGATAGCTGCCTTACTTTCAGCATCCTCTATTTCCAACATCTCCTGATTGAACCGATTCACATATTTCCTTAAGGTTTCATCTCGTCCCTACCGAACCGTCAATAGATGAGCTGAGGGTTTCCGTTGCTGTTGCCCCCCAATAAAGTGGGTAGCAAACTGCTTACTAAGTTGCTTGAAATTACTAATGGACCTGAGTTTGATTTTGTTAAACCACGCTCTGGCTGGTCCCTTCATGTGATTGAGAAAGCTCGGCACTTAATCTCATCTGAAACTACATGGAGGTGTATGGCGGAGTTGTAAGTATCCAGATGATCCAATGGATCCCTGGTACCATCATAGGGATCCACCGTGGCATCTTAAATTTTGGAGGTAATAGGCATTCCATCACTGCCGGGGTAAATCTAGTCCCGATTTTGTCTATGATATCCTCGATAATGTTTGGACTTCGAACAACCGCCATTACTCTGTCGACCTGTGCCTGCATATCTTTGATTCTTTCTTTGACCGCTGTATTCTCTGTCTTCTCTGCCTCTCCATCTAGACGGCGTGGGGCCATTTCACTATGGGCTTCAGTCGCTGTGCCGTTTTGGCAGGGAGGAACGGGTTGTGCATCATTCTCTCCTACTATCCCCCCATCTCCCTCGTTGTGGACAGCGCCTCCATTGTCTCCATTATTGGCCGGTAAATCTTGAGGTTGAGGCGGCGGTTGCACGAGTGCTAGGTGCTCCACGTGTTCCATGAGTATATGGTTCTGCTCCATCAGAGCCTGCATAGTTGTCACCATATTAGTAAACTGCCTCGACGTGACCGTTATTTTTTCATTGCCCTGGGCTTGATCCTCCATCAACAAACTTGGTTGATCCCTGTAAGTATGGGCACCGGATCGAGTCTGAACCATAAAAGTTGAGGAATCAAGAGTAAAACTTGCATCCCACATACGGCGCCAACTGTTGATGTTGATTTTCTGATGGTGCCCGATCTGTCAACCAAAAAAGACGACCCGGGTGTGAGAGAGTGAACCTGTTCGCCGGGGGACACTGGTGTGGTGCTTGCCAAAGATCTTCCGACGCTCAAGTCAGTAGGAGGATAATTCAGAAATCAATTTGGCAGAGTAATGGCAGGGTAAAAATTGTGTACCTGTTCCAGTGGAACCTTCCTTATTTTTATATTAATCTCTTGAGGGCTTGGAGATAGACATCAATCAGAACATTTCTTGGATTTCATGGTCCCTTCCTTATCTGCATGAAGGAGCCATCATGGAGTGAACTAATTTAGGAACGGTTTCCTTAGCGGCACGATTCGAAATCTCTAACAATAGAGTGAATCGCGGAAACTTGATTCGGTCATTCCCGTAGCACTATTGTCGTTGCGTCCGAGCTCGGACTACCCAGGTTACCGAGCTCAGAGAAGAGCTCAGCTTAGACCAAGTTTGAGCTCCTTCGATGCCAGGGGGTTCGAGCCATGGGGAGGGGTATGCTTGTAATTTGACTTAGCCCAAGATTTCTCTCCCATCACATGATATGGTCATCAGGTCACTGGAAGGGGTGATAAATAACATGGTTCAAAGGATCTTTTTAATTCTATAAAATGCCAATCCTTAACTATGGTTAATATGGGACATGGTTGAATGGAATGAATTGTAAGCAGATGTGCCTGTATTGGTAGGATTTGGGTATTTAGTACCTATTGGAATACATCCCATGTTGATAAGATTAAACCTTCGAAACCAATATGTGATCCTAACGAGTCTCTCTACTCAATGCCATTTAGTTTTGAGTTGATGTTTTAATACGGCATCAAAGCTTGGCTTTGGGTGGTACTTGCCCCTTCTTTTTTTCCCCCCTCATAATCTGTCGTTTTTGCACTTTTCGCACTTGGTGCACTCAACCTCTCCACATGTGAGCGGGAATCACATGTTAAGGGCTGTGTTGAAATACATCTCAAGACTTAAAAATCAGATCTCTGAAATCGGTATAAGATCCTAACAAACCTCTCCACTCACTGCCAATTGGCATTAAGTTGGATGCATTAATGGTAGCCGATGCATTGCATGACATTAAGCAGTTCTGGCAACTGTTAATCTCCAGTTCTCTTAGCCCCAGGGTTAGTGGTTACAGAATCATGATAAAAACATATATTTCTTGCTTCAATAGACCATCTTAGATAAATGATACATAAACAAAGATTATATATGGCCTCATATTTCCTTCCTTTGTTGCATATTGTTGCCATTGATGTTTCTTAACCTCCGGTGGTGGGTATCTTCTGATGCAGCTGTGATGCGATCAGATGGCTTTGAATACCTGAAAGAAAATTTCCCATTGCTGCAGTCGGAGCTCCTGAAGACAGTGGCAGGAAGTGAGGAGGAATTAAGTGGTGAGGGTGGGAAGATGAGAAGTGTGTGGGCCCAGTTTTGCGATGGTGATGATCCAAATGAGAGGAGTGTGGAGCAGCAACCGTGAGGATGCAAAAAATAGACATTTTGAAAAGAAGTCAAAATCTTTTGGTTCCAGCCTTTTAAGATTTGATGATTGTGCTGTACTGTAATCTGGGAATGCAAAATGGGATTAACAGATTTAACTCAGGGAAACGGAGTGCGATGCAATTATGCAAGCGAGTGTGCATTTCCTTGTTACCCCCCCATTCCTTTTGTTGTCTATCAGATGTATGAATGATACGACACTAATATTGAGCTAATGGTTACTAAAATGGACTCGACTGATTGATGAAACACTTGGTAAATATGCTCATTAGCGGGTCCTTGTCGGGTGTCTGGTGGGAGTATATTCGTATCCAAAGCTTCGGATTTGGATTTCCGTCCGGATTCGTTTGGTCCATGACTATTGTATATGTCCAAATCCAGATCTGTTTGCCGGATAGTTGGGTTTGTGTCCAGATATTCTTGCGATTAAATTTTTGACATATTAAGCGATGATGAGTTTTAAGTATTGTCTTTATTAAATTAGTGAAAATTAGTTTTCAATTATAATAAAGGTAAATTAGTTTATGAGATATAAATTATTTACATTAACGTGTGTAATGGGGCTTCTTTTCACCAATAATATGGTCTTATCTTGTAAATCTTCTATCCTTTGGTATTCATTTTTTCCGCATGCATAAAAGGGCAAAAAAAAAAAAAAAAAAAAAGAAGGAAAAAAAAATCGGAAGTGTGGACCAAAGTGGTGCGGTAATTAGTGTTTTATGAGATATAAACTATGACTTAACCTATTTGCATTTCACAAATAATTTTTTATAGGTTACTTGTTTCTAATAAATAAAATTATAATATTAATATTTTTTTATTAATTATTTTCATATCAAATTTAAAATGACATAATTATCTTTCATAAAGAATATATTTACAAATTGAACAAATACCGTTAGCTATCACCTTACCCTACACACGCGCACACATTCCTAGCTATCATAGCTTGTACACGCACATTTTTATATAGCCATGTGATGCCTTTGACCCAACACAGAACTTAATTTATTTAGTTATTAATAGTTTAATCAATTTACCAATTAATTTAGATTAAAATTAAATAAATTTTAGAAGTATTATAGTAATATGCAAATTACTCTAATTAACGTTAACAAAAATTAAAATAATACTAAATTAACGCAATTAAAATTTATAAGTATAAAATAAAAATTAAATTAATAATGTATTTAAAAATTAATAAAAATTTAAGATGTCACAAAGATACTATTAAATAATGGCTTACACACTTTAAGGCTTGAGAATCCCTTTATCTGCACTGGGTTGGTTATCGTTAACAGTGGGTTAGTAATTCACAAAGCGTATTGGATTACTTTTATGGTGTAAGTATCTACAATGGTGTATTTGGATTGCTCTCAAGATGTAGACACCTATGATAATGTATTTGGATTATCTTCGTGACGTAGAGTACCTATCCTACATGTTGGGGTGTGCGTGGGATTGAAGTTGAGTTTGGGTACCGAGTAATGGTGCGGCGGTGTGTGAGTTGGAACTGAGTCTGAAAATTAATCTTAATATGTATCGTGATTATTGATGTGACATGATAAAGTCAAAGAATATATACTTAAGAAGACAGATAGGCATAAGACACAATAAGATAACAGAAAGTAGAACTAATAATAATGTAAGATAGGGAAAATTTTAATGGATGCTTGATTTATATAATTCTTTTATTTTGATACCATGATTGATGATGTTGTATTACATGATATATGGTTTGCATATATACTTAGTATCATACTAGCCTGCTAGGCCATGTCTTGCCTGCTTGTGTGCTTGCTTGTACGGTGGGCACAAGTAGACTAGTATTCAAGTAGACTAGTATTCAATCTTACATTTGTAGTTGTAGGTTCTAAGATAAGCCTATCTGAGGAGATGTTTGATTGAAGGACTTAAACTATCCTTCTGTTTCATCATTTGACTTGCAACATTTGTATTTTTTGATACCTCACCTGTGAGGTGTATATTATTCTTTTGTGGCCTCAAATACAGTGAGAAATATATTTTTATTGTACTTAAGTGGAGTTGTATTTATGTTATGGATTATTATGCCTTGTGATCATTGTGGCATCATAAAATTTTATTATTTTTACTTTATGCTTAGAAATTTTAATTGTATTAATTTGGTATTATTTTAAAATATATTTAATCCTAGTCTAAATTAATTAGTAGATTAATCAAATTGTTAATTAATTAATTCAACTAAGTTAATTGGTAGGTTAATGGGTATAAGTGGCTAGCCTATTTACGCACCCATGCTAGTAGATTAATTAGCTTTGCTTTGGTGTTTCATGTGGGCGAGAGTGGGTAAGGCAAGTTGCGGCTAAATGCCAACCCTAAAAAAAAAAAAAAAAAAAAAAAAAAAAAGAGGTTAGGCGATGTACTTCTATAGGATGTCTATATCTATTTACATGTAGGTAATAGTTAGAAAAAAAAAAAAATGAAAAAGGAAAACAGTGAGAAAGGATTAGTAGAGAGAAGAAAGATTTGGAATGCTAGCCTAACTGCTGAGATAAGTTATTTTATTTTATTAATTTAAAATTACTTCTATGGAAGGTTAAATAAATTATGTTAAAAATGGGGCGGTTATGTCTTATTTATTAGATTTATATTATTAATTGATTTAGTTTATATTTAGTCGTTCAATATCTAATTTGTATATTTTGTTTGGGTTAAAATTAGGACCCGGGGATAATTAGCAGTATCCACCACAGTAATTTGATTTTTCTCAAAATATTTGCTGTTTAAGTGAGTGTATTAAACTTAAAGGTAAAAGATATTGAATATAAATTGGTAAATTTTATTTATTTATTTTTGTTATTAATTAGTTGTGCTGATAGGGAATGTTGATTATTTATGAATTATTTGTGTTAATGCTAAATTGTGGTTATTTATAGAATAACTAGTAAATACCCGTGCAATACACGGACTGTTTACCTTCTAATTGGTTTTAAAGTGTTTTTTTTTTAAATTTTTCATCTTATTTTTATTAATTTTTTTTTCAAAAGTTAGAAATTATCTGTGCCTAAAGGTAAATTTTTTTCATAAAAAAATTAAATTTCTAATTTAAATGTTTATTCTTTAAAATTAAATTTTTAGTTGACACGCATACAACTATCAAATTAGAAGTTGTATTCTTTAAAAATTAATTATTTTTATCTATTTATTTGTATTTATTTCAAATAAAAAATTTCTCCGGCTAATAAATAATTAGCTTTTTTATCTCAAATTTCGACACAAAGAATGAAAAAGTATACGTACATAAAATTTTAAATTTTAACTTAAAGTTGAATTTTTTTCATAAAAAAATTAAATATTTATTCTTTAAAATTAAATTTTTAAAGAATATTATCTTTAGTTAACATGCAGACAATTATCAAACCAAAAGGTCATATATTATTAGATAATATATGAACGTATTTCAAATTAATTATTAATTATTATATAGTAAATTAATTATTTTTATTTATTTATTTTTATTTATTTTAAATAAAAAATTTAACTTAAAAACGTGAGAGTGTTTATTTATGCAAAGTAACCGAAAAGATAATTAAAATGTAAAAGTATACGCATTTTCAAAATTAATTATACAGTTTTTTATTTACTTATTTGAATTTATTTTAAATAAAAAATTTAGCTTAAAAACGTGAGAGTGTTTATTTATGCAAAACGATCGAAAAGAAAACTAAAGTGTAAAAGTATGCACATTCAAAATTAATTATACAGTAATTTAATTATTTGTTATTTATTTATATTTATTTTAAATAAAATAAATAGTTTATCTAAAAAAAAATTTCTCCATCTAATAAACAATTAACTTTTTTATCACAAATTCTAACAAAAAGGGTGAAAAAGTGTATATATTTAAAATTTTAAGTTTTAAATACATTAAAATTGAATTTTTTCCCAAAAAAATTAAATGTTTATTCTTTAAAATTAAAATTTTAAAGAGTATTATTCTTAATTGACACGTAGACAACTGTTAAAGCAAAAGATTGTATTTATTAGGTAGATGTATGTATTTAAAAATAATTATAATTATCATATAGTAAATTTATTATTTTAGTAAATACCTGTGCAATGCGGGCTATCTATCTTCTAATTTGGTATTAAGATTTTTATTTTAACTTAAAATTAATTATTAATTATTATATAGTAAATTAATTATTTTAGTAAGTGCCCATGCAATGCGGGCTACCTATCTTCTAATTTGGTTTTAAAGTTTTTATTTTAACTTTTTCATCTTGTTTTTAATAAAATTTATTTTTTTTTTCAAAAGCTAGAAATTATCTGTGGCTAAAAATAATTTTTTCCATAAAAAAATTAAATTTCTAATTTAAATATTTATTATTTAAATAATATTATTTTTAATTGACACACACAACTGTCAAATCAAAAAGTTGTAATTAATTATTAATTATTATAAAGTAAATTAATTATTTTTTATTTTTGTTTATTTCAAAAAAATTTAGATTAAAAAATTTAGCTTAAAATTAAAATTTTACCATAAAAATTAAATGTTTACTCTTTAAAATTAAATTTTTAAATAATATTATTTTTAATTGATATGCACACAATTATCAAATAAAAATGTTCTGTTTTATTATATAGATATGTATGTGCTTAAAATTAAAATTAAAATTAATTATTTTTATTATTTATTTGAATTTATTTTAAATAAAAATACTTAACTTAAAAACACTTATAAAAAGATAAGAGTGTGCATTTTATGAAAAATAACTAAGGTATAACAATATATATATATAATTAATTATAAAATATTTGAATTTATTTTAAATAAAAAAATTTAACTTAAAAACACTTATAAAAAGATAAGAGAGTGTATTTTATGAAAAATAACTAAAAAAATTACTAAAGTATAAAAAATATATATATATAATTAATTATAAAATATTTGAATTTATTTTAAATAAAAAAATTTAGCTTAAAAACACTTATAAAAAGATAAGAGTGTATTTTATGAAAAATAACTAAAAAAAAACTAAAGTATAAAAATATATATATTTAAAATTAATTATAATATAAATTAATTATTTTTATTTACTTGAAATAAAAAATTTAATTAATTAAAATAATTTTTTTCATTTAACAACCACTTAACCATTTCCCATCCGGTGCCCCTCTCAACCCCCCTACACCCTTCCCCCCTCCCAACCCTCTCTCTCTCCAAACCCTTTTACTTCCCCCGAAACACGTTTTCCTGCGGGGCCCACACACAAATCCGTCCAAGACTTTGCTTACTTACTTCCGCGCGCGTGTAAAGCATGGCACTCTCACATTGTGACAAATATATAAATGTCACATCAAAA
>JAVXUM010000001.1:29210195-29238433 GCA_035590655.1 Pouteria glomerata
TAGAAAATAGAAAATGAGTTTACACATAAAATAAAAAATGGCAAAAAATTATTTTGTATATTTTTAACTCAAAATAAAAAAAAAAAACATAATATTTTTTGTTTTCATGTTTAGAAATTTTTAGAATATCAAATACATAAAATAAAAAATAAAAAATCAAACTAAATGCCATCTTAGTGACCGGCCTGTTTTGGAAAAGTTGGCCATTGGCATTGAAACTATGTCACCCTACTATGTATTCTCAGTGGGACAACAGTTATTGACCTCAATGTCATGAGCTCTCCCAAATCCCTATTTTACGGGGATTTTTTTTTTTTTTTTCTTTTGGATATTGCCTTATTAGATTTTACAAAAATACTTGGAGAATATAATGTGGATATTTTCAGTGAGAGGCCAATTGATTAAGTAGGCCTCTTTGTGTAATAACCATTATTCACCTTCAAGGGTTGTATTCTCGTTGATATACTTTGCCTGATTAGTTGCAATGGGAAAGAACTTGGCAAACTCATTCTGTCAAAAGGCCGTTGAGTACCTGATTAACAATCAAAAATAGATAAATAATAAGAGCAATTATTGACATTAATCAAATTAATTTTTTTACACCAATTTTCAACCATCAACAGCTGTTCCAATATAAGATCCATTGTTCTATATTTAAACAAAGCTAAAATAGTAATGTCCAACACACGCACACAAAATATATATATAGAGAGAGTGTGTGTGAGAGAGAGGCTAAAATTGCTAGATCTATCTAACCTAATTAGAGAGGCTAAAAGCTCTGCTTGGATTGAAGAAAAGAGAAAGATAAATAAGAGATTTCAATTTATTTAATTTTGATTTTTAGGTTTGTAGAGAAAGGAATGATAAAGGTCTCTATTGTTATATTTCTCTATTTAGAACACAAATTCAAGGGGTGTTTGGTGTAATGAAAAATAATGAAATATGTGATTTGGGTAACTTTTTGACTTTTGGTGTGCAGCCACTAAGCCAGGTTTTTCGAAAATGAATTGTGAAACTTTAGACTTTTGTGTTAGTTTTTTGCCAAAAAAAATTGTCGAAACAATTTTTTAATCCTTCAGAATGGTTTTATATAGAATTTGTGAAAAAAGTTATTGGAGTCTGTAAAAAAATTTTTAATATTTATGAAAAAGTTATTGGGATTTGTAAAATATTATTAGGGTTTGCAAAAAATTTATTAGAGTTCGTAAAAAGTCGTTGGGACATATATAGATATATATAAATTTATTTTGATTTTTACAAAATATGAGGAATGTAAAATATGTTAAAAAATTATATAGAGGTTTTTAAAGAATTTTAATATTTTTCAGTAATTTTCATCGCACGATGGATGATAAAGACTGCACACACTCAACTTTTAGATAAAAAACAGAGAAATAAGAATATTTTCCTTGAGCATTTGGCGTGCATTGCTCACTTCAAGAATTCAAAGCCAACGTCAAGGTCCTGACAGCTTACGGGACATTTCATGAGCCAATTAGATCATTCGGGCGTTAATAGTGCAAGAAGGATGATCCAAAAATAGTGGAAGTAATGTTGCACAAATTCAAAAGTTTCTCGAAAAAGTTCACTTTAACACCCCCATTAAGCGTTTTAGCCATAATTTTTAATTCAAAATTCAGATTGTTGCAACTCTTTTTGAGTTGAAAAGAAAATTCGAGGAGCTATAAATTTTGTGCTTTAAATATCACTAAAATCTATCGTCTTGATCCCTAAAATTAATCTATCTTCTTGAGGGATAAAATTACATTGAAAGTTAGAGGCAACAATTCGTACCTCTCATTTGAACAACAGCCAAAATTACTGCAGTGTGCATCCATGTATTAATGACAATGTCTTTGAATATCAAAATTTCATATCTTTTGCTAAGTACTCACTCTAATGCACACCAATGTGTGCATGGCTCATCCAAATTTCTTGAATCTCAATCTTTTAATGTCAAAATTATAATTTTTGAGGGAAAACACTATATATAGGCAAGGGTTTCATGAGAGAAAAAATTTTAGACCGTTTTATATTATTTTTGGATTTTTAGAGGGAGAGAGAGAGGCTTCCCATCTTCTCCAACCTAGACTTTCAATTTTGTTCCATAGTTTAATGTTTCTAGAGTCATTTATGAAGGCTTTAGACTTGGAAAAGCTTGAATTTCATGTTTGTACGGACACCTATAAGATAAGTTAAGATTGTTGATGTTTTTGTCTTTTCGATCGGTTGATGAATTTAATTTGATGCGTTCTAAATTTATTGAACAAAACTATGACAATAATTTTTAATGGTGATTAAATAATCTGATGGCCAGCCTAAATGAATTAATATTCGTTATTTTTCAAAATTAATTTGGTTGAGTTAAAATATGAATTACTATTAAGTTAACTAATCGATGGCTTGTTTAGTTAAACCTGATTTCCTACACTAAAATTTTCAATTGCATCGCACTAGGTTATTTTATACATGAGTTATAAAAATCTCATTGAATTTGCATGTGTTGGAATTTATGGTTTTAACCATGGGTTTTCCCTAACTTTAAGCCAATATTTATGTGGGTCCACATAATATTAAATTTGGATTAAATATGGAATTGAGAGTATTCCATGTGGACTCTATAGCCTTATATTCAATTGTTCAAAACCATGAATAACTTGAATGAAAATTGGCTTCAAAGTAGAGACCTTGACAATATAGACGAGGGTTTGTCCCATATTGAAAAGTCCATAGACTTATATATGCTAAGGTTAGAGAAAGGGGAAAAAGCCTAAGGAGCATCTATGTGTGATAAATGGAAAGCCCTATCTGGGTTAGTCCATATCACTCATGTGGGCCGTGTAGCCTAAATTAGATTTGGGTTTGGGTCGGGTCAATACATGGATGTGGGTCAAATCTAAAGTCTGTTATTTTTTAACAAACACATCCATTCCCAAAGGATCAGCAGACATGTCTCTTCCAACAAACATGACTGGTGCTTGTTCCCCCAATAGACATGGCTGTCTATTTAATCATGGATTTTGCATGGAAAACAAGTTTAGAAGTTTTGCATCAAAATTTGCATCAAAAAATTTTACTTACATACAAAGAGTACAAACAAGGATTGATTTGCTAGAACACAAAAATAGTCGTTTCCTTTTGTGTGTGTGTGATCATTCTATCCTGGGAGACTGACATTCATGAAACCCAAAAGCCTTCGTGGGGGCGAATTCAGTCTTAAGGAGATAGTGTCCAACACTAGGCTTGATCAGTGCATTCGATTTTCTGCCAAAATTGTAAGTTATATTATTTTGTAATTTTATTTTGAAAAAACAGTGACTGAAACCAATAAATTTTCCAATAGTATGACCATGAATCTAATTCCGATTCATAATCCATTGCCCATTATATCTTATTTTAGTTTAAGCATTTAAAGTAATTTTGTTGTGGTCACTTAGATGTTTGACGAAATGTCTAATTGGGTTCTCTTTTATTGGCTCTAAAATTTGGGTAAATGTTTTAGGAGTGGTGGTGGGTTTTGGTAGCTTGGGTAATTGTTTGAAATTTAATTTGGTAAAATTTAACCCCCGCCAAAAATGTTGATATTGAATTAAATGTATAATTGCACAATAAGTACATCGTGCCATAGAAAAATAATAGGGGCTATAAATAAAATTAAAGTATTGGCAAATTTGTTAATTGTAAAAAGAAATTTATGGGGCTTACATATTGTGTCTACCTTGAACTTGTTTATCCAATGGTGGGATAAGGACTGGCAAAAGCATGTTACCAGCATGAAGAAGTAATGAGAGAGATATCTAGAGATAAAAACAAAAAGATGGAAGGGAAAAGGGTGAGTAGCGGGTAGTCGTCAGAGACACATGAAGTACTTGGAGGCATCCCTCTCCAACGATTGAAAAGGATAGAGAGAGGAATTTTGGGTGAAAATTTGTCAATTTCAATGTCGTAATATCTTTTGTTAATGATATTATTTTGTGATTTATTTCATGTTTGATGGTGACTTTTCATTCAAATTTAAGGTTGTTTAGTTTTTTTTTTCCAATCATGGTTAATTATGGTTTTGCGATGCATACTTAGGAGTGCAGAAGGCAACTAGTTGTAGCAATGGATGCTTATATACTTTGCTGCCAGCTCTTTATTTACTGAACTTATGGGTTGCCGCTTTGCTTGTGTAGCGTATGTTTGATTACTGCTTGACATATTCGTATTGTTCCTTGTTGATTGTGGTAGGCCTGTTTTGGTACTTGTCACATATTTCGTGATTGCTCTTTGCTCGACTAGGAGAGATTATCTGCCTTTTGCTCTGTTGCTGATCTTCGCAATTGTGGACCTTGAAATTGTAATGAAGGCTGGTGGAGTTTGTTTGGTTGCTTCTGCTGCTTCTTTGAATGATGGTCTTGCAACCTTTTGGTTCCAGTGGCATTGTAATTGGGATGTGGCTATCTCCGTTGGTTCCATACTTTGTTATGTTATTGACTGGTGTTATTCTAGTATCATGTGTAATTCATTTGATGTTTTAACAATATTGAAAAGAAACCTTAGTTAGGTTACGAGTTTTTCTCTAAGTTGGGTGAACTAAGATTATTGTAATATTAAGGGAATGTCCCATAATTTTTGTATTATTTTATTATTAATTTAATTTTTTCTTACCTTTAATAAAAAAAAGAAGTTAAAAATTTTCGAATCATAAAAGGAAACGATCATCGTATACACTGTTTCGATTTTATAATAAAATTGTAAAGAAAAATAAATAAAAAGTTAAGTTGGTTGGATCGAAAAGTAGACTAACAAAAACTAAATTAATAAAAATCGAGATTGACATTTTTTAAATCCAGAATTAAACCTTTAATAGAATTAATCCGAAGTGATAGGATTAATTTGATTTTTTGAGTTGTTTTGAGTATATTTTTGTGCATCCGTAGTTTTGCGTCACGACCTTAACGTGCCAAACTGACTGACTATTGGACACCCAATTTTGTATAAATTAGTGGTGCCTTAACTTGAATCCAACTTTAATGGCCTAAAGTTACATCATAGTTTTTGAGTGTACTTTCGCGAGTATTTACATCTCAACTTTAGGCCATCCATTGATAAAGTCTTTCCTTGATCCAACGATCGATTAGGTGGTTGAAGTCCTTTTAGTGGCAAATGGATTCAATATATAATGAAATTGTTGCATTGAGCTTCAATGTCATGGACGAATGCAAATTCGAGTCAAATATTTGGCTTGTGGCTATTTTTTATGGGTTGATCTACTAATTTATAATCGTTCGCACCAAGTCATTCCAAGTCTTTTAAGAAAGCTAATTACTATTGAGGTCTTAATTTTAAACAACTAGACGTAAAAATAAATAAATAAATAAATGTGGTTTGTAATGATTTGTTCATGGATGATTTTGGTTAGCTGTTAGTGGAAATGGAAGTTGATTTAGACGAGTTAATAGAAGGGGAAAAAAATGTTGAAGCTCCCAATTTTATAGTTCAATTTTTATACTAGCACTTTAAATTCTACCATGCAAATCATCATCTTCGATGAAAATATAACAGCCTTGGTAGGTACCTCGTAAGGTTTTATTGTGATAAATTCATACAAAATTTTAAATTAAATATAACAAATTTAAATGTTTCGTAAATTAAAGAGAATAGGAGATTTGTATGTTTTCTAAATAGAAAGTTTTTCAAATTGGCAAATATTTAAAAGATCACAATGATAATATTACAATCCAAGTCTAATTAGGAGTGAAGGAAAAAACCGCACGGATTAGGAAATACCCGCAAAAACCTGGTACGCTTTGCAAACAATGCACATATTAGGTGATTTTTTCTCTAACTTTTACGGAATAAAAACCTGGTATGTTTTTATTCTTAAGAGTTTAAGTATTATTTCTCTAACTTTTCATTATTCTTTATTTATTTTCTACATAATACGGAAAGTCTGTTTGTTGGGTTAGTCGAGTGATTCAGGCAAAATTAGCGAAAAAATTTGTACGAGTGATTTGTAGAGAATTCTAGTAAGATTCTGTAATCCATTGATAGTGAGATTTGTAATAGAAGTTTTTTTTTTTTTCCTGTGAAAGAGTTTTCTTATTATTTTCCAGTATCATTATCTTTATATTATGTGTGATTGCTTGATTTAAAATTTTCAGGTACCTTAATGAACTAGCCAAGCCTAGAAGATTCAAAAAATTTCCAAAGCTAAAACTTAATCAAACAAAACTTTAAATACTCACTTCTATTTGTATATGTATGTATATGAGATAGAGAATGATAGGGTGTACCCAACTAGATACTAATGCTCGATCGATCTGACCGACCGAATACTAGAACCCGACTGAAGGTCATACTCGAACGGGCTCAACTGGCACTACTGACCCGACCGAACATTCGTTCCCGACCAAAAGTCCCCTAACTCGATCGACCGACCAACCATGAGGTCGGGGGTTCGGTTCGATCTTCTCATACAAGACAAAAATGCTTACGTCACGGTAACGCGTATGGCCACCTTCTGACATATTCCGTTATACTTGCCTGTAGGGGTATTGCTTGCCCACTAACAGTTTTGATAACTAATCGAGTAATATCAGCATTGCGATCTGTGAATACAAATGGCAAAATCTGATTGGATGTTGAGTATGATCCAGTATTATTCGCATCTATAGTCTTCATGCAGAATCAACAGACATATAAATATATTGACCTCCGGTGCCCAAGTACACACATTACGTTTACCTTTGCCGCTACTCTGCCGAAATATTCTCTCAGCTTTCTTACTAACTTAAGTATCGGAGGCTCTTTGGCAGGCACCACGCTGGTGTCAAGACAGCAATTCCAGATGACTCGACTTGATTTGGATCATCCAGTGCTCTTCTGGATTAACTGTATTATCAGTTGGTGCCGTCTGTGGGAATTAACTTTTTCTCACTGGTTTTATGGTCGAAACAAGATCTGGAACTAACACACAGCCTCAATCCTAGCCTACTGTAGAGATGGAGAACCAGAATGACGAGATGATCAACGCCATGGAGAGACAGATGCAAGAAATAATGGCTGTCATGCAGACGTTGATGGCCCAGAACCAGACGATATTACAGTGGATGAATGCTGTACCTCTAGCTGCGGCGGTTCCACCTCCTGTGATTCCTCCGGTGAATGGAGCAAACAATGGAGGCGTTGCGGAGCAGACAATTGAGGGAAATGGGGCTCCGGGAGCAGCCGGAGAGGGTTATGTTCCCGTTGGTGCTGGAGTGGGGATTGCTAAAGCTCCTTCAGCACCGGGGGTTGGATTTGTGGGGGAGAATGTCCTCCCAGAAGGGTCAAGAAGGAGGGACAGGACCGTGGGAGCTGTCGTCCCCCCCGGTCAACACGGGGATGTGTCAAGGGCAGAAGCCACAAGCATAAGGATGCTTAAGCCAATCTATGGCAGGAGCAATTCAGAGCCATGCAGGCCCAGATGGAGGGAGTTAAGAGATTGAAGCCCAACAGAGGGACCAGTATTGTTAGAATATGAAGTATTATCTGTCTTCAGGGTAGGAGGCAGAGGGTTAGAGTCTATCCGCAGAAGGACATTTGAAGTTGAGAGATAAGATATTTGTTCTTGACATGGATGGGATCCGAGAAGAAGTACTCCGGGAGTTTCATCATTCTAAATTTGCTGTGCATCCCAAGGGGACTAAGATGTATAAGGACTTGGGACGACAATACTGGTGGGGCGGTATGAAAAGAGATGTGGCAGAGTTTGTGTCTCGTTACATAACCTGTCAGCAGGTGAAGGCCGAGCACCAAAGGCCGGCTAGGTTGTTACAGCCATTACCTGTGGCACAGTGGAAGTGGGACCACGTGACCATGGATTTTGTGACGGGATTGCCGAGGACCAGGAAATGGCATAATGCAATTTGGGTGATTGTGGACCAATTAACGAAGTCGGCTCATTTTCTTCTAGTACTGAAGAATAAGGATTCAATGGAGGAGCGGTGTCAGCTCTATGTACAGGAGATAATTCAGTTACATGGGACGCCGCAATCGATTGTGTCAGACCGTGATCTGGTGTTCACGGCTCAATTTTGGGAGAGTTTGTAGGAGGCACTACGGACTCAGCTATGTTTCAGTACGATATTTTACCCGCAGACAAATGGGCAGCCTATCGGTCGATTTAGATTTTGGAAGATATAGTGAGATCCTGTGTGCTGACGTTAGGAGGGAACTGGGAGAACCATTTACCATTGGTAGAATTTGTGTATAACAATAGTTACCAGACAAGCATTGGTACGGCTCCATATGAAACTTTGTATGGATGACCTTGCAGATCTCCGTTATGCTGGGCATAAGTCGGGGAAACTGTGATAGTTGGTCCTCACCTGGTGAGTCAAGTATCAGAGAAGATTCAAGTCATCTAACAGAGACTGTTGACAACCCAGAGTAGGCAGAAGAGTTATGCAGATAAACGGAGGCGGCCGTTAAAGTTTCAGGTCGGTGATTTTGAATTTTTGCGATTTTCACCAAGGCAAGGTGTGGTGCGTTTTAAGAAACGTGAGAAGCTTTTTCCACGATATATTAGACCGTTTGAGATCGTTGCTAGAATTGGTGAAGTGGCCTATCGGTTAGCGTTTCCTCCACAATTGGCTCGGGTTCATAATATATTCCACGTTTCTATACTCCGGAAGTACATACCGGACCCTTCTCGTGTCGTCAGTTGGGAGGAACTGGACATCAAGGAGGACATGACGATAGAAAATTTGCCAGTTTGGATAGAGGATAGGCGTGAACAGGTTTTGCGTGGCAAGACCATCCCGTTGGTTTGTGTGTTGTGGCGACACCGTAGAGTCGAGGAATCCACATGGGAGCGTGAGTCGGTGATGCGAGTGAGACACCCTTTTTTATTTGATGATTGATTTGTGTACTGTGAATTTCGAGAACGAAATTCTTGTAAGGGTGGAAGTATGTAACACCCGGTATTTTATTTTGGCATATTTTTGTATTATTTTGAGAAAATGAAATATTTAAAATGAGTTTAAATGTATAATTATATTTTTCACGGGCTGAGTTAGCTTGGAATGAGATTGGACTGGACAAAGTGGGCCAAAGGGCCTGGGTATCTTTCTTTCTTTTCTTTTCCTTCCCAGTCTTCCTCGTTTCTTTTCTTTTCTTCGTTTTTGGCTGAACCAGGAAGAGAGAGAGAGAGAAGAGGAAGAAGAGAGAGAGAAAAGAGGAGAGATAGTGGTTTGAGGTAAACAAATAGTCAATCCGGGGAGATCTTAACGTGGTGATCGTCGTGGTACAGTCCATTTTGTGAGATTCGAAGCGAGAAGGAAGAGATCGGAGTGTGAAGTTCGGAGTTCAAAGTAGTTTTCTTCATTTTTCTTCATTTCTCTTCAGATTCAAGGTAGGTGGGACTTAGATTCGTGCTCTAGACGTTGTAGAAAGCATTTTAGTATATATATATGCATGTTTTGGTGAAATATGGAAGAAGTTGTATATATATGTATATATATGTCTGTGTGTATGTATATATGCTTGAATGTTAATAGATCTCGTATGTTTTCGAGTTATTTCGTAAATTGAAGTCGTAGAATCATGATATATACATGTGTGAACATTTATATTTGAGTTTTGAGCGAAATGGGGCTTGAATTAGATAATTATGAAGCTGGGTCGAGGTTGAAACGAACCCAGATTTTGGTTTCAGATCTCGGTGGTCCGGACCGGGCAATTGGTGGTCCGGACTAGGGGGTGGTCTGGACTGGCTTGGTGGGTGGTCCGGACCACCGTGAGCAATTTCATCCGAGTTGTTTTGTTTTGTCTCCAAATGCTTATTTTGGTCCCCGAAACAGATAATTGTTGATTTTAATGGATAAAATGGATTTCAAAACATCCGTGGGATGAATGTGAGTATGTTTTATATTGATTAAATATTTAATTCCATGATTGAGCATATCATGTGCATTGGGATATGGGATGGTTTCATCCGATGGAATTGATATTTGGATTGGCCGAGAGAGTCATAGATGGTGACGTGCCAAGGCATGATTGTGTTATAATTTTATTAAGGTTGAGATGATAGATTATAATAACACTGGATGATCCCTAAAATTTATAAACATGGTTAGAGTTTAGTCATGTGGAGTTGGGACGTTAATATGGGTTATGGATGTGATATTTTCCCGGACTGCTGCAGATTGCCTGCTTGAGATAGCGGATGCCTGCTTGAGATAGGTGGATGCCTAACTAGAGGTGTAACACGGTTCTCTAGCAGATGGGCCAATGGGTGTAACACGGAGCCCTTAAGTCTTTAGACCTGTAAGGGTGTAACACGGTTCCCCACGAGAATATGATATATATATATATATATGTATGCGTTTATCGTAAGCGCTGAAACGGTGTACTTGGTGGCCGTGCGTGTTTTGGCTGTTCGGCCTTGCTAAGTGTTACTCATCTCAGGATAAGGTTGAAGGTAGATGGAGAAAAAGGATGCATGGTCATGGCATTTTATTTCATTGCATTGCATGAGAGATGCATAGTTATATTATGATATTGTGTATATATATATGATGTGTTATTTATGGATACTGGTGCACACTAGCACTGTTCTACCTACTGGGCTAGTTAGCTCACCTCATCATTATTGCAAGTGACACAGGGAGACAGGGTAGTGAACATCCTGAATTAAGCTGACTGCTAGAGGCCCCAGAGATTAATTTATTATTATTAAGATGATTGTATTTTATTTGTGCGACCCGGAGTGTGGGTCCCATTGATATTGATGACATATGTTATATATTTATTTTATATGGGAATTGGGACGGTTGTAGTACTCTGATGTATGTTATTATTTTTATGACTAGACCTTGGTACATGTTATTTTATGTTTTAATTGTCCCTATTTTTCCCATACCGTCCGTCTCGGACAATTAATGTTAGACGCATGACAGTGATGGTTTGCCAAGATGCATATAGGTAGACATCTTCGCCCTCTAAATTGATTCAATTGCATGATGATTGGATGTGTTAGCTTTGGTCCCTAGCCCCTTTAATTTCATATATTTTCATTCTTTTTCATTAGAATTGATTTTATTTCAATTTTTATTCATTTTACGTTGGGTTTAATTGTCATTTCCTGGGTGTTTGACAAAATGCCTAGGTAAAGTTCATTTTCAAACTTCAAATCTATTTTCTTTGACTTTTCTTGTGTGACATCTACTAAATAAAAGAAAAAGAACTGTGAGTTAACAACGTCTCTCCCCGTGGGTACGATTGGTACTTCACCATTATAAATTTAAATTGCTACATCGAACCACCTTATAGTTGGGTTGTAAATCCATATCGTGGAACGACAAGCAGCGACATTGATTATACCCATCCTGTAGATCTAAACAGAAATAAGAATGTTATTATGATTTAATAATGATGAGAATATGAAAAATCATAATTGAGTTAAATATTGAGATTTATGGTTATGATTATGATATTCAATGATAATTGAGAATGTAATTGTGAATTGACAAAGAAGATGTCAAGAAAGATAATAATGGAATATAATGTTGAGAATGAGGAGGATGATGATTTTGATATTTGATTTTAATGGTGTATTATAATGATGTTGAAGCCTATTATTCGTAGATATATGATGATCTTATCCTTATTTTTGAATTGTATTATGATTATATTGAGTTACTGAAATACTTGTAATAATTTGATTCATGTCATGGCTTTACATCTTATATATGCTTTTATAATATCACGTGGGCATAAGTAGACCAATGCTCACGTCTTTATCAGGTGAGCATTTGGTGGAATTAGAAGTGCATAAACTATTGCAGATATTGTATTTATAAATTCTCAGTTAAATTTTCATTTGGAACTGTAATATTGTTAAATTTAGAGATTTATTCGATAAGGTTATCAAGGGCATAAAGCCTATATTATACATAATTATGGGATGTATTAGAGCCTGGTAGCTTGCCAGTAGCCGAGGCATGGTTTATATTATCTATTGTGGATGTCGCTCTGAAGTGGTTATATTACTCTGATTAGAGAATGGTTTATTAGTGCATAGTTTGTATGTTAAGACACTCACCTCTCAGGTCACGAGATCCGGGGCATGACATGGTAGTCTAAAAGCAAGGCTTCTTTCTCATAATCTACTGCTAGGCATATGATTAGATATTAATATAAGAGTAAGGCTTTTTATCTTACCAAATCAAATGGAGTGAGGCTTTTTACCAAGTTCAGATTGAACGAGACTCAGATCTACTATAAGGCACACGATTAATCACCCATCCAAAAGCAAGACTTCCTTTAGACTGATACGAACCATAAACCAAGAATGAGGCTTATTTTTTCATGACTAAATGTAAGGCAAATGATCATCTACTAGTGTAGTGGCAGAGTTTCTTTCCTAAAGTCAAATGTAGAACACAACTCATCTATTAATGCCGACGCAAAGTTTCTTTCCAAAGACAAGTGAGAGGTACAAATGTATTACCAAATTCAAAAAGGCAACTCCTGTAGTTATTCAAGTGTGAGGCATCAACCTAAGATATAAGGTTGTTTCTTTCTTTGATTTAGCATGCAAAAAGGTCAAAATAGGCTGTTTAATTTTCATTTTCTACCTTAGTCAAGCTAAGGTTGAAAAAAATAGACAACTACAGACAACCCATTATACTCTCTTTACTTAAAATTTATAATATTCAATGCTTTTAGTTGAGTAGTTTCTTAATTGTAAGATATGCCAAAACACTAAGATTCGATAAAGAGTGAACCATTAGTAAAATGACGACTGTACCCCTAAAACTAAAAAAAAGTCGAGCTGAAAGACCAAATTAAGACAGAAGGCCATCAGACATGTCCATGACACCAAACTGAGGACTCTACATTGACAAAGCATCTAGAATTTAGAGTCAGGAGTCAATTCAATCCAGAAGTCAGCAATAGCCTCTATCGATGTTCTCGAATGACGGTATCAACTAGAATACTTAGATCAAACTAGAAACACACAAGGAAATATAAACCATCCTTGAACATGTTAAAAGACATAGAAGCATGTTCAGAGAAACCAAAAGATCACTTTGGAGGCCATCTGGGCCACATTGACTCAAAATGGCCACACCAATAGGAAGGGAGTTACCGGTGCCTCGAACACAATTTAAGCATCCGAAAAAGTCAAAATATCCTCAAATTACACAAAAATATTGAAGACACATTTTTTGAGGTAATGACATAGCTAGGCTTGGTCAAGACAAATCTTAGGAGGTTCCTTTAGAACTTGACTCAAAAATTAGCTAATATTTTATAAATTCATAAAAGTGTCATGAAGTCTTGACAATGGCATTTTTAGATTCCTTATATCTAAGAATGGTAGAAGGAGCCATCCTAGTGGTACTTCCAAGGGTTAAGCAAAGGACTTGGTTGATCCCTCTTCTATTTCAGCTTGTTTCAGAGCAAAAGTTTTCAAATAAACCTAACTTGATTTTAGAAAATCCAAATTGAACTAAATTTTCGCCTAATTGATTTATTTCTTTCTAAGAAGTACCAAGGAGGCCTTCAGAGCTCCAAAAAACTGTCCAGAACTTCCTAAAATGACCTGAACCTATTAGGGCAGGACTTGAAGTAAGCATGGCCTAAGCAGGGGCTGTAGGCCAAAAGGCCTATTTTCTCATTCTTTCCACCAAATAACTTGCCACATAGTTTTTGTGGTATGCTGTTTTACCTACCTGAGTATGAAAAACCTTTTACCTGGCTTGTTTTGCAACTATGTTTATTTGCGACTTTGAGCAAACGTGTTTGCCTGTCTTAACGGGCAAAAAGACATCAAAATTACCTTTTTCGTCCAAACAATTTTGCTCATATGGCTAAATAGAAGACTTCCCCTTGGTTTGGTCCCATTTTAACCATTCCTTACTTGGTTCGGTCAAAATTAAACTAGCCTTCCAAATTTGGGTTTCTAAGTTTCCTAACTCTTCCAAGTCACCTGAATTCTCCTTTCAAGTGGTTCCCAATTTGATGACATGACTTAATTGAAGTCTTCCACATGGCACCCAATTCAATTCTAACCATATACACCTATGCATATACTAATTAAATTCATGGACCCCACCTATTTAATAACTTTGACTTATCATTAACAAGAAAACAAATTGGAAAAAGAGAAAAGACTACACACACATACACTTATTCGGCCAAGTCCCTCCCAAACCGACTTACCCCTTTGGTCTTTATCACATGGCCAGTCAAAAGTTCTTCCAAATCACCCCCTTACTCATGTATCCATGTATGTATTATATAGTCAAAATTAAGTCATTTTAACTTGGTTAAAATTGGATAAATTTCATCCACATGGCCGGCTATTCTTTCTACCAATTTAGCCACTTTCATACTTGAGAATAATTTAATTCTTTCATACTTTGGATTAATTCCTAACACTTGAAGCCAAATAACCCCCTTTTAGCACTTAAGATTAATCCTCTAAACACTTAAACTAAGTTGGATGGTTACGGGTTTTACACTACTAAACCTTGAACCATTGTTGACTTAATTTATTTTAGGCTCCAAACATATTCTCGTTTCCATCTTCTTTAAATAATATTAAATTCTAGAACTTTTCCATGACTTAGAACACAAAATCATCCCCAAGGCATGTCGAAATTCATAGCTCATATTCATTCAAAAGTCTAGGGTATTATATTCTCCCCTCCTTATAAAAATTTCATTCTCGAAATTTTCACACCTTAACCTGAACCAGATTCAAAGATTAAACCAACATATAGTTTCTCGGAACCTCAAACTTATACTCTTAAGTAAATCCTTTATTACCACGAAACCTATAATGTAAATAACATTTGAACATTTATTTCTCAATTTAATACCCAAGTCATTCCACAATCTACCAATTATATCATATTGAAATTGTAACTTATCATAGTTTTGCCATGCAAATATAAATGTAGCAACTGTTCCCACGGCTGTCCAAGTAATGACAACTAAATTTTAATCTCCATTCCCACCAATATTCTAATCCCAACCTTCAAATCATATGGCTTTGTCATTAAATACTTCAGATTTTGCTCTACCAATTTCATCACTTAGTTCATAACCATTTTTCTTTCGTATTTGTGTTTGCATTCACCATATAAGCTCCCTCACTCTGTAATCATATAAGTAGAATATTTAAAAAAGGCTTACTTCCACTACATTATATTCTAAACAATTTACCTCTATTTCCCCGATGTTTCTTCTATTCTTTCATACTATTTTACTTATTTCTCATTTCCTATAAAATTTCAAATTAACAATTTTTTTAAGACTACAAATAGGCTACCTTCCCATTTCATTCTAGTTTTCTTATATAGGTCTTAAGATATGACACTAGGGGTTAACACTTTCTCTCTTTCGACTGAAATTATGGTTCAATCCAATCAGAGTTATACTAGAAACCAAATAGGTCACGTCAGAGTTTTGCTAAACTTGCAATTAAAATAGAGTACTTCAAAATTTCGTTCTTTCTTCCCAACACTATTTCTGTCTCAGTTTTTTCTCATTTACATATCACCACCTATTTAATAACTTTGACCTACCATTAACAAGAAAACAAATTGGAAAAAGATAAAAGACTACACACACATACACCTTTTCGGCCAAGTCCCTCCCAAACTGACTTACCCCTTTGGTCTTCATCACATGGCCAGTCAAAAGTTCCTCCAAATCACCCCCTACTCATGTATCCATGTATGTATTATATAGTCAAAATTGAGTCATTTTTACTTGGTCAAAATTGGACAAATTTCATCCACATTGCCGGCTACTTTTTTTTACCAATTTTCCACTTTCACACTTGAAAATAATTTAACTCTTTCACACTTTAGATTAATTCCTAACACTTAAGATTAATCCTCTAAACACTTAAACTAAGTTGGATGGTTACGGGTTTTACACTACTAAACCTTGAACCATTGTTGACTTAATTTATTTTAGGCTCCAAACATGTTCTCGTTTCCATCTTCTTTAAACAATATTAAATTCTAGAACTCTTCCATGACTTAGAACACAAAATCATCCCCAATGCATGTCAAAATTCATAGCTCATATTCATTAGAAAGTATAAGGTATTACAAAGTAGGGCCGAAATATTTTAGGATGAGAAAGTGAAATAAGGTGAGGTTAAAGCAAAGAATTAAACTACCCAAGAGCATCTCCCACTTGGTATGAACAAGAGTTGAAACAAATGAAAAGTTGAACATTAGTTTCAAGCCTTTAAAGGTTGACTTTCACCTAGGTCGATGGGTGGTTCGCACTAAGGTGCAATCAATATGAGCCTTTGTGCCTTATTCGAACCAAAGTTTGAACCATGTGCGTTCTTAAGGGTAGTTCGAACCATAGCCTAAACCACATTGTATTCATGGCTTTCCAAGCTTTTCTCCATTTCAATTCTAGCTAACATGAAACTTAAAGTTCCATTTAAGTGTTTTTGTGGTTCACCAACGCTAAATGACTAAAAATAACACTAACTTATGAAAACAAATTCCAATAAAAAGATCTTAATCTAAGCAAAATCACCTAAAGTTTTTTAAAAATTTTTAAATTTTCTAATATTTTTACTGATTTTTTTATTTTTGTAACAAAATGAAGCCAAAACAAGATAAAACAAACCAAGCATGCATGTATTCAACTCATGTTCACAATTATCATATGAAACCCATGTGCAACAACAAGAATAGGTTTTTTCCCCCAACTTGAATAACATATTACCCTTAATGTAAACATCATGAACAAAGGTAATTGAGATGCAATGGTTAAAAATTACCTCTCTTGCTTTCTATACATTTAAAGCTCAACCTGCATGAATGAACATAACTTAAACATAAAAGATTAGCATAAGCTTCTTTTCTTTTCCCCCCAAATTGAACACTTTATAATTCCAATGATTAACGTCGTATGCTCAAAAATAAATTAAGCGAAAAGTGAAAAGAAATCCATACCTATCACATGCTTGCATCAAAGAAAGAAAATAAAGAAAAGAAAACTAACTACTAATGTTCAAGTAAGCATCTAAGATAAAAATAAGTCAAAATAAGGTGGGCCCTCAAGGTTCCACACCTTAATCTCTGCCACACAATTCTCATAGTATAGTTTTAACCAATAGCCATTAACGTTCAAAATTCGCCATTTGAAGGTTCCTCAATCTCATATGCACCATGTTCGGAAATAGACTTAATGACAAATGGTCTAATCCACCTAGATTTCAACTTACCCAGAAATAAATGCAACTTATAGTCATAGAGAAACACCTTTTGATCCACAAATAAGAATTTCCTTCAGATGTAGTCATCTTGCAACTTCTTCATCTTAATCTTGACATTTCTTCATCTTAATCTTGACACTCAAACATTTTCAAATGAATCATCGCTTATATCCCCAAGCTCACTGAGTTAGAGCTTTCTATGTAGACCTACCTCATCAATACTCTCATTTACTTGGCGAATAATGCAATATGCTCTATGCTTCATCTTAATCGGGAGATGGCATACTTTTTAGTAAACAAGCAGATATGAAGACATCCCTAAAATAGTCGTGTAGGCTGTTCTATAAGTCCACAATGTATCAGTTAATCTAAGGGACCAATTTTTTTTGCTCAAGGTTTACTATCTTTTCTACAATCCTCTTAATCTCTCGGTTGGTCAACTCAGCTTGACCACTTGTTTGTGGGTGGTAAGTAGTTCATTCTTTATGAATCACTCTATACATCCTTATTAGCATTCTTATAGGTTTATTGCAAAAAATGTTTTCCTTTATCACTAATCATAACATGAGGCATTCTGAACTGAGAAAATATGTTCTCTTTTAAAAATTTGATAACCACATTGTGGTCATTTCCCAAAGTAGGAATCACTTTAACCCACTTCAAAACATAGTCAACCGCAATCAGAATGTAGTCATTTCCAAATGAATTAATGAAAGATCCCATAAAATCAATCCCACGGCAATCAAAAATCTCAAGAACATAATTGAGATACAAGGGCATCATGTTTTGCCTAGTAAGACCTCTCAAACTTTGATAATGGTCACATGCAACACAAAAAGCAAAGACATCTTTAAACATACTAGGCCAATACAAGCCATACTGAATGATCTTAGCAATGGCCTTTTTAGTCAAAAAATGACTTCCATAAGTGAGGGTCTAACAAAGAGACATAACACTTTTTAGGAATGCACCATCTAATGACCTGATCTAAACAATACATAAACAAGCGCGGCTTATCATAAAAAAAGTCTGATGTTCTGAAAGAATTTCTTCTTATCCAAAGGTGTCCAATGTGAATGAATCTGTCTAGTGGCAAGATAATTAGCAATATCCACATACCAAGGTGTGTGTATATGTGCCTCAGTGCTCACAGTAGACAATTGTTTATCTGAAAAATGTTTGATAGTTGGGGGGTCAAAATGATTCAACTCTTGACTAGGCAACCGTGACAAATGATCGACCACCACATTCTCAACTCCTTTTTTATCTTTAATTTCAATATCAAACTATTGTAAGAGGAGAATCCAATGGATCAGCCTAGGTTTAGCATCTTGCTTCTCAAGCAAGTACTTAAACATTGCATGGTCTGTATAAATAATAATATGAGACGTCACCAAAATATGAACAAAACTTGTCTAATATAAAAACAACTACTAAGAGTTCTTTCTTTGTGTTGGAGTAACTGAGTTGTGCCACATTCAATGTCTTACTCGCATAATAGATAATAAGAGATTTCCTATCCACTCTCTGTAACACTATACCTACAGTATAAATACTAGCATCACATATCAGTTCAAAGGGTAAGGATCAATTAGGTGCCTGCACTATAGGTGCTAATGTGAGGCTACTCTTAACATTGTCAAAGGCCTCTTGACATTGTGACGTCCATTCAAATGAAACATCTTAAGCAAGGAATTAAGTCAACGACTTTGCTATTGAGCTAAAGGATGTAACAAACCTATGATAAAAACCTACATCTCTTAAGAAATACCCGATGTTCTTGACACATCTAGGGGTAGGCAACTTCTGAATGATCTCTATTTTGGTTCTATCTACCTTTGTCTCTTTAGAAGAAATGACATGTCCTAGGACAATCCCTTAAGTAACCATGAATTGACATTTTTTCCAATTTAACACAAGACATTTTTCTTTACACCTCATTAATACTTTTTTCAAATTTTCCAAACATAATTCAAAACTGTCTCCATATACTGAAAATGTCATTCTTGAAAACTTCTAAAAATTCCTCGACTATATTATAGAAGATGCTCATCATGCACCTTTAGAACGTAGCAAGGGTCGTACACAACCCAAAAGACATACGTTAGTACGCAAAAGTTTCAAATGGACATGTGAAATTAGTCTTATCTTGGTTAGCAAAAGCAATCTCAATTTAGTTAAAACTAGAATAACTATCAAGGAAGCAATAAAAGGGTTGTTTAGCTACCTCTTTAAAACCTGATCCAAGAAAGGCAAAGGCAAGTGGTCTTTCTTAGTCATAGCATTCAATTTTTAATAGTCAATGCTTATGCACCACCCAGTCTGAACCTTAGTAGGCACCAACTCCTTATTCTCATTCTTAATTACTGTAACTTTAGATTTTTTAGGAATGACCTAAGTTGGAATAACCCTTTTGGAATCTAAAATGGGATAGATGATCCTAACGTCTAATAACTTCAAGACCTCTCGCTTGACTACCTTATTCGTATTTGGATTTAATCTTCTTTGAGGCTGTCTACTGGGTTTTGCTCCCTCCTCAAGATAAATAGAATGTGTGCACTTGAGGGGGCTAATCTCATGGAGGTCAGCTATAGTCCATCTTAATACTTTTTTATGGTTCTTAAGAAGCTCAACTAAACTTTTCTTCTTATTAATGGTAAGTTAGGACGAAATAACAACTGGATCAGACTCATCTTCACCTAGAAAAAAATACATAAGCTTACTTAGGAAAGTTTTTCTATCTACTTTGGGAAGTAGTTCTAGTGAAGGCACAAGCTTAACTAAGGAATGAGAGATAGGCTTGAAAGACTAACTAGATTAAGCTATAGATATGACTGGGGCACTATTTAGCCATTCTAACACATTTTACATTCTCATATGCCATTTTGTCAATGTACTCACTTTTCTCACAAGCATCAATGCCTTCTCCAAATGGTCTCCTATGAATTTTTTCTCAAATGTTCCTCAATCGTTGTTTGCACGATGTCCATCTCTCTAATATCATCCTCTATCACTAGTTGCTTAGATACCTTAAACACATTCATCTCTATTGTCATATTCCTAAAAGATATCCTCATGAGACCAGTCTTACAATTGATTACTGCACTAATAGTTGCTAGGAAAGGCTTACCGAAAATAATAGGAAATGGAAGTGTCTGACTCTAGATAAGCCAGGTATCTAAGATAATAAAATCTGCTAGAAAGTAGAACTTATCAACTTGAGTAAGAAACATCATCTACTATCCCTCTCGGAGTCTTAATAGAATGGTCTACCAATTAGAGAGTCACTCTAATAAGTTTCAGTTCACTTTGCCC
Organism: Pouteria glomerata; assembly: GCA_035590655.1. Lineage (NCBI taxonomy): Eukaryota > Viridiplantae > Streptophyta > Magnoliopsida > Ericales > Sapotaceae > Pouteria > Pouteria glomerata. The sequence goes on from JAVXUM010000001.1 coordinate 29,230,741, forward strand.
TTGTTATTGATAGACAATATAAGGTAAAAGGCTAACACTGGCACCTAAGTCTAAGAGGGCTTCCTTGACCTTATGCTCTCCAATAATGCAAGATATGGTGGGGTAACCAAGACCATTATATTTTGAAGGTACCTTATATTGCAAGATAGCACTAACTTGATCAGTCACAAATCCTATCTCTTTCATACTTAACTTTCTTTTCACAATGCACAAATCCAAAAGAAATTTTGCATAGGATAGGATTTGCTTGCTTGCATTCAACAAGGGTATATTCACTTTTACATGCTTAAAAGTTTTAAAAATCTCTGCATTAAGCAACTCTTTCTTAGACTTGACTAGCCAATTGGTAAAAAGAGGTCTAGGTTGATATTCTCTCTCTTAAATATTTTTCTCTTCCTTCTCCTCACTACTTTTCTCTTCTTCAACTTTCTTTTTATTTTTCAATTCTTTTTTCTCTTTCCTCATCTTTTTCTTCTCAATTACATTTTTAAAATTTTCTTCCATCACTTCTTTAGACTGACTCTCAAGACTCCCTTGATTACGACTTTCTCATCTCTTTCTTACTGTAGTTTTCTCTTCACTTACTTTTCCACTCTCTCCCTCAATTATCCTAAGATACCTAAGGTTAATTAGTTTCTCCGCAACTCTACCACTCTTAAGAGTTGTCATAGATTGCACATGTTCCTAACTTGACTTTTCATGCGAAGACTCAGTCATATGCACTTGTCTTTGAGGGTTTTGGTGGTTTGGGCTAAAAATCTACCTTTCTTCTAATGACATAAGGCTTGAGTGAGTTTGGTCAACTGGGTTGTAATGTCTTCTATCACCCTAGTAGTTTGATCCTGAAATTTGGAGTTTTGGTTATTGATTCCTATTTGACCTTGCATATACTAGTTCAATGTATCCTCCAAAGGTGACGTTTTAAAAGATGGCTGGAATGAATTAGAGGATAACCCCTGGGATTGAGATTAAGGTGGACTTAGATTATATTGCTGCGGAAAAATTATAGAAAGTGTATCATTCTTCCAAGAGAGATTTAGATAATTTCTAAGCCCTGGATGATATTGATTTAGAATAGGAGGTATGGTCTGTGCCTGTCCTTGGTAAGACTTTGTGTAAGTGTGTGCATTATGTTAGAGGATTATCCATACAAAACCTCTTTGAATGCACGCAAAGTAGGGCAATCATTGGTGCCATGTCCCACTATTTCACAAACTGCACATCTTAACTCTTTATCACTCACTATGTTGACTTTCTTAAGCTCCATGGATTCCACTTTCTTAGTCGACAATGCTAACCTAGCACTTAAATCATCAAACTTAGTGAGATGCAACTTACCAACAAGTTGAGGTTAAGACTCTTTAAACTCTAACTGTGAAGTTGGCCCCACTTCCCATTCTCTAGTATTTTCAGCCAATTCATAAAAAAAATAAAAATGCATCCTTAAGAGTTTTATCAAGAAACTGACCACCACTCATAGTTGAAACAAGTTATTTGAACTCTGTAGACAATGAATCATTAAAAAGCTACACACTCTCCAAGTACAAAACCATGATGTGGACATGCATTTAAGAAATCTTTGAACCTCTCCCACGCTTGACAAAAAGACTCATTTGTTTTATAAGAAAAATTCATGATCTTCCTTTATATCATTATGGTTCTATGTGCAGAAAAGTATTTTTTTCAAAAATTTAGCCTGCATTTCTCTCCATGTCCCAATGGAGTGAGGTCTCAAAGAATTCAACCATATTTTGACCTTATCCTTCAATGAAAATGGAAACAACCGTAAACAAATGGTGTTCTCATATGTGTTCTAGTCTACGCATGTACTTCACATTTCTTCAAATTCTTTCGTATAGGTGTATGGATTTTTAGAATCTATCCCATGAAATGTAGGTAATAACTAAATGGTGCTAGGTTTAAAATTAAAATTTCTTTCATTCAAAGGCAATATGATGCATGATGGTATGGTCTAATGAAAAGGTTACAAAAATTGTCTCAAAGGTCTCGCCTTTATTGGCACGAAAAGGTCCAGTTCCCTACGAACACCACCACCGTTAACATTCTTTATGTCCTCTATAAGATGCCATAAGTCAGTAGAAATAAAACTATGTAATGAAGATGATTTTGGTTCAAAAGATGAAGTAGCAGAATATAAGTCAAAGTGCATGACTCAACTAGATCTAAGATGCATATATTGACACAAATATGATCAAGTAACCCTCAACACTTCAGTCAATCAATTATTTAACTCAAATTTATTCAAAATTAAAAGATAAAACAAAATCACCGAAGTAGCTTGCGTAATCCATCATTAAAGATAGAGGTGAGCAAAATTTTTGTTGAAGCTTCCCAAGGTTCGTGTCATCGTCACTCACAGGTTCACCAGCAACGATGCCAAAAGTGCTTGTCTCTATGAGTCCGATTTACATCCCAAGTGCAAGGTGGTCAATTGTAAGCATGATAAAATCTGATGAATACCAGGTCAAATCACATGAAACTTTGAATGATTTTGAACAAAACACTTGGGAAGATTCTTTTAGAATTTGTAACTCTCAATGAATTGGTGATGGTTTTTGAAATCTAATGGTGAAAATTTTGTTTCAAACATGATATAAAGGCAATTGTAAAAACAACTTAAATCAAACCAATTTGAGTAGAGATTTCTATGGATTTTTAATGACAAAAATATAACTCAGTCTACTCTAATGAAAGAATAGTTCGGAGATTTGTAAAAAATGAAACACAATTTAGAATAATGATCAAATTATTTGACTCTGAAGTCAAATTCTCATAATTGAAATCTTAAATCAAACACCTAAAATGTATAACATATATAGAGTACATGTAAGACCTATGTTAGCAATCCACATATAATTTTCTTAAAAAAGTACATGAGAATTCTAAATGAAATCTAACATATAATTTATATAAGCTATACAAACAAGATAAGAGTTAGAATTATCAACTAGAGATTTTAATAGATCCCAACTATTTAATCATCATTCGTAGAGAATTCACAATGAAATTTAAACATTAAAGGATAAAATATCTTGAAAATCCACATACATCTCATACTCTCCTTGATTTGAATCCAAATAAGAAGACTATTCACTCATAGTAGGCAAGAAGTCAAAACTTGACTTGAATCGAAACATTTTTACAAGGAAAATTGAAAAGGAAAGTAAAACTTTTTAGGAAACCGAACAAGATTCACTTTTTCTCTCTACAAATGTATATACGAATATGTGTCACTTATCTCAAGTCCTCCTCTCTTATATAATACCAACTAATTAATAAAAATGACTAAATAGCCTTTAAAACACAAAAAAAAAAAAAAAAAAAAAAAAAAAAATAACAATGACTGCAGAATTTCATATGATTTGAGTCAAGGTTCAAACCATTGTCCTATACTTAGTCAATTTTGAAGGTTTGAAGTTGAGTTCCTTTCTATGGTTGAACCAAGGTGCTATGGTTGATTTGAACCATGGTTTAAACCATTCTTCCATACTTAGCTAATTTCTGAGATTGAGCTAAGAGTAGCATTCTGTGGTTCAAACCTTGGTGCAAACCAAGGTTGGTTTGAACCTTAGTTCGAACCATTTTTGGACACTTAGAAAAATTTTGAAGCTTGAAGGTTGCGTTGTCACTGTTGTTCGAACCTTGGTGCGAATAAAGTATGGTTTGAACCTTGTTTCGCACACCTTCATGGCTTTGAAGATTTCCTTGGTTTTTGATATTTAATCCATTGTTGTTTGAGCCTTGATTCTCAATAAAACTTTAGTACTTTATTTCCTTGTCCTTTTTAGCTCTTTTCCTACAAAATAAAAAATTTATCTATGAGAACGCTATAAGCTTATAATAACATCATTTTATTTTCAAAATATAGATAACAATGCTCATTTTGGATAGCTTGATTGTATGTTTTATCATACAATTAATAATGTTGTGAACAATCAAGTAGCCAATCTTATCACTAAAATTTGATGGAAGTTGATGAAATAGATAGTGCTTCAATTTTTGTTTTTAAATTCTATACACGAAATAAGAAAGGTTGTTGAAGGGAGTTCAAAGAACAAAAATGAATGGAAAAGTATTCAGGTGAAGAATGTGAAGATGTTAGTGACAAATCCTTTGATATCTTAGTTTGGTAGTAATGTTTTTTTTTTTTTGATGGCTTGAGACATATTATACATGCTTGGATCAATAGTTTCATCTGAGTCAACTTGTAGCATTGGTGGTCATATGCATAATTCATTTCATACTTCTCTAACTCCAAGAATAGTAGAGGCTCTTATTTGGGGAAAAGATTGGTTAAAAAGATCACATGTTCCTCTTAACATGGAAGAGAATTTAGAAGAGATTGAAAAAATAGAATCAGGCAAAGTTGTTTTTTTCTATTTAAATATTTTTGCTCTATGAATTCTAATGTGCATATCAACTTGTTTTTCTTGCACAATTGCCATTCATAAATGAAAATCATTATTTACTCAATATTGATGATTAACTACCATTAAGGCAAGAAGAGTAATGGAGCAATCAAGTTGTTATTATTGCTGAAAACTTATTCTTATTAATGTTATTATTATTGTAAACTTTATGATTGTTGTGATTTTTTCTTTTGTTTGTATGGTTATTAATGGTTTTATCCTTCATACAATCTAAACTGAAATTATGTCATCCTTGTTATCAAATTATGATTTGACTTTTAAATGTTTTAATGTTCTTGCATGTATAATTAATTAGTTATAGGTAGATAATTATTAAAAAAAAAAAAGTAAAAATGTGAAATTGAACCGATTTGAGCAGTTAACCATTGAATGTTAACTATTCATAACGGTTCAATTTCGGTTTAAAGAAAAAAGAGACCGAACCTAGTTGGTTCAATTTTGTTTTTTGGCTCACAATTAGGTTAACTGAATTATGAGCACCCCTAATAGCACAAACACATCTTACTAATTAAACAATTATTGCACCCATCATTGATTAGTTAAATCACGATTAAAAATCTAGGCTAGCATATTAATAAAAGCAAAGCAGTAACGAAAAGAATAAGTAAAAGAAAACAAACTCCATATGTATTGAATAAAGCTTGAACAATCTCCAATCTTCAATCAAAACCCTAATCTATACTCTTAATGTAAAAACCAATCTAAGAACTCTCAAAAGCACTCAAAAAACTCTGAAAACCGACTGCTACATACTTCTATGAAAGCTTCCACCATGAATAAAAGAATATAAGTGTTTATATTATGCCAAACTGTCACGCCCCAGACCCGAGGATCCGAGAAGTGAGTGATAAACATACAAAATATGAATAACTGGTCATTGCATCAGAGCATACACAACGGTCACGCAATGGGTCCCACAACTAACATCTATAAACCTGGTCACTAGAGATAATAATTTTGCTGCAGCATGATATCATTTGCAATAATTTAAGGGCTAAATTAAAGATAACAGTATATTATAATACAATAAAATTTTTGACATTCTAAAAGTAATATTTATACAACATGATTTTTTTTTTCCAAAATGCCAGGTATAAAATACAGACTGGCCCAAAAGTGTCACTACTCTCGGCTTATAGTGTGGTCACCCTAATCCTCCTGCGTGGGTCCTGCATTGACATCTGTAGGGACGTGAGTATGAACGGCGTATGCTCACTCTATTCCACAACAATATATGTATAATATATGCATGGGCATGCACATGTACAGCATTTCATATATAGGAAATTTAAAACAGGGAAATTAATAACAGAAAGCAAATTTATGAGATACAGTGCAAATTCCTTAAGTTAATTTAATCACATTTCCAATCACCTTTTTATCATTTTTCTAATCGTAATAGGTGTAGGTTGATTTCCAAATTTTTAACAATTGAAATTTCCATTTCATAACTATTTCACACACAATCATCGGGGAATGGGCACATAAACTAAACGTGCTTTAGGGCTATGGCCCAGGGCGACGATACGTTACAAATGGATAAAAGTACATAGGCTAAACGTGCTTTAGGACATAGGCTAAACGTGCTTTAGGACATAGTCCAAGGCGACGATATGCCTAATGTACACTAAACATGTTGTGGGGTACTAACTCACTAGCATGAAAACCAAACCCTGCGTAGGTTCCTGGACTTCCAACCCGAGGGTATTTCAAGACCCTTCGTATTTTACCGTACCCAACCCCGGACAAACATATAATCAATAAATTTCATTTCCTTTCTTTAAGTCCACATTTTGTTTCCATTTCATAAGAGCATAATAATTTCAATTGCCAATTAGGTAAAGAATTTCTATCCAACATACACATAATTTCTAAATTCATTCCACAAACATACTAAACAACCAATAAACATGCTACCAATGCATTTATCAACATTTCAACTCCATTATTGTAATAATAACCTTAAAAATCCAGATTTGAAACACTTGGAATTGAACCTAAGTTTGGTTCCATTTTCAAGACCAAAATGGTTATGTTTGGTACCCAAAACTTAGCCAATTTTTGTCGTACCAATTAGGGATTTTTTCTACACTTTTAATACATCATTCTAACCAAAATTTTAAGCTTAAAACACTGCTCAAGGACTGAAATTCCAACACCTAACTAGTTTAGCTTTTTCTTCCATTTCTTAATTTCTAGGTCTCCAAATTGGTGTGTTTTTATACCAAAACTTAACCAAACTTTTGGAAACTAAATTTCAGTTGAATCAGGTTTTAAGCTTTCTATACTCTGTTTTCCAGCCCCTAAAGTCTGAGGTTCCTTGCCCTAAGAATTCCTGCGAAATTGTGACTTTTTTAGGGTTTTTGAGTGCCAAAAAGCTACCAACTTGCACAATTTTTTACATACACTTTAAGGGATCAATTTTATGAAATTTCTAGGGTTCCTAAACCCTAAAATCTCTGTTTTTCAGTCCCCAAAAGATAAGATATGCAGCCCTCCATTAATTTAGGTTTTTGGCCATTTTAGTGAACATATAGCTAGTTTGGCTAATTTTCAATCTTTTCACAATTTCTTCCAAATTTTCCAAAGCCAACCACACATATAATGCTCCAAACATATATATACATATTAGAAGTAGAATAGAGTATCCCTACCTCAAGGGCTGGCTGAATTTGAAGGAGAGTGAAAGGAGAAGTAGTCTTGATTTCCTTAGCTCTCAATTAGGGTTTTCTAGAACCCTTTCTCCAATTCTTGCTCATTTCTTGGAATTTCTTTACCAAGATAACCCTAAACACATATGGACCTTAAAAGTACTTCATGTTTAACATACCTTTCAAATTTTAAGTCATTTGGCCTTAATCTTTAACACTAATGGGAGTTAGAGTTTGTAGGACTCACCTTTGTCTTCTTTAAGCTCTAAACCTTGAAATTTTTGGTCTCCTCTTATTCTTTTCCTTTTTCTCTCTTTTCTTCTTCATTCCTTTCTTTCTTTTTCTCTCTTAGGTTTTCTTTTTCTTCTATGGTTTGGCCGAATGGTCCATGGAAGTGCCTAAGTGTTGTTTTATACTTCTCCTCCCCCCTCTAACTCACTTCCCTTGGCCAATCACCATCTTCTTCTTAGTCTAAATTAATTATTAAGTCTTAAGCTTACTTTAACCTTAATTCAAACTTTTGGGACCCACTTAATTAATGAAATTAACACCTAAGCTTCCAACAAATCCACATCTGATCACCTGGAATTA
>JAVXUM010000001.1:29241545-29255236 GCA_035590655.1 Pouteria glomerata
ATTGATAAACAAAAGACAACGCAAATTACGGTTCAGAAACCGGGGGCCGGCGGCACGGCCCAAGCCCCGGGCGGGCCCACGCCCTGCTTCGTAGGCGGGCGCCCGCCGAGTGCCAATTTGACCTATGAGAGCCACGACTTGCATTAGCAGGTAGGCGCCCGCCGGGAACAGCTCTCTCTCCGGATGTTTTGTCAGTTTTTGCTTCATGTCTTACCCTTCTACTCTTGTTCATTTTTTTTTTTTTTTTTTTTTTACATACCAATCCCCATTTTATATCCAATTTTACATCTTCCAAGATCCTTCTAACCTAAGTTCTCACAATTTTCTTCGCTCTCCTCCCATCACTCACTATCATGTAATTTAAACTACCTCATCCATGCTTGTGCTAACTAGGTTTTAAGTTTGGCTTACTTTCTACAACATGTCATAGTTTCATTTACTAGCCAGAACTCTACTAGAATTTAACAATAGAGGAAGAAGAACTCATATTTAGATCATGAGAAGCTCCCTACCTCAAAGTAAGCTTAAATCTCCTTCAACACTTCCAAACTTCCACAAGCCTCAAAATGGTCTCTTTCCCTTCCAAAATGGCTCCAAGAGCAAAGGCTTCAACCACTTAAGCTCTTCTTGAATTTCACTTTCCTCTTAACTTGCTTGGACACCTCTTTTCTTGATCTTTCTCTTCCTTCCTTCTTTTCTCTCACTTTTCTCTCAAGCTCACTCTAATGGCCGGATGGTTTTCTCCAAGTGGTTTCTCTCTCCCTTCCTTGACCCTTTTGCTAAAATAATAATATCTTAACAAACTATATATATACATAAACCTATACACATTCAAGGGTGGCCAGCCAAGGCATTTCAACCACTCAATTCATCCATAGATACACACACTTATATATATAAATGCAATTAAGTCTTCATGCCTTAACTCTTGGGGTCCCACCATATTTAAATGCCATTTTGACTCATACTTGGAGGGCAAAACAAGACAAAAAATGGGGAAACCAAGCTTGCCCGGCCATTCCATTTCTCTACCATTTCACTCTTAATATAATATATATATATAAGCCTACATGGAGGTCAAAAGGTTAAAATTCAAAGCTTGGTAAAAAATTCAATTGCCTAGTCAAATTAGAGGCCAATTTCTTACCATGGTCGGCTCTCACTTTTCCATTCCATTTCTTCTACACTTCTAAGTCGAGTACTTGCACTCCATGAAGCGACTCTCTATCCAGCCACCTCTTGAATTGCTCATGCACATACAAAATTATGAACACACACAAGCCAAGCCATGCACTCTAACTCCCAACACATGAAGCAACTTGTATAACATGAACATACACAAATCAAACCCTCCATGCAAGAATCCAACGCTTAGAAACATATTTTGAAGAAAACATTTTGAGGAAGCTAAAGCATGTTTCTCATTCATAGGAAAGGTGAGGGCATTACACTACATGCCTGAGGAACCTCACTTCCTTGAGTCAGAACTGACACATGCTCAATTTTACATATAGCTAGTGACCCTTTAAAATCTAAAGTAACATCCTTAAGTGTTCTTCATGGTCATCCTCTGACCGAGCATAAACCAATACATCAATAGTAAACACCACAATAAATTTGTCTAGGTAGGCACCAAAAACCCGATTAATTATATCCATGAACACAACATGAGTATTAGGTAAACCAAAGCACATCACAACAAACTTGTAGTGATTAAACGAGTCCTGAATGAAGTCTTAAGAATGCCATTCTACCTCACCCTTAGTTGGTTAGACTAAATAGTCCGTAATGGGTATTAATTTTTGATAGTCACATAATTTGGCCTTTGATAATCAATGCGTATCTAAAATAACCGGTCCTTTTTCGTAACAAACAAAGCTAATCACCCTTAGGTGAGGTACTCTACCGAGTAAACCTTTAGAGGAAAAGTCCTTGATCTAAGCCTTTATCTCAACTAACTCAGTAGGTGACAACCTATACAAAGCAATAGAGATCGGTTTGGCACCCAAAGCTAAACTAATCTAGAACTCAATCTACACATCATTAGGAAATCACAAACTAACCTCATGTAATTCAACTTTGTGATCATCATTATTGTTATCCACAATTATATTGCAAATAGTTTGCACAAATTAACTCATTTATGCACATCAAGAAGACGTAAGACAAAAGGACTCTTATTCAATCCCCCTTAAAAGTATACAAAGTCACCCTACTTTATCATAGCTCGGATCTCATGACTCGATGGGTGAGTTAAATGTACAACACATAGTTGTACATAAGATGCATACACTAAACATATACCCTAATCAGAGTCACAACCACCCTATAGTAGACATCTATAATAAATGATAACATAATAATAACTATGTCTCAGTCAAACCAGGCATTAATGCTCCAAAATATAGAATCCAACATAAAAGTATAGGCCTTATAGCCTTTACAACTATATCGAACAAGTCTAAATTAATAATACATCTCCAAATGTTTAAATAGTAAAATTATCTCTAATAAAATAACATGTATATCCAATACAATCAGCCCACTTAAGTCTTAGGCTCTGCACCTATAACACAATCTGTAGGAACATGAGTACTAATTCACTTATGCTTACGATACATAATAAAAATATATATAATATACAACAACAATAAAAAGAACATATGATCATAAAATCAATATCTCAAATTATCAATATCCAATAAGCATTTGACACTATAATATTGCAAGATCAATAACCAACAATCATGTATCAACATTAGCATCTAAATAACCAATATCACTAATTATCCATCTATTATGTTTTCTTTATCTTGCTATCATTTCATATCATCACACCATAATCATGAGATGAATATTATCACTGTCAAATGTTATATACCAACACTCAATGAAAATAATAAATTGAAACGTTGTCATTTAAGAGTTAGGGCTTAGGGGCCATGAGTATTTAGGTAATTGTCGTTATTTATGGATCAAAATTCAGTGGCCACAATTAACCAGATGTGTTACAGGCTATTGACTTGTTGACACGATAATCAACCTCTGCACAGGTTTAAAGACTTTCAACTCAAAGATATCTTCATACCTTTCATATTTTCCAGTATTTGCTAACGTTGTAATCAACGTCAATCACATTTCACTTATCTATTTTCATTTTCTTTAACATATCGTATTAATAACTAGTAGCTTATGTCATCATAACAATTCTTCTATAATAACTCACATTATCATAACCATTTATCATTATCAACATCAATTTATAAATTGTATTTAACCACGTCAATAATATCATTTCTTTAATTTAATTATGCATAACATACCAAATCATGTTCCAGATCATATATCCCCCTATTCAGTTATAACATCTTTTATTTTATGAAAATCCTTTTTAAATCCTTTCTACTCAAAGTTTTGGAGTAAAAAAATCACATTTTATTAAGCAAAAAAGCAAAACCTAGATTTTAGAGAAAGGTCGTGAGCCTAGGGGCCCAGCCCACTGGTACAAAAGCTTTGTTTGAATGCTTTGTTTTAGTTATTTGTGATTTCAAATATTTGTAAGCCAAATTTGTAAGTTCAAAAGTGTTTTCTTCCAATTTTTAATGTCTAAACTTCATCTTTAAACTTATACGAACCCAACTATATAATTAATTTGAAGTTTCATGAATTGTAGAGCAAAATCAAATGTTACTATTCATTATCTTCCCCCATAATGTTTACATACATATATACATGTACATAACTTGCATAATCTTAATAAAGTGCATTTAGAATCTCGAAATGAACACATAAACAATGTCCTAGCATAGTGAGTTGCTAGTGAACTTTAGGAAATGTCAGAAAACTTTACACGCTCAAACGAATAATACTAATGCTGAAATAACCATACTAATGTGTTCAACACAAACCAAGTTGAAGAATAGTAAAGATAATTTGGATTTGGTTAATGTTAAAATCACCTACTGGACTTGATTTCACCTTCAGCTTTGGTTCTCTCCTGACCAAAGCTAACATTATACATATTTAAACATATATATAAATATATATATATATATAACAAAGCTTAGGGATGAAGGGAGGTAGCAAAGTTGGGTGGCAATCCACTCTTTCTATCATTAGTCTGAAAACTTATAAGACTATGAGCGACCCACGGCAAGGAAAACCAGGAATGGATTAGAAGCTACTAACCTCATTTCCCCAACTGCCTGGACATCGAGAGGTGTGAGCCCAGGCTTGGGTTTGCTCCTTAGGTACCTCCTCCATGCACTCGGGGTCCCCTTTTTGTGTTGAATCTAAATGATATTTACTCCAAAGCTCTACCAATTTAGTATACTAATCCATCATTTTAGTTACATTAACACTTTAACTATATCATAATCATGTTCACCATGTAATACAAAAACTTAGGTTATTACATACCCGAGTACAATCAATCATCATTTAGAATACTGATAACCAATCCATTCCCAAAATCTTGTCAAAACTTCTAATCTCTAACACTTTTAGGTAAAAAATTAACAAGTATTCCCTATCCGATTCTCCATCTTTGATGGTGATCACACACCTTTTGTATACTTGAGTTAACAAGGAACAAGTCTCTATTTATATCTTAACATGCATCAGTGGAGTTAGCCATATTATATCTAAGTCTAATCTAATAGCAAATGGTACAACCATAAAGGAATGAGATGTTGCACTATCAATGATATAGACACTTTAATTTTGCCCCGTTAATTAAAATTTATAGTATGTAATAGTTTTAGTTGAATGGTGCCCTATTGATTAAGATCTTTTAATAGTAGGATATATCAAAGCGCCACAGTTCAACAAAATGATTATCAAGTTTCTAGAAAAGGAATAAGTCGTGTTGAAAGATCAGATCAAGGCGAAGCGTCACTAAAATGCACACACGTGTCCAAGACACCAAACAAACAACTCTTATATCAAAAATCCAGCTAGAACCAAAATCAAAGGTTAAATCAGTCTAGAGTCAAAATAGTCTCTACCAACGTATTCAAAGAATAATATCAATTTGACTGCCCAGCTCAAGCCAAAAAGATACTATAAGACACAAAACATTCTAGAACACACCAAATTACATGAAGATAGGCTTAGAACAACCAAAATACTCCTCGATAGTTTATATGGGCTTTGCTGACTCAGATAGTTCCTACTGATACAAAAGAAACTATTGGTGCACCAGATACAAATTAAGCCTTCAAACAAAGTAAAAAAGGCTCCAAAACTCACATGGATATTAAAGATATAATTCCTAGAGTAACCTTCCTTTAGGCTAGACTAGAAAAAAATTGGGAAGCACCTAGGACCCAGCCCTGAAAAGTCACTAATAGTCCATAATCTACCAAAAAATTCTTAGAGGCCAATTTAACATCACAGATGGATTCCTCATATCAAAAAATAGGAAGAAGATTCATCTCAGAGCTTCCTACAAGGGTTAGATGAAAGAATCAGGTAGCCTCTTTACCATTTCAGCCTGTTTTGGAGCGGTAATCTTCAAACTGCCAAAACCAGGTAGCAAAGAATCCATTTTAACCAAATTTGATTCCAAAAAAACTCTGTTTTGCTCTGTAGGAAGACTGGGAAACTCCTAACACTCTTAAAACCCATCTATAATGTCCAAAAATGGTCCAAACATGTCAAAACTTAACTCAAATCTCACCTAAACTCACCTGAGCTTGGAGCTGCATGCCAAACTAACCCATAAAGGGCATGTCGCCACTCACCATACCATACTTGTTGTGGTGGGCTTCACTTGTAGGGACAGGTGAAATTCTCCAACGGTATTGTCAGAGAAACTTTTCTGCGTATAAACCCAGGTAGGTTTTCCTACCTTTGTTTGTAGGCAAAACATTTTTCCTACTTTTGTAGGCAAAAATTTTTGCCAAATGAGCTCAGGCAAATTTTTCTAGCTGTATTTATTGGCCGACTTTTTAGATCGCAGTCATTGGAAATCATTCTAATCTGGCAAGGAGGGGCCTATACATAGAACCTCCCCTTCCTTATTTTTTTACACTTACTCAACGTTTGGATAATTTTATTATCTAAAGAGAGGAAATTTTTATTTTTTTTAACTTAATTTATTTATATGATTGTGATAAAATAATTTCTGTTATGCAATTAAAAACTCTATGTTGATGAAAGGTATCTAGAACATAAGTTAAGTCCGGACCGAACCTAATGGATGATAATTGACCAAATTTACATGAGCCAACTTAGTAAAATTTTAGACACCACACATGGGACACCCACATCATACTATCATTATACTATGCCACGATCATATGCTACCATGACATGGCATGCTATGATATCATGACGCATCACCATACCATATCATGCCATTATTATGCTAAACCATACCACCATGCCATATTATCATGCTATGCCATGATATGTTCTATCATTGTCATATATCATGATATAACATGTCGGGACATCATTTACCCTCCTAACCTATGTCATGTCATGTCATGCCTAAAATCACGTTACCATGCAGTGCCATGCCATAACATCATATCTACCTTTCTACGTCATCTTTACCATGTTAAACTATGCCAAGCATGTCTGTTTAATATAATAGCATGTCATATTATGTCATATGTCATGCTCAATCATCATCTTCCATACTAGAACACTACTATACACGCAAATAAACACTCACTTGGGTTGACATAATCTTAAAAATTAAATGTTTACCAATCCAAAACATTCACCTAAGTGAGCTAAGTTCTAGAGACTAGGAATGACTTAGGCTTGGAAAAGTTAGTATTTTTAGGTCATAACTCTCATAGATATATCTAACATGCATTCTTCAATTGTCATCAATGATGGGATAATTGATAGAATATAAATTGTTGTAACATTCAACATGCTCGTGATATATGTGTTATTGTCAACTGCATCACCATATCATACTTAGTTTCTAGGCCCATATCACATAAACTTGATCATCACCATCAGGAGTTAAGCTCTACATCAAAGCTAAAGTCATTTTCTAAATGAACAACACTCACTCATTCGTGCAAGGCGCAACCCAATGGAGCGAGGCTCCTTTCCCTAAATACACAAAAGGCACTAACTACTATTTTCTCATTGGGAGCAGTGTTCCCTTCCCCAATTATATACGAGGTACTAACTGCACTTTTCTCATATGGAGCGATACTACCTTTTCCAGTTACACGTGTGGCACTAACTACCTTTTCTCATTTAGAGTGAAAGTTTCTTCTCAAGTTACATAGGACGCATTGACTTTTACTTGTCTTTCGAGCTAGACTCTCATACCTAGGTCAATAAAATAACAATTACTCTTAGTATTGCCCCCGAACTAGGCTCTTCCTCATCCTGCATTAGGAGCAAGGATTCTACACACAAATCCTATATATTACATCAACCATATATGTCAATCACTCATGCATACATAAACTAACCATACCCTGGTTGATGATAAGGTTCAATTCCTAAGGCTAGTTAGTTTGCTAGCCATAGCATTCTGATCATATTTTCATCCACATATGTATTTTAGCATCTCGCATCTACGCGAGGTATGGTGGTACCAACCTAGACTTAAAATGAAACTTACATTCTTTTTTTTGTTACTTTCACATCCATCATTGCATAAACGCATAAATACAGTTCAGACCACCATAAGTTTGAACTACATTGACCAAATCCCTTCACAGGGTATGTGGGTAGCTTGAGCATATAACTTAAGTCTAGTCACCTCAATCTTTATAAACCATATTTCAATACACACTTAATTTTCTTTACACACACACATACTCATGCATAAGGACTATATAGTTCCACTTCTATGTCAACTATAGTTTTGTAGTACAAGTCTTATCCCCAGCAAAATTCACCTTTTACAGAGGATTCCTAGTGGGCACCAGAAGTAAATTTAGTATTTAACTTGCATTTAAAGCCCAACCAACATAAAAAAAAACCCCCCTAGGGTGTATCATTGCTACATGGGCAGGCATTACAGTACACCAGCACAAGTGCCCCGTAAGGCTCAATAGCCTCACATTTCAATCATGATTTGTATTTATGAGTTTTAAATTATAATTATTATAAACCAGAGTATCATATTGTGCCACTATAACTACAAAGAGTGGAAAAAGATTCTAGATATCCCTAGGTATCTAGGCGTAACAGTTTTTGTGTGTAGCTAAACCCCAAGACCTACTATTTTTGATTGCATAGACTAGTCGAAAGTCAATAGAAAAATGCCATTTATCAAAATTTCAAAAACATAAAATTATAAGCTTTCAAACCCGAATCAAAACTCGAGTTTCTCAACACATTCATTTTGAACAGTGCATATTGAAAACTCCTAGTCTCTTTATTCAAGCCATATTTCAAAGTTAAAAAACATAGTTTTATCATTTAGGCGATTTTAAATACACCATGTCACAATAAAAACACATGATTAGTGCCTGTCAACTCAAAGCATGAGTTCGGTCACAATAAATGAGCATAGTAGCATTAGAAGGAACGTACCGATATACACCTTAGCTCTACTAGTGCCTTCAGTTATGCTATAGTAAAAAAAATGTCATATGTCTGCACTACTAGTGGCCTATTAATTTTCTGTCCTTACTAAAGTATACTCTAAACACTCCATTGTTGGGTTTGCTATTATTGGACCCTACTCTAACCCTAGGCTAAAATTACTGATATCCACCCTCATAACTCCTTTAATATGGCAACTGTACTGGTTGAGAACCTATTGGCTTACTATTCTTAATTGACTAAGCTAGCAGTTGAGACCTCCCAACACTAGCACTAACTTGCCTTATTGGGCAAAATTTCTACACATGGTTTTGTTGGCCAAACGGATAGCAAACTCTTCCCTCTACCTACTGCTCGAGTCTATAAACAATCACACCCCACTATGGGCACTCAAATCTTTATTGGCTTAGCTATCCGTATATATGGCAAACATAATTTGAGAAAAGCCTAGTTACTATAGACTAAACTAGATCTAAACTATATAATTGTGTTGTTGTGTCTAAGTTGTAAAATATTTATCCTATTGTCTCTTCCTGCTCTGACTATCACGTGGTTGTCCCGTACCCTATCTTTGCCTACTACTCTCTCCTTAAGTGCTAATATTTTCCAAGTCCTTACCAATTGCCATGGCACATTCTCAAACCCATGTTAACTGCCTTGGTCCTCGATGCTAACTTTAAGCTTCTTGCAAACTTCTAACACATTAATCGTTCAGAAAAACTAAATCTTGGGCATACTTAGCTATAGATGAGAAGCAGCACTCACACTCTAGAGAAATCTTCCCTCTTTGTATCCCTTAAGGATGCTGAGAAGAAGTAATCTCTAAATAACTCTGCGAAGACGTCCTAAGTAAGCCTAGTTTCTTTTCTTGAACTCTCCACAAAACTTTACTACCTAGTGATTCCCACCAACCAAAAAACTATAAAAGAGACCTGCATCGCCTCATCAATTATCTATAGGACTTTCAATAACTTCTCACACTAGTCCAGAAAATCCTCAACTAACTCTATATCCGATGACCAATCATACATAGGAAGTTTCACCATCTAAAATCTCTTTATTGGAGAATGTGAAATACCCTATAGCCTCTCCTAAACTCCCTTAGCTAGTGTGGCTGAGACTACAACTAATTATACAAAAATCCCTTTGACTACCAACTGTAGGTTGGTGAATGCTTGATCGTTCAGAATGCACCTCATCCACCTATGACTCTAAGGCGAAACCTTTGCTCCACTACTTGTATGGGAACCCCGCTCATGTTCCACTATTAGTGGTGCGGGAACATCACTTTTTGTAGCCACTCTTCTACCGAGGCCTCACCCTTTACCCCTCCCTTAGTCTCTACCCTGCTAACATGCAGTGACATCCTTTGTAAAGAAAATAAAACAAAACAAAATAATAAACATTAATGCCCAACCAAATCCGTTTTAGTTAAGCATAAATATCATCATTCAACCCTTATTTCACATATGTAAATCCCAACATTTAACTCAAGTTTGTGTCACACCCCCGGATTTCATGACCCAAAGTGCAAGCCAACATGCACATATTCAAATCAGTAACACATAAACATACAACCCGAACCATACAATCCACTAGAGCAAAATAAAATAGTCAAAAGAAACCAAATATGCATAAAATCTTGGCTATCAGTTAGACAACTGTGCTCCAAAAATGTAATGACCATTTGGGCTCAACTAAACCTATATAACCTAAAACTAACATAAGATTTTGGCTCACACCTCCACAACATCAAGCTCTCACTTTCTCTCTATAATGGTTCTTGTCATGCCTCGAATCTCATGACTCGAGATATGAGTGAATAAACATATATATCATGCACATATCACAAATACCCTGATTAGAGCAATATAACCACCAAGGTACAACATACATAACAACTAGCAATAATAGATTAAAGATAAACTATGCATTAACCAAGCTAGGCTACCATGCTCTAAACACATCCCACAAATTAATAAATATAAGCCTTAAAGCCTTTATAATCCAATCGAACAAATCTCCAAATTAAAATATTATTACAATCTTAAAATAAAACTTAATTAATTAAATACAAATGTCTGCAACAACAATTTAACTTCTAGTCTGACCAATGCCCACCTAAGTCTTTGGTTAACCTACAGCACAATCTGCAAGGACGTGAACACGAACCACTTATACTCACTTTGTATAATGCTAACACATGTAAAATGTGAAGTAACAACATGAAATATAATCATCATATATAATCAATATCCTCAACGTCATCATAAATCATCATTGAAGACTAAACATTTAGATCATCACCATAGTTCTCAATAGTAAATATAATTATTATCTTTCTTAATCTTATCATCATCAAATCATAATCATATTCACATTCTCATTTACGGAGTAAGTACAACCAACATCGTATTTATGGGCTAACAACCAACGAAAAGATAAACTAAAATTCAACATTGCTTAGGCCCACGATTAGCCAAAATATATGTCATATTATAGGCTACTAACCTATTGGCGTGAACACTAATCCTTGTGTAGGTTTTGAGTCTTTCAACCCTAGAGTAATCATTGTACCCTTCATATTTACCCATACTCTCCATCCCAGCCACACAATATCAACCACATTTATACTTTATCTCCATTCAATGTTATAACCAATATCAACATCATTTTACCATCTTATTTAAAGAAACAACATTATACCAAATAGTGTCAATAATCCCAATTTATTCTTAACAACAAAATCTTAATTTACTAATTCATCTCTTTCAACTTTTCTTATTCATATCTTATTCATGTTATCATAACATATTATCAAGGTTTCTATGATTATCATAATCCAAAGTGATTATTGTTTCATAATATCCATATCAAGTTCTAAAATCATCTAATTACAACACTAACATGCATATCATTCATACACTCATCAATCAAATAATGTCATTAAGTTAGTGAGTTTTCTTTTATTATTTTCAATAAAAGGTCTAAATTTCATAAATCATCTTAGTAATGACCTCATTCTTAAAATCATAAGCTAAAAAGATAATTTTATAACTTAAAAGGTGTAAAATAGATTTTAGACAGGGGGTCGAGCGCCCAGTTGTGTTCTTCCCCATGCAAGCGCCCCACAAGGATTGTTCCCAATGCTTTTGGGATCTCGGGTATCCCGTAAGGAAAGTTTCCATGTGCTTGGGAGCTAGGCAATGTGCTCGGGGTTTAAGCTCTGTTTTTGTTTTCTTCGATTTAGGCTCAATTCCTCAATTTTGCTAATTATAAGATTGTTTCCTTTGTAGCTAAAACCATCTATACTAACATCAAAATTTTTATATAGTTGTGTTTAGAATAGATTCAATTTCACTTCTGTAAGTTTAATTTGAAATAGGTGGAGGTTTGCTACACTCACTATTCCACAATGACCGTTGGCTCTCTTAGTCTATCTTTTTCTCCTCTTCCAACCAAACTAACACACATATATAATATGCATATATGTATATAAATAAAACCCATGCTTGGAGGCCAAGCTTGCAATGGGAAACTTGTTTTCTTCCTATCATGCAATCTCTCCTATCGTTGCCTGAGAAATTGAGACAAAAATGAACAAAGCATCAAACACATGTTGTAGAAATTGATGTTAGCAATGCTAGACACCCAACCTTATTCGGGATTGTGCCTGAGGAGGTTTCTCCTACGCGCTTGGGACCCTACACCTTGGGTCGTTTTGGTGTTTTGGACTTTAAAGCCTGTTTCTCTTCAACACAACTCCCTTACGATATAATCTAAGCCCAAAAATATCAAATGCTTACCTCTCATGGGAAAACGATCGCACAAAGAAAAGAATTGTACAGTACGAAAAAAACATAAAAATAGATTCATTTAAAATAAAAAGGCTATAGGCTTCCTACTCAAATTGTTCTTTTCTGACATTAACATGAATCGATAAGAAATAAGAAATATTGGAACCCCATTAGATTTCACCCAAATGTAGTAATATACCAATAAAGGCAACTAATTCGATTTCATTGAAGTTAGAGATTAGGATAACTCAAGAAGTTTTGATTGAATTATGATCCAAAGCAGAAAAAGATCGAATAATCATTCTATGGTGAAAAAAGAATAATTGTTTATTTTGTGTTGTGTGCATAGCAAGCATACATTATACAATCAAATATAAAAATCCTTGGAATGTTTTATAAATTTGTAATAGATTTATGGGGGAAGGAGTTTGTTGTTGAAAACTCTAAAACTGAAAAACAATTTGAGAATTCCAATGGTACGATAGAATCATAGTCTAAATAAAATTATGATCTAAAGGTAGCCATTAATCATAGTCTAAAAAATCTAGACCTATCCATCAGTCGATTCGGTCTAATTCATTGATTTAATCTGGTATAAATATTAGAAAAAAGAAGGGAACATCATCTTTACAAATATGAATAAACTTTTTTTTAACAGTTTTTTGCAAGGAAATTTTTTTTTTCTTTATCCCCTAAGCCACAAAGGAAAGATCTTTCCCTGATGAAAAATTTCTTTATAGTTAGAA
Organism: Pouteria glomerata; assembly: GCA_035590655.1. NCBI lineage: Eukaryota > Viridiplantae > Streptophyta > Magnoliopsida > Ericales > Sapotaceae > Pouteria > Pouteria glomerata. The sequence goes on from JAVXUM010000001.1 coordinate 29,254,621, forward strand.
TTGATTTGATTGATCGTGCCTATCCAATAATCTAATTAATGTAATAATATTAAATTAAGTAAATTAATATATAATATATATTACTAATTTATTTCTAATAAATAATTAAATTTAATTAACTAATTTAATTAGTAAGAAATATACATCATTAAATTAATTTTAATAAGTAATAGAATAAAATGTATTAATTTAATTTTATTTAATAATTAATTTAACCAAATCAAATTAAATCAGCTTCATTGAACCGGCAGCCAAACCCTATAAACCAAAATCAACTACACATCCCTAGTACCAAATAATAGTGGATTCATGCATGCAACCCTTCTTACAACCCGCTTTTTCAATTTGTAAACCCAACTCAACAATGCAAAAACATGCATAATCTAGCAAATAATTAATTAAATTAGTTAATTTAATTAATAAAAAATATAAATTACATATTAATTTAATAAATAATTAAATTAGATTAGTTAATTCAATTAATAAGAAATATATATCATTAAATTACTTTTAATAAATAATAAAACGAAATTTATTAATTTAATTGAACTTAACTTAATAAATGATTTAACTAATATAAATATATTTTATTACATTATTTTTAATAAATAATTTA
>JAVXUM010000001.1:29269239-29289221 GCA_035590655.1 Pouteria glomerata
CCGCAGCGTTGCTCTGATGTTGTTAACCCGAGTTCTCATGTTATGTGTGTTTCACTCACCCCCCGGGTCCCCGGGCTCGGGACGTGACAATACATACAGTCATCAATATTGAGGATCAATTTCATAATTTAAGATTTACTCTTTTATAAGTGATATACAGCATGAAAGACAAAGAAATGGTAGCTTATGTTTTATCAATTTATGAAATTGAGAGGACATTCTCGTAGATTCTTCATTAAACTTTCAGAACTTATCAATCAATCATTGGGTTGGGGTTTTTTAATCTAATTCTAGCATTCTTTGGGTGAGTATTCCAACTTTTATTTTGAGTTCTAAAGTTCATCCTTTAGGATTCACATCAATTTGGTATTAGAGCTTTGGCTCTAAAATTAGACTGCACCAAATTGAACCAAACATCATATCTTGTGTAAATATTTAAATCTTTGTTACTGTCTTGATCATTTGTGATTAGTCTTTTAACTCTCTTTGCATTTAGCATATAAAAAAAAAAAGAAAAGAGAAAAGAAAAAGAAAAAAAAAAAAAACAAATATATGCAACTCTAGAAGTTTCGTTGTAGCACAAACTACTTGGATTCTGAATTTGTTTTGTTTTATTATCTTTCAAGAAAGTCATTCTTTATTGCTCTTTGTTGTCTAATTTGTCATTTGAAAATAGTTCTTGGTGCTAAATTTCATGTTTTCATATTCAACTTAATTTAGACTAGACCTATATTTAACTTTTAGTCATTATTCCTAAACTCCTTTTTGTTTCTTGTTCTTCTTTTTTTCTCCCATTCTTTTCGTAGAACCAATCAGGATCTTATGATAAGAATAAGAGATATTTTAAGGGTTCCAATATTTCTTATTTCTTATTGATTCATGTCTTGATAGTTAGCTCTCGGTCTTTTCGTCAAAAAAAAAAAAAAACATCAATGAAGGCATGTGGATGCACTATTTTGCAATGGGGATTGTAATTTTTTTTTTCTTATTTATTTCCCTTCTTACTCTTCATATGTTATGATATGAATGTACCACACCAATTCATTTTGGATAGTTTTAACATAGAACACATTTGCACATGTTTATATCAATGAACTAACTTCCACAAATTTTTTTAGTTTCTTTTATTCTTGCATCCTTAGATTACCAAAGTAATGAAATACATTTAATGAACATGTCACACACATACCTTGTTTATCATAAAACACCTAGCTAATGGATAATTACACTACCTCACACATTGATGTTTGAGTCTCTCTCTATGTTACTTTCTCCTCTTCCTCTTTAGTTCTTTCTCCATCCATCTCCCTCACTTTTCAATACTTAATGATAACTATATAAGATGCCTAATACACACACCCAAGCTCTATAGTTATAAATAAAAATCCAAAAGCTTCTTTCTCCCTCACATTCTTTCCTAGGTCAACATTTTACAATATTGTATGACTGTTGGAAGTTCCTTCATCTCCCAGATCTTTTCTAACTATATCAAGTGAAGGCGAGTTGCAAGAGAGAAAGGAGATGAGTCATGCACGTTGGAATTGGAATGATGATAATCTAGGCAAGTGGACGAGGCGATGAGGATGAAGTTGCCAGTGAGCTAGTGATGATGATCCAGCAAGTGGAAAAGATGATGATGATCTATACAAGTAGTGTGTTTGATAAAAAGATGAACAAGTGGCTCAAGGTCGATTGCTTTATTTAGTTAAGGTATATGACCAAGTTTGACAATTAGATAAGGAGATGGGATGGTTTGTAACTAGGTTTAGGAATTCAGTTAAGAAATAAAATAACGTTTTAGGGTATAATTTTGTGTCAAGAAATTTGTTTGAGGAATTTGGCTTGGTGAATTTGAATAAATGGGTTCGGCATTATTTAGCTATAGAAATAATAGATTTTCTATGGGTTTTCAATTTCCCAAATTCAAAGTAAATTTAGGAAATTAATTATTCCAAAAATATTTCGATAACTGAATAGTAAACATAGAATAAAATTCACCAGAAAATAAAATAAATTTTATATATAAAATTTTAAGATTTTAAGAATATTACATCTACCCCTATAAGTTGCATGTGTCATTCTTTAATGGAGTATCCATTGCATCTCCAGCAGGTTCTTTGTGGTGTCCTAAAGCCCTTTCTAGCCTTTGAGGTTGCATTGTGGATTATAATCAGCATATAAAACCCATTAGTCAGTAGTATCAATGTTGTAAATGCTTTGTCACAATTTTTATGTAAGGAACAACAAATTTTTGTAAATGCTGACTATTTTGCGACTTTTTTTCAGTAAGTGCTAGCAATTTCATGACATTAATTATTGCTATTTATAAGTACACTTCAACATATTTTATTGTGACAAAAATATTACCATCAGTAATTTGTGGCATTTTTATTGGAAATGCTAAAATGCAAGTTTTATTGGTGGGACATTTTTTCAAAAGTGCCATAAAATACATTAAATAATTTTTTATTCTTATTTTTTGTTAGTTGAAAAAAGTGTAATTGGCTTCAAAAATATCTCATTTTTTTTGGCTTAAATTTGAATTCAATTAATATAATTATGTAACACATGTACTTAGAATTTTTATATTTTCTTGTTTTTTTCATTACTCTTCTCTTTCATTTTCCCATGTATGTGTATATATATATTTTTTGTTATCAAATCATCGCTCGAAAGACTCTTAGAGTGTGTTTGGATTAAAAAAAGAGGGAAAAGATAAATGCAAAAAAATGCAAAGAGAAAGAAAACAATAAAAACCAAAATACATAATTTTTTTGAATAGATTAAAAAACATAAAATAAAAATCATTATTGATAAATGAATTTTCTAAATTAAAATTTTTAATTATTTAAATTCTATATTTTTCATTTATTTACATTACAAATTAGAATTAAAATTAATTTAAAATTTTTATTTTTTTTTCACAAACTCTTAATCCAAATACAATCTTAAAAAAGAGAGAGAGAGAAATAGGGGGTATTTGCAATGTTTTGCCAATGTTCCCACCGCAGACCTTTTTTTTTGTTTGTTTTATCAATATTGTATATAATATATCAATAAATACTACAGAAGTGAAACTATTTCGAAATGTATAGTTAATGAAAAAATACAGTATGATACCGCAGTTATAATTGGTGGCAGATTGAAGAATCGTCATTTGAAACAACAATTTTTATCACGGTTATTAAAGAATCACTTTTTCAACGGATGGTTATTAACCACGATGCACCAATGTGCACAGACACTCATGATTTGAGAGTGGTTATTCTTCGAAGAATCGCTCCTTCAATAGGCTGTTCTTTTATGCCGCCCTCTCGGTTATATGTGGTATGGTAGCAATTGAAAATAGGTTGCAGTAGATGATGCCAAGCCATCAAGTCAAACACATATAAGATATCATAAATTAGACAACATGCAAAATTAGTAGCAACACAAGGACTCAATTGAGTATCTAAACATCCATGAAAAAATAGATGTAGCACCAATTGAAGGTAAATTAAGTAAATCAATATATAATATATATTAGTAATTTATTTCTAATAAGTAATAAAATTTACATATTACAAATTTTTTTAATAGATAATTAAATTTGTGAAGACCAAAAAGAAGAAAAGAAATATATACATTATATATAAATATATACATGAAAAGATATTCTTACCATATATGTAAAAAAGAAAAAACATGAATGTGGCTGCGTGAGACACCTGTCTCACAGGTGTCCCACACGTAAATATGTCACGCCCCGGATTTTGAGACCCAGAGAGTGAGTGAAAGATAACATGTGCTCTAGAGTATTAGTTGCATGTTTGTCTCTAATTAGAGCCGTGACTACCTTGGAACTATCCTACACAATAGTTGCAAATAAATTTATAATAAAATCTTAAGGATAGTAAATAAGTCTGACCGTAAGGTCTTACAAACTGACTGAATCGGTTAACTCAATTAATGGTACAGTTCTAACTTTGTAAAGTCAAGTGATAACAAAGTTTCCTTGGGCAGTCAAAGAATGATGTGACACCGCAACCACTTAAGGTTCATGGTTTGGACTAGCATCATAACCTGTAGGGACGTGAGCACCAACCACTTGTGCTCACGGTGCATAATACATATATATATATATATAATATGTAATGGAATTGAATGCGTGTGTTAATTTATCAAATAAACATATGCAAAGGAGTATGTCATAGAGATTACAAAGAATTCAGCTACACTGTCACGCCCCGAATCCGGTGACCCGAGGTGTGAGTGAATAATATCTATATTATATACACTTTCCTGAATCAGAGCCGCGCGACATCCACCTAGTAGGCCCACAATATATATCAGAACAATAAATGAGATCTAGACAACTGCCAGATCATTATTTTTGCCACTTCCCATGGCCAAACTACAATACAATTCTTAAGGTTTTTACTAAATAACATGGGATAGCTATTTTATTACAAAAGATCAGTATAATACAACATTTGTATAACTCTTAAAATATAAATACATCTCATGAAGCAAACAAAAATAGGATCCCAAGATAACGCATGCAGACTCTTTTACTCCTCCCAATGCCCTCCTAGCTATCCTGTCCATCTCCTGTAACAGAATCTGTAGGGACGTGAGCACGGATGGCGTGTGCCCACGTAACTTGCGATAGTATATTTGTAAAATAAGGCTATGATTCATGATATCCACTTATTTACCTTTTAACAACATAAGCAAATTTAAAGTATGCTTAAGTATTTGCTATGTTAACCGTTAGACTTTATACTACTAGAATTCATTTTTATAAAACTACACCTTATGATCATAGATTTTACACGCATTAGTATTCGGCTATGACAAATAAACATCAAATTTTAATTCAAAGTTTAGTATCAATCACACAAAATCAACAACATTTCTACAATACACATCACCATGAATATCTTTCCACATAATTTTCCTCAAACAAATCAACCAATTGAAAAATTTAATCACGCAAACAATTCACTAAACGTCGGGGATGGGTACATAACGTAATCCTCATAGTTTAGGACCTCGTCCATGGTTATGAACAACCGGAAACATCTAGCTCAAATCCTCGTTTTGTAGGTTACTAACCTACTGGCATGAACACCATACTCTGCGCAGGTTCCGGGACTCTCAACCCGAGGGAATTCTCATGTCCCTTCCTATTTCTGTACCCCACCACGTCCCCGACACAACAAATAACACAATCATTCATCAATCACTTCGTCAATCATTTCAAGTGCACATAACTCTTTCAAGTTTTCATAATACTCCACTATTACCATCCATAACACATTTCAATACTCATAACAATATAATATCAAGTTTTCCATTTAGCAAAAGCTTATTGGTATCCATTTAATTCTCACAACATCATCACATATCAATAACACAATTATGCACATGTAAACTAATTCAAAGTAAATTATACCATAAGATTCAAGATTATGTCCTTGTAATTTAATTTACTAGTTCAAAGTAAATTATGCCATAATATTCAAGGTTATGCCCTTGTGATTTAATGTAGGTAAACTATCATATTCAAATCATAAAAGGAGTGAATTATGAATTTATGAGACAAAAGGGTTCAATTAGTGTTCTAACTAGTTTCTAATATTCTTTTCTTTTATCCTAACACTATATTAGTTTTCAATTTCTCTGACGTATGCACATATGGTTCTAATTTTTTCTACTTTCCAACCTTTCATGTTTCTATATTTCAATCAAATATCCAATTTACTTTCTTCCTATCATCTCTGCCATATTTATATATATAGATATATACTATTGGAACTTAAAGAAATCCTTACCTCAATTCAAGCAAGAAGTTGATGAGATGAAGAATTTGAAGCCTTTAAATCCTCACTTCCAACACTTTAATTTTCTTTCTTTCAATTCTCCTTCTTTTTGGTTCCAAACTACTACAAAGAAGACAAGTTGCAAAATTAAAACCCTAGAGAGATTTTTCTCCTAACATTCTCATCATTTTATTTCTTAAGTACTTAAGAATGGTAGCACTTACCAAAACCAAATTCTTCCTAGGTTCCTTTGATATCTTCCTCATCTTCCTTTCATCTTCCTTTCTTTTTCTTCTTTTTTCCTTTGTCTTCTTGCTTGGCTGAATGCTAGGCTTTCTTCTCCTTAATTCTCTTCTTTCAATTTAAGGTTTTTCTTTTCTTTTTCTTTATATTTTCTTTTTTCCCCTTTATGGCAAAATGGCCTATCTCTCCTACCAACTCTTCTTGGAGTCTCTCGGCCAACTCTTCAATTTTCCATCCTATTTGATCACATGGCCCTTTTCCATGGCCTCCACATGGCATTTCATTTAAGTCATCCATACACCTAAGCATATACACCTAAGGTTCTTAATTTAATACATGGGTCCCACTCATTTATCAATCTTTGACTCCATTTTAACTAAATGACAAACTTAAAGAAATAACAAAGGAAGATATACGTATAAGTCTTATTCAGCCAACATGCTTCCACCTGAATTAACTCTTCTCCTTATGTTTCATTACCGGTCAAGAGGCTTCCCCCATAAGTGCATGGTTTAGTCAAAATTAAAACACCTCTATTTGGTCAAAATTGGACACCATACTTCCACATGGTCTTCCAATTAATTACACATTCACACCTAAGCCTATTTTAATTAAATCCATGGGACCCACTTAATTTAATACCTTTGACAGCTAATACACAACAAAACAAATTAAGTACAAGACAAATGATATACCATTTGGCCAAGGCATGTCTTCCAACCAACTTACTCCTTATTCTTCCCCTATGGTCGGTCAAATGGTCTTCCACCTCACCATTTCACTTATATATCTATATATATAAGGATGGTCAAAATTAAGTTACTTGAGTAAGTCAAAATTGAGTAACTTTCTTCCATATGGTATAAATTGAACTTTTTCTCTTCCTACAAGGTCGGCCATATCTATTTATGCTTGTTTTATTCCACACTAAATTCCTAATTGCCTTCCTACCCTTAAAACAATTAACTCCCTTTACATTTAAACTAAATTCCTAACACTTTAAAACAAAATTACATTCCTTTTACACTTAGAAACTAATCTTCCAACCACTTAACCTAATTTAGACAATTAGGGATTTAAAATTACTAAACCTTAAACCATTATTAACTTCATTTATTTAAGGCTCTAAACATGTTCCTATTTCTATTTTCTTTAAATAAAATTTAATTCTAATACTTACTTCACAATCGAGAGCACATAATCACCTCCAAAACTTATTAAATTCATAACTTGTATACATTCAAAAATTTAGGATATTACTAATCTACTATTATAATTTAAGATTACTAATTAACTAATTTAATATAATTATTGCCTGATTTTCATATATTATTAATATTGAAACTTGAATTGGGTCGAAGTAAGATATTGAACTTTGAACTGGGACCAAGTAATTAGATTAGGCTTTTTTTGTGTTACTTACTAATTTAACTAATTAAATTTTATTAATCTAATATTATAATTTAACAATACTAATTAACTAATTATAATATTATTATCCTAATTTCATTATATTATTAATATTCGATTTGATTGGATCCAAGAAAAATTTTGAATTGAGCACAAGTGAAATTAATTTGAAATTTTTGTTTTATTATCATTTACAAATAAAAATCTACAAAAACAAAAATAAATGATACGAATAAACTAATTAACAACTAAATTAATTAATAATAGTTAGATTATCAATAAATCGATAATAAAATAAACTAATCAATAGCTTATCTTGCTATATCTACCGTAATTGGTTGATTGGAATGGGTCCAATTATTAGGGATTTGGGTATTAATTATTAATTTAACTATTAGTATTTTGTTATTATTAATATTAATTTTATTACAGATTAATATTATTATTAATATTATAATTGAACTAATGTTATTAATTCAATTTAGGCATTTCTCTATTAGTTATTAATTTAACTAATTAAATATTATTAATTAATTATTGTTAATTGTCTAATTATAATATTATAACATTATTCTTTTACTAATTTTCTTATATTATTAACTTTTAATTGGATTGGGCCTAAATAAGATATCTAATTGGGTCCAACTAAGATTAAATGTTTCTCAATTAGCTATTAACTTAACTAATTAAATATTATTAATTACCTAATTACAATGTTAAATATTATTATAACTATTATTATAATTTAATACTACTATTACTTTTATTAATTAATATTATCACTACCGTTGTTATTTACTTTTATTCTTATTATAATTAAAAATCTTTCTTAATATTATTCTTATTTTAGTAATTATTATTTAATATTATTATTATAATTGAAGAATAAAAAATGATTTTAAATTGATATTTAATTGTTAGAAAACTAAAATAATTTTAAATTGATAATATTAAATAAAAAATTATTTAAATTAAATCACTACCAAAACTCCCAAATACAATCTAATTAAATTTTTAATTAAAAAGTGATATAAGACCAAAAAAAAAAAAAAAACTAAAAAAGTCAATTAACTCTTAATTGATTTTTAATTGCCAAAATAAAAAATAAAAAAGAAATTATATGTCCGCGTGCGTGGGCTTTTGGTACCCAAAAAAAAAAAAAAAAAATTAATTAATTTTTAATTGTTAAAAAAATTATTACAAATTGATTTTTCTCTTTCTGTAAATCACAATCAAAACTCCCAAATATAACCCAATTTGTTTACATTTTAATTAAAAAAAGATATAAAAAAATAAAAAAATCAATTATAAACCAAAGACAACAATAATAACACACAGCGACCACCACACTTAAAAATCTCAACACTAAAAACACAACAATGCCACTGCCACATTTCACCTTGGTCAATCTCATTGCTAAAAAAAAGTTAATTTCATCTCTTTACCCAACTCATAACAAATGAACAATATCAACTTTTCCAACATTACATTAATAAACAAAAATAAAAAAAAATGTAAAACAATATGCATGAAATTAAAAAAAAAATATATGCATGAAATTAAAAAAAAAAAAATCAAAGCGCATAAAAAAAATTCAAAACACTGTCATTGCCACACTTTACCTCGCCCAACCTCATTACTACAAAAAAACATTAATTTCATCTTTTCACCTAATCTCACTACAAATACACAACATCAACTTTCCTAAAGTTACATTAACAAATAAAAATAAAAAAAAATGTAAAACAATATATATGAAAATTAAAAGAAAAAAATTAGAATACCAAAAAAAAAAAAAAAATCAAAACACTTCTACTGTCACAAGCTGCCTCGGCGTCACAACAGTAAACATAGAAAATGTAAAAAATTATATAGAAAATTAAAAGAAAAATATCAAAACATAAAAAAAAAAAAAAAAAATTACATACCAAAGGAGGAAGAGAGAAGGAAAATAAGAGAACATCGGTACGGAGGGGTCTCTATTAACCTCAAATAATTGACCAAAAAACAAAAAAGAAAGTTACATATATGTGTATATATAGAGAAAGAGAGAGAAAGACAGAGAGATGGGGGAAGAAGGAAGGGCTTACCAGCAACAGGAGGCAGTGACAGCAATCGACAAACAGAGGTAGGCAGTTAGGTAGTGCGGGAATAGGGGTGCGGGATAAGTAAAGAAAAAAAAGGAATAGTGAGGAGAAAAGAGAGAGAAAGGGAAAAAAGAGGAGGTCTCGACAAAGATAAAGTAGGCTATTAGTGATCGCCTTAGGTAGTCGCCAAGTCAGTTGTGCATGCTATTTTAGCGACCACTTAAAGCGGTCGCATGAAAGTCTCAATTGCCAATACACCAGTTGTAGCACAATTGTAGCTCCTTAATTTGCGACTACCAATAGCAGTCACTAATACTTTTTTTGAGACCACCCAAAGCAGTTGCTTGAAAATTTATCATGCCAAAACTCATATCTCTAGTAGTGTAAAGAAAAATTTGTTTGTATTTTTTTAAATATGAAATTTGTGATAGAAAATTTAATTAAACTAAAGAAAACAACTATAAATTGATCTTACATTAAACCAATTCAAGCAGTGATTTCTATGAATTTTCAAGAAGAATAATGACTAGTCAATTTGGTTATAAAATCAAGTTTTCTTGGTTGAGATTCTAGATCAAACACTTAGAGTACAGCAATCCATATAGAATATACGAGAGTTCAAATCACTTACAAAATCCTTAAGATCGGGCATAAAAATCCAACTAAGTAACTCACATATAATGTTATGGAATATACAATTAAGAGTTAATCTAGTAACATCACCTAATGGTTTTAAAGGATCGAAACGAACTAATCATCAATCAATAAATCCAAAGAAAATTGAACATTGAAGTATAATTAAGAACAATAACCAAATGATTTGGTTACAACATTTAGTTCTTGTAATTGAAAACCTAAATCAAATGCTTAGAGTGTATAACCTACAGAGAGTATATGTAAGTTCTATATTAGCAATTCATATACAATTTCTTAAGGAAGTGCATGAGAATTCTAATTAGCAATCAACATATAATCTATATAAGCTATACAAACAAGGCTAAATCTAAAGTTAACAGTTAACAATTTCAATAGATCGAAACAATTCAATCATCATTCATAGAGTATTCTTAAGAAAATCAAACATTAAAACTTAAAGTACCCTGAAAATCCATATACATCATCCACTCTTCTTGATTTGAATCCAAGTAAGAAGGCTACTCAATCATAAATGAAGAGAAACTTGAACTTGAATTGAATTGAAGCATTCTTACAAGGAGAATTGAAAAGGAAAATAAAACTTTCTAGAAAACCAAATAAGACTACTTTCTCTCTCTACAACTATATAAATCTACTTTCCATAACTATCTAATATAATATCTTATCTCTAATCTTATCAATTAGTCTTTATTTATAGCATAACGTAAATGTTTAGAATGACCAAATAGACCTTAAAACTAATGAAAAATTACAAAATTCTATAAAAACTTGCATGATTTAAACCAAGATTCAAAACATTCTTTCATACTTAAAGAAGTTGCAAATTTTGAATTTGGGTTACTTTCTTTGGTTTGAACCAAGGTGTGAACCAAGGTTAGTTTAAACTATTCTTCCATACGTAGCCAATTTTAAGAGATTGAAGTTAAGTTGCTCTCTTTGGTTCAAACAAGGTGTGAACCAAGGTTGGTTTGAGCCTTAATTCAAACCATTTCTCGACACTTGGAACCTTGGTTTGAACCAAGGTGCAAACCACAAATGTCAAGAAATGGTTTAAACCTTGGTTTGAAGGTTTGAACCTTAATTCACACCACCTTCATGATTTAGAATATTTCTTTGGCTTTTGAAGTTTCACCATTTTGTTGTTTGAACCATGGTTAACACCAAACCATTTATTCATCCTTTTAAAGTTTTGTTCCTTCTTCTTTTTGTCTCACATTCATATGGGACTCGTCCACTTGTTTTTTCATGTTGATTAGGCCTCCAATTGCATAAAATTAATTCTTAAAAATTGTAATCAACACAAAACGCAAGTGTATGAGAAATGTGAGATAAAACTAAGTCTTAAGTGAATGTATTTATACAATTAGCACATCAAAAAGTATATAAAAGTGTAATTACTATGTGCTAATCATTACCCAAATGTGAAAAAGTATGTTTGGTTTTGAAATAGGACCTTGATTACAAAGATTAGAAGTCGTCACCTGACACTTTCAAAATAGGCATGTTAAGAAATCTGAGTTTTGATTATGATTTAAGATGTACTATTTTTTATTTTTGAAAGATGTGGTAATGACTATTTTTAATGACTTTCGACTAGTCTGTCCAATTAGAGATAATAGGTTTGAAAGTTTGGCTACGCATGAAAACTGTTACGCTTGGATACCCCAGGATATCCAGAGTCTATTTTTATTCTTTGCAATCGTGATCTCACAATATAATATTGTGGTTTATAATGAATATTGCATACAATCTATAAATGCAAATGATGCATAAAATGCAAAGTGGGTGAGCATAGCTCATGTGTGCGAGTATAGTGAAATATCTTGCCTATGCATAAGTGAGTGCGCACTAAGAATGAAGTATGTATTGAAGATGGTCAATAAAAACTGAGGTGACTGAGCTTAAGCTAGGTGCTTATGCTGCTTATATTCTCGATGAAGGAATCAATCAATTGTAGTTTAGACCTGTAGAGATCCAAACTATATGTTGATGAGTTGTGAACTTATATACTAATGCAAGAGCATAATTCTAAGTCTAATTTGGTGCCTCACGCAGATAACGGTCTATGAAGACTATGGAGATCGTATACAAGCCAACTGCTTGAGTTGTCTACGTACCCTTCTGAGGGATTAAGTCGATGTAGCTCTAGGACAGTGCCTAGTGTTGACGTGATTTACAAAATATGTACAAAAAGGTGATTGATAAGGTCAGCATTGTATACAGGATCAATATGAAGAAAACTCACTCTTAAGATGAGATGAGAAAGAGAAAGAGTCCTAGCTCTAAGTATGTGTTAGGAGTATTTGTCTTTGTGTTGTGAGAGCCTAGCTTTAAGACTGAAATAAAAGTTAGTACCTTGCACATAACTTGGGAAGAGAGCTTCCCTCCAAATGATAATTGGGACATAAAGCCTAGCTCTAGATAAAAAGAACAGTTAGCACCTAGCGTATAATTGGGGAGAAAGAAGCCTTGCTCTACCAGAGAAATGATAGTTAGCACTTATCGCATAATTGGGAAATGACTAACTAGAGAAAGGAGTCTCGCTTCCAAATTAGAAGGTTAGTTAACACCTAGCGCATAACTAAGAAATGGAGCCCTGTTCTAGAGAAGAGACATTTAACGCTTTACGTCTAACTAGGAAAAGAAGCTTAGCAACAAGTTAGTGCTTCACGTTGTGGTGACCAAACTCAAGCCTTCTACTTAAACTACTTACGTACTCAAAAGAAATAATTAGGTCTATGTAGCTCTACTTAATTTGAACTATGATATAGGTGTAAAGCTTAGCGAATATGTTAGCGTTTCACGCTGTGATGACTAAACTCAAACCTTCTGCTCGAGCTATCTACGACCCTGTTAAGGGATCAGGTCTACATAGCTTGAAACCAGAAAGACAATTAGCTCCCAATGCATAACTATGAAAAGAAGCTTAGCTTTAAACAAAGAGATAGTTAGCGCCTGGTGCATAACTATGGAAAAAAAAAGGAGCCTCATTCTAGATGAGAGGTAACAATTAGCGCCCTGTACATAACTAGAGATAGAGTTTCATTCTGTTGAGGAGTTCAACTCCAAGGGAAGAGATAGTTAGTACTTTACGCTTAATTGTAGAAAGGAGCTTTACTCCAATGATGCACTTAGCACATGTGGGTGAGTATCCATCATTTGGGAAAAGAACTTAACTTTAATCGAGAGCTCAATTCCTGGTGATGATTGTCAAGTCTATATGAATGGCCTAGGAGACTAATGTGATGTGAGTGATGCAATTATCATGATCAGGTGCAAGCATATTGAATATGGTGACAACTTATATTTTATCATGGGTGGCAATTCAATGATGCATGTCAGATATGTCTAAAGGAAGTATGACTTAGGATTGGCTAAAGTCGTGACTTAAAACTCATCAATTTAGCCAATCATAAGTCATTCCCATTCTCTGGACATTCACTCTTTTAGGTGAATGCTCTGAATTGATAAGCATTTGATTTCTAAGTCTGTGTCAACCTTAGTGTGTATGTATTTGCATGTCAAGGCATGTGCCAATATGTCAAAATATGGTGCATGTCAAGGCATGTGCCAATATGTTAAAATATGGTGCATGTCTTGTCAGAGTATGTGCTAGCATGGTAAATGATGTCCTAACATACTATATCGTGATGTGGGATGGTGATTGAACATGGTAGCATGGAATAATATGATAAGATAGAATACTGGCATAGCATAGCATGGTTAAGGCATGAAATAACATGACATGGCATGGTAATATGACATGTTAGCATAGTATAAGATGATAACATGATAAGGATGACGCAAATATAATGCTCGGCATGACCTAGCATTATATTATGATGATATAGCATGGCACGGTATTATAACATGATATAGCATGATAAAATGATGTTATGGCATGATATGTCATTGTAGTATGATATAGATTTGTCACTTATCTGATGTTTGAAATTTTACAAAATTATCTCGGGTATATTCAATTAATATTATACACCAGATACAATTTGATCTTGAATTATGATTCGAATACCTTTCATTAACAAAGAATTTTATTTACGCAATTAAAATTATCCTTTTTTAATTATGCAAATACATTAAATTGAAATATAAAATAAAATTTTCTAAAACGACAAAATTATATTGACGTGATCTTTTTCTAGCGAGAGAAGCTCTGGCCTTGCCTTGAGAGCTCCAAGTATAGCATGAGAGGAGAAGGAAGCGGGTGGATGATGAAAAATGAAAGGAGGAAGCCTCCATATATAAGAGTTTTGATCAATCAAAAATTTTAACATTCAAACGAGTGAAAAGAATTACTTGTTTCATCAAGCAAACAAGTTTGTCTTGTAAAAGAGGAAAAACTCTTTGCAATAGATGTTTTATGGTCATTTTGCCCAACAAGACGAGCAAACAAGTTTGCACAATGTCACGAGCGATGATGTTCATAAAACAAGTTGGGTGGACTAGTTTACATTTCAAGGTAAGCAAAAAAGCTTGCCGCATTGCTATATGGCAAGCATAATAGCAGCTAAGCTTAATTTGGGACCTATTTGGCTTGAGCCTTTGGCTTAGGCCATGTTCTGCAAGGTTCAAGTTTCACCCTTAAAGGCTTGGGCAATTTTAAGACCTGGGCAATTCTAAGACCTTTAACATAACTTCAAGAGCTTTCAACACCTCTTAGACACTTTTTGGAGTGAATTAAACCAGTTAAATCAAAATTTGATTTAATTTGGATTCTCGAGGATCATGTTATTTCTGTTTGAAAATTGTTGCTCTAAAATGGGCTAAAACAGAAAGAGGGTTAGCCTAATCTTTTGTCGAACCCTTGGAGGAACAACTACACTGATTCCTCCTGCCATTGTTAGGTATAAGGAATCCAAAAATGCCATTGGAAGGACTCTAAGACACTTTATGAATTTATAAAAAAAATTAACAAATTTTGCAAACTAATTAGTGAAAGGACCTCTTAAGGTTTGACTTGGCCAAACTTAGTTATGCCATTATCTTAGGGAATGAATCCTCAATATTTTAGTGTAATTTGAGGGAATTTTGACTTTTTCTAGATTCTCAAATTGTGTTTGAACTACCAGCAACTTTCTTCTTGCTAGTAAAAGCTATTTTGAGTTAGAGGGGCTCAAATGACCTTTGAAGGGGCCTTTTGACTACTTTAAACTTTATTCTATGTTCTTTGACATGTCTTGGGATGTTGTGTATTTTATTGTGTGTTTTTTGCTTAATCTGGGCATTTTGGTCAATTTTAGTCTTTAGGTGCGTCGGTTGAGGTTATTCCTGACTTCTAGACCAAATTGACTCTTGACTTTAGATTTTGACTCTTTTATGGATGTTGGAATTGTCCGCTTGATGTCTCAGACATGTTTATATAGCCCGGTGGTCGCCTTCTACCTTGATCTGGGTCTTTAGCTTGTCTTCTCTCTAATTTTAGGGGTACAATTAGTATTTTGCTTATTGTTTGCTTTTTGTTAAATTCTAACACTTTGACATATCTTATGATTAAGAAAACTTAATCAGTAGAACACCATTCAACTAAAAGTATTAAATATTATAAATTTTAAATGTGGAGGCAAAATTGGAGTGTCAACAACATGGTATGTGCATGTCTTTTGCAAGTGCATGGTTAACATTTGTAGTATTTAAATTTATAAAAGCAAATATCAATCGTTCATCTATAGGAAGGAATTGGTTTCACTCAACTCACATTCCTAAACTAATAGGTGATTTATAAAACTAAATTATACCAATTTGGATCGTAAGGAATACTAGAGATGATCGGATGAAAATGGTAAAAATATAGAAATAAACTAAAATAAAACTAAACAACTATCTAAAAATACAAGAGGAGGCATTGAACTATAAAGGAGTACATCCTTAAACCAGTAAAAGTTTAAGTGAAGTTTTAAAAATGAATGTGCTTGGACATTTAAGAAAATATTTTTCAATCGGACAAAATATTGAATTGGACATTCATAATCACCTATGACTATAGTTTAATTTGATTTGTAAAAATTGAGAATATAATTTTAAGTTGGTGAACCATTTGATGAACAAGTACCCACGAACTTTTAATTATAATATTGTCCAACTGTGTTCAAAAACCAAGACAATAATTATGGATATGGGAACTATCTAGAATTTACATATGAAAAATTTATTTGTGGTCATAAAGATATCAAACCACAAGTTTTATCCGTGATCAAAGTGATAATAGTATTAAATTTAATTTATAACATAATTAGAAAGAATTTATTCAAATAGCAAAGCATCGAATGATAGATTAACTAACCATGAACTTGTTATCATAACATTATCCTGGCAATTTCTAGGGTGTTCTGTCCAAATGCTATAAATTTCATGCGATCCCAAAATAGTTAACTTCTAAAATTTGATCAATTCCACTTTTTTGGCAGTCCATTAATTTCATGTAATCTACTATAATTATAACTACATCATGTGAACAAATGCAAACATTACTAGAAATGAGGCAATAAGAGATCCAAAGAATAGTCAACCGCCCATAGGCGATTGTGTAAACTATGTGTAGACGATCACCCAACTATGTGCAGACGACCACTTGGGTGATCGCTTGAAGTGGTCGTTAAAATTATATTTAACTTCCCTCAATTTTTCCTTTTCCCGCTTAATTTCTCTGGCCCTAATTATTTCTCTCTCCCTCTTTTTTTCCTCAATCTGTATCTCCCTCCTTGTCATTTTCGACGTATGTGGGATCATTACCAGAGTCATTCCCCCTTGTTGCCGGCAACAAGAAGCCCCCCTCCGCTTAAGCATCCCTCTGGCCTTCGGTTTGTACAATCTCTCTCGCGCTATATCTATTTCTACTCACTCACTATCCTCATTTTCTGGTTGAGGCTTTGGCTAGTTGAAGTTGAACTCATCCACGGTCTCCTCAGCTCACTCCAGCGAGCTCAATCTCTTCATCATCTTTTTTTTTCTTTGCAGTTTGTGAATTTTTTTTGTTGTAATTTTTTGTTATATGATTTTTAATTGTTTGTGTTTACTGTTTACGTTCCAATGTTTTTGTTATATTTGTTGTAATTACTATTTATTTTTGTTTATGTTGTTGAGAATTCATTGCTGCTGCTATTACTAGACTATTATGCTGATTCCATTGTTCTTGTTATTTATTTATTATTTAATTGGAAGAAAAGTAAAATGCAAATTTATATTAGTTTTTCTTTTAGTAAATTATAGTTTCCATCTTTGAACTTTTAATTCAATCCCACTTTAAAACTAATATTTTAATTATAACAATTAAAGACCTCAAATTTTTATTTTTATTTATTAAAATGTTAACCCTATTCTTTATTAATGAAAGGGAATGTCAGTTTCATGAATGTGATTTTTTTTTTTTTCCTTTTTAAACAGTTCAATTATGTGCTATTTCAAACACTACTCTTTTTATTAATTTTTGATACACTAGCAGTACACCACAAACATGACATGTCATTTTTAATTTAACATAACATTAAAAACAACAATTATGAACACGTTTCTTCTATTAAAGTTTGTTTGTGTAAAAAATAATTGCATTAGTAGTGTATCGAAATTAATTAAATACTAGTGAGAGATTAATAAATTATAGTTTGTGCCTTTGTCTTTTTTGCATCCTATATATACTTCTTCTAATTAAGTTTGCAGAACTAGAATTTTTGTTTGGGGCTAAATCCATATATATCATAGGTTGGTTTTTTCTAAATGTGCAATTTGTGTATATTCTACACAGGAAATTGTTCATTGAAAATAGAAAACCACACACATTCAGACCCATTTAAAATTATAAAAGCTGAGATAAAATGCGATTTAATTTATTTTTTGGCATTTAGAAGTACAACCGATAAATCACAAGAAGATAGAGATAAGTACTGAAAATCCATTTGAACATACTCGGACAGAAGATTTTTGGTGTTTTGTATACAACGTTTTGGAGATTTGGATAAATTTATTGGGATTTGTAGAAATTATAAAAACTTATAAAAATTTGTAAAAATTTATATAATTCGAGGTGGACAAAATTTTATAAGAATTTATAGAGATTTTTGGTAAATCTCAGTCCTCCAAATCTGGCCTGAATCATGATAAACAAACAAAGCCGACACTTTTAAATATTACAGAAATCAAAAAAGAACAACGCACACTAATTAGTTTATCAATATATATATCTCAGAAAAAAATAATAATAAATAAATTAAAATAGTGAGAATGACTGCAGATATGTAAATTATTTAAATATCCATTTCAACATATCAAATGCAATTTTTTTTTGTGATAACGAGGAACCCGTAGTCACTTTATGGTACACTGGGTAAACCTCAGGAACCTGCAATAACCCGCAAATCACAGGCCCCATGTACGCTGCACTAGGTAAGCCCTGTGCGACGGACTCATGCCAAGAGAGAGGTTTGAACCGTGATGGTTGATGTGAAATAATGCCCTACCAACCAACGAAGCCAGCCCCGCTGGCTATCAAATGCAATTAATTCAAAATACAATATAAAATATCAAATGTCCAGTCCAATACATTATATTGAATTAGTTCAAACTACAAATATATCAAATATGAAATATCCATTCCAATATATCAAGTTAATATCTAATATATCAAATATCCATTAAAGAAGGATCCAAAAATGTATCAAATGTCCACGTACATATCCATTCCAACTATTTTCCAAAACAAATATACAAATACAAATAAAATATTATATATGAAATATTCATTTAGTTGTAATATCTAGAGTTTTATATCATGAGAGGACCTAATTAAATTATTTTTTGTTTTACCATAGCATTTCCAAGTAGTTCATAAGGCAGTCCAAACAATAAGAAGGACTGCCCAATGCTTCATACGAAAACTTTACTCACCTAAGCTAGTTTTTTTCATTTTAGGGAAACTTTATTCATCCAAGTTAGTTTTTATTCATTTGATGGTTAGTTCTTACCTAATTTTATTCTCATTTATTTATTTGTATTCTAAAAAATTCTTTGTTAATTAGTAAAATAATTCTATTTACACATTAGCTTCTATACATATGCATATTCATTTTCATGTTTTAAAAATAAACTTAGACCTAATCGAGAGTCATGTTACAACGATCATTTTGTCATCCTTAATGCTACAAGTTGAGTCTTTCAATACCTAATTCATTGCTCTTTCGATTAAGGAGCACAAAGCAATGTTTAGGTTGAAGCTTGAGCCTCGATTCAAGCCGAGGATCTTAATAGGGTTCGTGCTGAGCTGGAGGCACAAGGATGGATCAAATGATGGATGAAATGTGGACTGAGTTCTATAACTTTAGACCTCCCACTTAGGAAACATATTAAAAATTTTAAAAATTTTCTTAATTTTATTTTTTGACAACTAGATGGTTACTAAATTTAAGCTATTGAATGTAGGGTGCTGATGATGTGATTAGGGTACACCGACCTTCAGCACTTGCAGATGATCATGATCAAGTATTGTTATGTTATCTATGCATATATATGCTCATTCATAGAGGCCAATGATATAAAATTAAAATGTAAAGTCAAACATAAAGGGCAGTCTAAGAGTTAAACATAAAACAACGTTAGATTGGTTGAATTGGCCCTAAGTAAGATCTAGTTGTGCTTTGAAACAAACATAGTGTAATACCCTGAACTTTCTAAGTAGATGTACTTGGAACATTTGTTGTGTTTTGAACTCAAATTGAAATTTAAGTTAAAGAACCTCCTTAGAACTTAAACCTAGTCCGAAGAAAACAATATC
>JAVXUM010000001.1:29289321-29302229 GCA_035590655.1 Pouteria glomerata
GTCGATCGGTATCATCCCGATCAGGACAAACCCTAATGTCCCGACCAGGGCAAACCCAAATGGTTAGTCAGTGTGTCTCTCGAACGGGGTAAATTCCGACCTTACTACCCCGAACGGTAACATCTTGATCAGAATGATAGATCAGGTCAGTCGGGTTCTCGAGCTGTCCTACCGATCGAGAAATCGGGTCGAATATCAGTTTGGTTTTCGATTGGGCTCGGGTGCACCCTATCATATTATATATAATATTGGTAAAAAAAAAAAAATTCCCACCGCGTACCAGGGACAACCATCGAAAAAAAAAAAGAAAGAAAAAGAACCCTGGCACACCAGCTAACAAACGCGTGTGCATTACGCCACCGTCCTTGGCGGTGGGGTCGCGAACTTGCGAAGCAGGTAATACCCCCCGCGATCCTTTTCTGCTCTCCTTTCTGGCTTCCGGTTTCTTCTCCTAGGGAGGTACTAGTGCTCTCTCTCTCTATATATATATATATTAGTGAATGCATATATGAATATCTGAATTTTGAATATCTGAGGCCCTTTCTTTTTGTTTTGTTTCGTTTCGTTTTGTTTTCTAATTGATTTCTGCGTATCTGTTGTTTATTTGACGCAAACCCCGGGGGGGCGGGGGGCTTAGGGTTTGTCAATCTGCGAGTTGACCCACGCCCTCGTGTTAGTTGGCCTGTAAATGCACATATACATTCATATATAGAGGCAAAGAGAAAGACATAGAGATGGCGGATCGATTGACGCGTATAGCCATCGTTAGCTCCGATCGCTGCAAGCCTAAAAAGTGCCGCCAGGAGTGCAAAAAGAGCTGTCCTGTTGTTAAAACTGGTAAACCTATACATGTTTGATTAGTTTGGATTTATTATTGCAGATAAAAGTTGCAGTTTTTTGATGGTTTTCTCCTACATTCTTATTGATCCGTTTTCGATGGTATAGCTGTATTTTTCTTGCTAATGGATTTATTATGAAGTGTACTCAGGTATTAATTTAGAATCTAATTGGTTAACATATTTAATTTAATTTTAATAATGATATATTGCGCTTTCTGGTCATGCACTTTACTCTCTATATATATGTGTGGGTGGTTTGAGGAGAATAGAAATTAATTAGTGAAATGTTGCTTCATATGGCTAGCAAGCGGGTTTTGTAATGAAGTGGCTGACATAATGTCAATTGATTTGTTGATTCTTTTGTTCAGCTGTGGTTAATGGTTGCTATTTTCATACCATCTCAAGCAAGGTTTTGATTTTCATTATGCTGTTTTGTTGAAGTAAGTCGGCCGATTAGAATTGTAATTTTAAGTAGTTGACTTCAAATCTATTATGTGCTTTGAGTTTTGTGCTTGCGATTGATCTTACGGGGTTACTAATGCATAGTAGGATGCAAGTCCTAGGCTGTGGACTTGTAAATGTCGGATCGTGGACTGGTTACAAATTATGTCTTTATGGTATAATTATCATTTAAGAACTCTAACAACAAGAGATGCGAGCTAGGCTGGTGATGAAGTATCATGAAGCGTGGATGCACTTTTTGGGTCGTTGTTCCTAAAGGCTTGTGGTAATAGTGAAAATTAGGTTAGGTTAGGTAAAGGGCATCTATAGTATGCAACTTGGACTCAAAATTTTTGCACCTAGTTGCATTAGGTGAGAAGCTTTTTAGCTATTGTAGTTATGTAGAAAGGAAGGCTTACTATCAGCAGTAAGGGGGTGTTTGGTTGGCAAAAAACAACCAAAATCCATAAACTTTTAACTACTTTTTGTACTTCCTTCTAATTAAATTTTACAACATATCATCTTTATGTCAAATTTTTGTATTTTTCTGTACTTTTGGTCAAACTTTAATCAAGCAAACACTCTTTAAGAAAGCATAAGACTCCCCGACTCTTGCATCCCCAAATGGATAAGAGGATCATTTGCTATCTTGATCTTCCTTGCACATATAACCCAATTTAGAAGGATTTTCCTCCAAAACTAGATATTGTTAGCAGAAAGATATTAATGCAACTACAAAAATTTAATTGATTAATTTTTAAAATTTGAGAGAACTGGAAGGACATCAAAGTGCAATGTATTGTTTAGGTCGTTAATCAGATAAATTTATAGTTGGAGGGTTTTGATTTTGAGTATATGTTAATCATTTTCTTTTGATACATAATTTTTATGTCAAGTCATTGCAACTAAACTATTTTATGTATTCTATGGAGTTCATAACAAATAAACATGGTTTAACCTTTAATCATAGCATATACAACATGCTGCATTTGTTGTATATTTTCTCATCCTATTTTGTTGCTTAAATAGGTTATCTGCTAAAAAGCATGATACTTCTAAAAGGTGCTATTTTTGGTTTGGACACTAAACACTAGTGAAACACTGGACATTTTTCAGGCGTGTGTCTAAACGTGTCAAAATTATTTTAGGTGGGCACACCCCTAGTGTTAAAAAAACATCGATAAGTCTTTTTATTTACACTTCTATATTAACTAGAAAAATGCTCGTGCGTTGCACGTATATGTTTGTTCTTTTATATATCTAAATTTAAAAAATAAATTAATAATAAAGAATACAAATATTATTTTAAAAAAATAAAACCTACATTAAAATCTTTATATTTTTTTTATATTGAGTTATGTTGCAATTTTGTTCATATCTTCAAATAAAGCGTTCATTTCTTTCAGTTTGCCGTCTTTCTCATTTACTGGATTTTGCATCACATGGTTGCAATACCGATTTGATGAATGGTGCATATGTGGCCAATCTTTGTATAATCAAAACTAAAGCTTGGATTTTCAACTCATCAATCTGATTTCTTTTTCTTCAAACTAAGTATTTGAACATTTTATATTGTGTGCGCCTTGTGCCTGACTTATAATCCTCATTGTCTGGTCCTGCAAAGTATTGGGTGTTGAGGGGGCATCTAATATTTCATGCTATAATGGTCACAAATGTGGTCTCCTTGTGGTATGCAATTGGAAACAGAATTAGGGCTCATTTGGAGCCCCATAAATAACCAAAAAAAACCAAAAGAGATGATTGATGTGATGTAAAATTGATATGTGGCAAAATATAATTGGAAAATTTTAAAAACTTTTGAAGTTTTTTGGTTTTTTTTGGGGCTCCAAATGAGTCCTTAACTAATTGCACATACAGGCTTTTGTGTTCGTATTTGAATGTTAGTTTGACCTTTTTTTTTTTTAAAGTTATGTTAATATAAATTTGGTGGTGGTTTCTTGCTTTTTTTGACGTGCATCTTGCTCTTGTGCAGCCATTCCTTTTTTGTTGGTTTTTAGTGGTGGTTTTTGTGTGTTTTGATATGTTTCTTGTTTGATGGACAAATATGTTGGTTTCTTATTCTTAATTGGCAAATACTTTTGTGGAACGCTGAAACTTGTTTCTTTAGAAAATAAGGAAGGCAGTAATTATGGAATGATGTTGTTTAAATCTCGATTTAAATACTAAAATCTTACGATTTTACGATGTTAAGAGTAGGAAAAGTTGTTCGATTTTATATAAAATCTTAATTGAGGCAAAATAGGTAAAATCTTGATTTTAAGACAAAATCAGTAAAATCTCGATTTTGTAGATGATTTTACCGATTTTAAAAATTAAGTTATTTTTGTGTAATTTTGTCAAATAAAATAAATTTTTATGATTTTTTTTTTTCAAATAATATGCCACAACTGTTTCACTTGTTATTTTTTTTTTTTGTTTTGACTCTATAACACTATTATTTACTATACTACACTAATTGAGGATCATGCGCGCTGTTACACCAAATTGGCTACCATAAATTAAATGCAATAGTTAGGATATAAACCAAGAAGTTTATGATAAAATATTACAAATATATTTTAACTCAAGTAAAAAATTGGGATAAAATAAAGTAATGTTTTAATGTTAATTGTATAGATCACGCTAAATATTTTAACGGTCTCAATTGTTTAGTTGAATAAAGGAAGTATAAAATTAGATATAGAATTTTTTGTAAAGTTTGTTGAGGATTCATTTTCTTAATGTAAGTTTTTGTCTATGTCATTTTTTTTGATACATGTATTTTTTTCTCTTCTTATTAATAAAATTATTAACTTATCCAAAAAAAAAAAAAATAGAAGCTCTAAATCAAAAATTGTAGCATAATAGATTATATTTTCATTTTATAGGCATTTGGTAAAATCTTACGATTTTTTGATTCGATTTTACGATTCGATTTTTCGACCCTCTACCGATTTTAAGTAAAATCTTGATTTTAACAACTTTGGCTGAAACTGGTTAGAGATTCCAAATGAAAATACATGCGCATGTGCATATAGGAAACATGGATATCAAATTATATGAAGTGGGTAAAAGGGGAAAAGTTATATCATTACACACCTTTACTTATATTATATAGTTTATTGTGTGAGATGTTTTGGGCAGGGGGTTAGTTTTTGTAATATGGTTATAAATGACTGACTGGCTGGTTGGCTTGAACTTGATGTGCAACCATGCAGCTATTACTCCAAGTAATATATTTGAGTTCTTGATACATTTAAGATGTATCTATTTCTTAATTTGATTATTATGGGAGAGAAATAAAAGGTTGTTTGAAGGTGTTGAAACATTTACATGGTTTTTTTTGTCTATTTTAGAGACGTGGGTTTAAGTGGTTACTCTATTTCATTTCTTCTGTAAAAGGGGTGGCATCCCCTTGATACCGTTCTTTTTCAATAATATTTTAATTATCACATAATGTATTTCTCAATCAGATTTTTATTGGAGCAATATTGTTGAATTTATATTTTATCTGCGGAGCTTCTACTATACATTTGAGAATTGTCGTCTGAATTGAGCTTTAGAATCTTTGCATTTGCAAATTTATGCAATTCTCACTATGATTTTGTGTTGATTTTTACTGCCCTGTTGAAGTTTGCCAGTTTTAGAGAGAGGATATTGTGGTACTCAATGGGCCTTTTTAACTTCTATTTATTTTTTTGGGGTGGGAGCACCTGGTATCTGTTAACGTATTTAGTGTAATTAAATGTAATAATAATTGTTATAAGTGTATTTAGTCACTTGGTGAGCCAAAAGGACACTAATATAATGTGTAAAGTCACCTTGTTGTATATAAATTTACACACCAGAATTCAATCTGTGTTTGGACAATTCATCTCAATTTTACTAGTTTAACATGGTATCGGAGCATTCATCATTAATCTGAAGTCTTAGTTCCATTAAAGTCCTTGTTCTTAAAAATTGAATAGGAACTCATCTGTTCCTCGGAAGCTTGGCCAACCAACAAGTGGTCTACCCATCTTTGAACCACTCGTTGTTTCGAAGATTCAAAGCCACCAAGAATATTGCTAGCCTTAGGCGATCACTGTCGGCAGAACCCTATCGTCAGAACCCTGTTGTCGGAATAGTTGTCCACACACTCCCATGCCTCTTCTTTAAATCGGTATGTGAATCCTACGCGCAGGGGTCTGACCAGCACATGTCAGCCCGTTGAAGTCTGTCGATCCTCCAGCGGTGTCGCCCTTCTCCGACGAGTCTACCAGTGTCTCTCTTTCTTTCAGCCTCTGCTTTAGTGTTGGTGTTCTAGTTTTGTTCTTGGTTCTTGAGGCCATTATTGTGTTTTAGCTCCACTTTTCTGTTCCAAAAAGGTTGCCGTAGTCTATTATTGTCAGTTCCAAAATGGCCTAAAAAATGTCTGTTGAACAAAAACTTACTGGTGGCTCAATTTCCATGCCCCAACAGTTAACCATGAGGAAGTTGAATGAAACGAATTATATTTAGTGGTCTAAAGCTATTAAAATTGCGTTAACGGGATATGGAAAGAGAAACATTTGATAGAGTTTGGACCTCCTGATCCTAAGTTTGGTGCTTGGGTCCAAGAAGATGCTCATCTTATTAGTTTGTTGTGGAATTTCATATAACCTAATATAGCTGACATGTGTACTCATCTTAACACATGTAAAGATATATGGGAGTATATTCGTCTTCTTTTTTCTAGTGATCTCACCCGGATGTATGACCTATCACTGGAATTTTTTCAACTCTAACAGTCTGGTAGACCAGTCACTGAATATTTTGTTTCTCTAAAGCGTGTCCATGAGGAATTGAATTCTTTGCAACCATTGTCCACGGATATCAAGGAGATGCAGAAACAAAGAGAACAAATGGTGGCACTCCATTTGCTTGCCCGTCTAGATCCTGAGTTCGAGTCAGTCAAAGCTCATATTCTCAATGGTGCTTCTCTTCCCGTTCTGAGAGCTGTTTCTAAGGATTCAACCATCACTCCAGATTCTACCTGTTCTGCTCTTATTAGTAAGACTTTTGTTGACAACCAAGGACTTGAGCCCCCCATTTCAATCTGGTGAACGTGGTCGTGGGGGACATGGAGCTTGTGGTGCTAGACCCAATTGCTCAAATTGTGATTGTGTTCGACACGTTAGGGAGAATTGTTAGGATCTTCATGGGAAGCTAGCTCATGTGGCTCATGTGGCTTCATCTGATGTTCCTTCTTTTTCAGATAAATCTTGCGTGGGTGAATGACCAACTGGGGCTCTTTTAGGGGAAGAATATACTAAATTCCTTCAGTATCAAACAGCTCAGCAGGCATCTCTTCCAATTGCTTCTTTAGCCCATCGAGGTAACTATACTACTTGTATGTCCACCTCTTCACATACGTGGGTTATTGATTCTGGTGCTTCAGGCCATATGTTTGGAATTTCTTCATTATTTTCTAATATTCTGTCCTCAATGTTACCACAACAAATGGTTCATTTAATTCTGTAAAGGGCGTCGGTAAAATTTGTCCATCCCCTAATTTGCCCTTATCTTCTGCTTTATATGTTCCATCTTTATCTTTCAGTCTTTTTTCTGTGAGCAAACTCACTAGACAATTAAATTGCTCAATGACATTATTTCCTAATTCTATGATTATTCAGCATTTGAAGACAGAGAAGAAAATTGGAGAAGGGCATGAATCTCAAGTACCCTATTATCTGGTTGGTTCTTCATGTATCACCTGTTCTGTGGCTGCCTCACCATTTGAAATTCATTGTTGATTGGGTCATTTGTCTATTGACAGGTTGAAGTTTATGGTTCCCAGTTTGAGTCAACTTTCTTCTTTAGATTATGAGTCTTGTCAGTTAAGAAAGCATTATCGTGCTTCCTTTAGTCCTAGAGTTAATGATAGATCTTTAAATCCTTTTTAGTTAGTTCATTCAGATGTATGGGGACCTAGTTGAGTTGTATCTAAGTTAGGTTTCAAGTATTTTGTTACATTTATTGACGATTTTTCTAGACTTACCTATGTGTATTTAATGAAAGATCGTTCTGAGTTGTTATCTATCTTTTAGTCCTTTTGTATTGAAATAAAAATTCAGTTTGATGTGTTTATTAAAATTCTTCGAAGTGATGATGCTACAGAATACTTCTCTAAGCCTTTCACAGATTTTGTGATATCATTTGGTACGCTTCATCAATCATCTTGTCCTCGTACTTCACAACAAAATGAAGTTGCTGAGAGGAAGAATTTACATTTGGTTGAAACAGCTCGATGTTTAATGTTTCAAATGAAGGTTCTAGAAATTTTTTGGGGGGATGCAATACTCACAGCTTGTTATCTAATTAACAGAATGTTTTCCTCTATTTTGAAGAGTTGTTCCCCTTATTCTTTATTGTTTCCCTAGGCACCGTTCTTTCTTCCTCCACGAATCTTTGGTTGTGTTGCATATGTTCATCAACTTGATAGTGGGACTGATAAGCTTGATCCTCGTGCTTTTAAATGTGTTTTTCTGGGGTATTCTTGGGTACATAAAGGATATTGATGTTATACTCCTCTCCATCGGTATTTTGTATGTGCTGATGTCTCATTCTTTGAGAGCACACTTTTCTTTTCTGATGATTCTTCTATCTCTGATGTAAATAAGAGTCTCCCTTTTCCTGTGATTTCTCCCCTTCGTCTCTCTAGTTTTGATTTGCAAGTTTATTCCAGACGGCGAACAATTTCAGAGTCAATCTCTGATGCTCTAGGCTCTTCCCTTTCTTCTCTCCAGTCTTCAGATCCTACTCCTGTGCCGGAACCTTGTGATCTTGATCTTTTGATTGCTCTTCGGAAAAGTATATGCACTTGTACTTTACATCTTATTTCTAATTTTGTTTCCTATACAGCCTTATCTCCATCCTATCATGCTTTTGTTACCTCTTTGTCCACTATTTTTATTCCTAACATTGTGTTTGCAGCATTTTCTCATTCGGGATGGTGTCATGCCATGGAAGAAGAAATGTCAGGTTTTTGAGTCAATGATACATTTGATTTGGTCACTCTACCTCCTGGCAAGTCAACAATTGGATGTCGTTGGATGTATAATATCAAAGTTTTTCCTGATGGTTCTGTTGATCGATTAAAAGCAAGACTTTTTGCCAAAGGATACACTCAAATTTAGGGTCTTGATTTTTTAAAGGCATTTTCTCCTGTTGCCAAGATCACATCCGTTCGTCTTCTCATCTCTCTTGTAGCCACTTTTTTGCTGGCCACTCCATTAACTTGACATTAAAAATGCCTTCTTCCATGAAGATCTTACTGAAGAGGTGTATATGGAGTGACCTCTTGGCTTTGTTACTCAGGGGGAGTCTGGACAAGTGTGTAAATTGAAAGAGCCACTGTATGGCCTAAAGCAATCTCCTTGCATGGTTTTGCAGGTTTAGTGCAGTGGTGAGAGAATTTGGATTGATATGGTGTGGCGTTGACCATTTTGTTTTTTATCGTCATCTCTCGTAGTGAAAGATATGGTTGTTGGTTTATGTGGATGATACTATAATTATTGGTGATGACACACAATGAATTTGTGATCTGAAAATATTTCTTCAAACTAAGTTCAACAATAAGGATTTGGGTGCACTAAAGTACTTCTTGGGGATTGAGATTGCAAGATCACAGGAGGGTATTGTTCTTTTTCAAAGGAAATATGTTCTTGATCTACTATTTGAAATTGGCATGTTAGGACCCAAACCAATTGATACCCTAATGGATCCCAATATGAAGCTTCTGGCAAATAAAGGAGAATTATTGAATGATCTTGGTCAATATCGCAGATTACTTGGGAAGCTTAACCAATTGATACCTTATTTGAAATTGACATGTTAGGACCCAAACCAATTGATACCCTAATGAACCCCAATATGAAGCTTTTGACAGATAATGGAGAATTATTGAATGATTTTGGTCAATATCGCAGATTAGTTGGGAAGCTTAACCATCTCACTGTTACTCGACCAGATATTTTATTTGCTACGAGTGTAGTGAGTCAGTTCCCTGAGGCTCCTCGGTCAAGTCATTGGGATGCGATTATTCGTATTCTGAGATACCTAAAAGTTGTACTAGGATGTGGTTTGTTGTATCGAAATAATAGTCATACACTTGTTTAAGATTATACAGATGCAAACTGGGTTGGTTCACTATCAGATAGACAATCAGCTACTGGGTATTGTGTCTTTGTGTGTGGAAACCTAATGTCATGGAAGACTAAAAAGCAAACATTAGTATAAGGTCAAGTGCCGAACCAGAATATAGAGTTATGGCACATGCTTATTGTAAATTGGTTTGGATACGCCATATGTTGATAGAACTGGGGATTCATTAAACACAGCCTATGGACTTATTTTGTGACAATCAAGCTGTTGTTCACATTGCTTTTAATCCAGTGTTTCACGAACAAACCAAATACATTGAAGTGGATTGCCATTTTGTCAGAGATAAGATATTACAAAATGTAATCAAAACCAGTTATGTGAAGTTAGAAGATCAATTAGCAAATTTGTTTACTAAGGCCTTAGGAGGAGTTAGAGTGAGATATATTTGTAACAAGTTTGGAATATGTGATATATATGTTCCAGCTTGAGAAAGAGTGTTAATGTATGTAGTAGTGTCATTAAATGTAGTAATAATTGTAGGAAGTGTATCCAACCACTTGGTGATCCGAAGGAACACTAAAGTAATGTGTAAAGTCACCCCGTTACACATAAATTTATACGCCAGAATTCAGTCTGTGTATTTACAATTCATCTCAATTCTACTAGTTTAATAGTATCATTGGACTCTCATGGATTCTTAAACATACGCTGAACCTCTCTATCTTTCTCTATATATGTGTGTGTGGTTTGGGGGGGGGGGAGGGGGGTTTGATAAAGTGTGAGAATATGTATATATATATGTATGTATTTACACATGGTCCATGTGTTTGCAGGTAAACTTTGTATTGAGGTTACTTCTGCATCTAAAATTGCTTTCATCTCTGAGGAGTTATGCATTGGATGTGGTATCTGTGTTAAGGTTGGCAGATATCAGTTTGCATTTCTGCTTTATATTTTGTTTCTTACCAGTGACTTTACATGATTTGTCCATCTTACTATTGTTTCTTATCTGTTGATGCAGAAATGTCCTTTTGAAGCAATTCAAATTATCAATCTACCAAAAGATTTGGAAAAAGATACAACCCATCGTTATGGCCCCAATACCTTTAAGTTGCACAGGTCATTTGCAACTGCAGTTCCTGTAGGATAGTGCCTTTTTTTTCTCTCTATCTCTCAAAAATAGTTTGAGAATTGAAAATTTCAATTACAGGTTACCAGTCCCAAGGCCGGGGCAAGTTCTTGGCTTGGTTGGAACAAATGGCATTGGGAAGTCGACTGCCCTTAAAGTTTTGGCTGGAAAATTGAAACCTAATTTGGGTCGTTTCGATGTAATCCCCTGATTCTATTTCACTAATTGCTGTTTATGTGTGATCATGTGTTAGTGTTGTTAAACCATTTGGATACTTATTTTTCAGAACCCTCCAGATTGGCAAGAAATCTTGACATATTTTCGTGGATCTGAGCTGCAGAATTATTTCACCCGTATTTTGGAAGATAATTTGAAGGTGCCATCTGAATTAGAATATTCTTTGTCCTGCGCTAGCCGCTTTTTATTTAGTTATGAACAAAAAGGTGTGCTGTTTGTTTGTGAATCTTGGCGTCGGTGACATTCACTTTTAGCAATAGTACATTCTCTAAACATAGTAGAAAGATCTGTCTTTTCTTAATTCTTTCTGATCCCCAGGTTTATGGAGGTTGTGTGCTGTTCAAGAATTGTAGATTATAATCAGTATTGCAATGGTGCATGATGTATGTGTTATACGACTTGATTGCTTCCATCCACTAGAAAACTTGAAAAAGCATTAGAATTTTTTTTTTCCCATGAACTAAAAATATTCCTGCACATCTCCTTCATTGTGATGAAGTTGTTTTGTTGTAAAATTTTTTATTTAAATCTTTCTTTTCCTTTGAAATAGCGACCCATCACTAAGGTGCTCATTAGAACAATTTTAGGGAACGTAGCGAGGAAGATGTTATTATTCATGTTTTCTTTTTATTTATAATTATGTATTAAAGAAGCGCTGGAAAGGGGTGCAACATAGATTGTAGGATTTATATAAATATGTTATACATCTAAAAAGCACATATATGAATGTGGGATAGGAGCAACGTTTGGATGCAATCACGAGGTACAGTGATTTTCTAAAAATGTGGATGCAAATAATTTTCCTACTAAATAGAGTCGGCTGCGTGGATTATTTTTCTCCATTATACTTGGTTAAGAGTAATTTATTCTATCAAACCACATTGAGCTCAGTTTTTCTTTATTATCTCTACCCACATTGGTTTTGGTCTCTCACCCCCCTCGCATCGCATTACCTATGATTTGGATGCTACTACTCCTACTAATTGATGCATTGACCGTATTTGTTGTGTGACCAAATCACATTGGCTTTTTTTTTTTTTTTTAATCAAATTATCTCTAGTTGGTGCTATCTCTATCATCTTATGGTCATTCCTAATCCTATCTTTTCTAGTTTTATCTGACACTAAGAAGCATGGACACTTACATGACGCGATGTTGATACAGATGAATCACTCAGCGATTTAAAAAAATACACGACACGACACTACGAAGACTATGTTAATATATATATATATATAGATATTGGTACTTTATTCAAATACAATAGAGATAATGTAATATAACACTAGCTAAAATAAAAACCATGTGTTTCATAAGTTGAAAATCAATAGAGAAGCCACATAATGTTTACATTCCATCCAAAATGATAATAACTAAAAAGAAGTCAAATAATTTATCCAAAATGGTAACTAAAAAATCATTTTAACCAAACATTGTTTCATGAATTTATAAACCAAAGTGTTTTTACATTTCATCAAATCTTCCAAATATAATAATAAATGAAGAGCTTTTTTTTACTTCTATTTTGTATTTTATTTTATTCACTAGTCAACCCCCTTAAAATCTTTTATGTTTTATAAGAAAGACTGTGATGTGTTCAAACAAAAAGAAATAATAAAAAAAATTGACACTGTAAAAGGTGAGCCAGACACTTATCTAGCATGAGTCCACTATGAGTTTGTGCCCCAAGTGAGTCTGACTTGGACGCAACACACTTGACAGTGAGTTTGTGCTTCCTCGACCACACATTTATCTTAATATTATCATCTTAGCTATGTTTATTTTATGCCCGATAAAACTTTGCTTTGAAACTTAAAGCTATATGGTGATGTCATAGAACACTTGATGCATTCCTCCACTTGATTCAAGCAACTTTAATTCTACGCATAACATTTCCACCAATCTCTACTTCTGTTTGCTACATATTGAAATTGTTTAATTGCAAGTATCTATTTGACCTCAATGCTAACTATTTTTCAGTTATATGTTGATCATTACTATATCTACATTTCATCAATTTAGTTTTAGTCTTTATTCTAAATTTTGTGGTTCGAATGCTTCACTCCACAATTGTAACTTCACTTTAATTCCATCTTCTATTCCTCCTCTGATCTCCCCTCTTAGTCACTCGTGCTAGC
>JAVXUM010000001.1:29303355-29315033 GCA_035590655.1 Pouteria glomerata
ATTAGCGCTTGGGCTTTAGATCCATCCAGCCCGCGCCGTTTATACATTTTAATTGGATGCTGCCATCTTCCATCACTTATTGGGTACCCTATAATTTGTAGTAATTTGGATGGGTTCGGGTAATATTCGTTGGTACACGATACATACCATCTCCAAACCTGACGGGTATTCTGTTTTTATATCCGAACCTGTCTCATTATCCGTTAGATTTAAAAATATTCCTCCTTGTCGGAGCAGCGCATGGCATTTTTCCCATCTTGGCGGGGCAAAATTGCCATCCCTTTGTCTTATGTTATAATAATTATTTCAAAAAATTCAATTTTAAGCGGAAAGTCTGGGACAGTTGGCCTCATCTCAGACAATCTGAGTCAGCCATAAATGGATAAAATGCAACAATGTTTATTAAAAAAAAGATTGTTGCTTATAACAGTTGAGAAAATTTTGTTGGTTACCAAAAAAGCTATAACCATGTTTAGTCTTCCTTTGCCACTCATCATACTCGCTTGGAGGCCACCCATCGTATTTGTCCAGTGGCAGTATAAAAATTCAAAAGTCTGGCACGAGAAGAGAGACAGAATTGCGTCCATGTCAAGAGGTATATTTGAAACAAACCCGGGAGAAATTGACACTAAATTCAGCTCAAGAAACAAACTTGAAACCTACTTCATTGTCCCCTAAACACAGTCGTATCTGTGTGAAAGTTGCATTCGATGCAAATCCCACAGTTGCACTCACATTGATACGGGTACTCCCCTGGTGAATATAATATCCACAAGAACACTAATTCATCAGTAGTAAAGCTTTGGCTCATTTGTGTAGACCTTGGGCCCCGTTGTACCCTTGCTTGCATAGTTGGAAAAGGTGGCTTTCGCTCTTGGGGTGGCCCTCAAGGAATAATTAGCATCCAGTTTGGATTGTACATGAGACCTTAGCGCCTTGCAGTCAGCTCACCTCACCAGCCACTTAGCTACTCTTATGTGTTAATTCAACTTTTCAATTTATAACATATAGCAATACATAAAAATAGAACAATGTGAGAAAAATATTCTATGACTTGAGCGTTTAGCTGCTTTATAATAGGCATGTCTCAGTTCCTAGCC
Organism: Pouteria glomerata; assembly: GCA_035590655.1. Taxonomy (NCBI): domain Eukaryota; kingdom Viridiplantae; phylum Streptophyta; class Magnoliopsida; order Ericales; family Sapotaceae; genus Pouteria; species Pouteria glomerata. The sequence continues at coordinate 29,304,456 of JAVXUM010000001.1, forward strand.
ATAGTCGAGGAGAAAAATATGATGAAGTAAACTAAATAATTGGACACACCACGTGTGTCCAACATCTATTTCAGCATATCCAATGAGTATGCTAGTTCAACATGTTTTGGATATAGTTACAACACTCATTTTTTGAAGTATCCATGCTTCATTGTTATTCAACCAAGCTATATATTTAAAAAGAACATAAATCCTCTCAAAAAATTATAAACAAAAGTGAAAATCCTCCCTACCAGAAGAGTAGTGTGACAATACGTGTACTTCCAAACCATGAACATAATTTTCTAGGCCTTTGAATAATATCCTTTTTTTGTCCCTCCACAAACACAATAACAGACAGTGGAATTGTTGTGGCTAGGAAGAAGACAACAACAATACTAAACAGAGAAGAGAAACTGATGGGAAAAATTCAGGTTACCCTTTTCTATTGAGACCCTTAGGCCATTTATAGCCTTATGTCACTTTCCCTCCAAAATCTCCAACTACTTCTAACTAACTTTCCCTCCTTCGGTTAAAACAGATTTAGTTACACAGAATTAGCTCCCAGCAATTGTGTAACAGAATTAACTATCAACAGAATTAACTACCACGACTAACTACTAGTTCCTAACTACCACCTACTTTAACTACTAACTCCTACTAGTAACTCCCAACTAATTCCTTCTAGACATAGCATCCTCCGTCGCTTGAAAAGAGCCTTATCCTCAAGGCTGAAATTGAGGAAACTTGGCATGAACTTTCGCTTGATCGACCCAGGTAGCATCCTTTGGAAATGAGTTCTACCACTGAACTAGCCATTGCTCCACCTCTTTGTGTCCTCGTTTAACCATCCTTTTGTTTAGCACAGCCATAGGTTTTAGTTGTAATTTTCCTTCAGAACTGATGGGTGGCAGACTTGGTTGTACTGTCACATTTGTTCCTATCTTCTTTTTGAGCATAGAAACATGGAAGACAGGGTGTAATTTAGCTCCTGCTGGTAGCTGCAACTTGTATGCTACTGTCCCGATCCTCTCCAACACTTGATAGGGTCCATAAAATCTGGGGGCCAGCTTCATGCTCTTTGTTAGTGTCACTGTAGGCTGTTTATAAGGCTGTAACCTTAGACCTAGTCTCCTGCTGCAAATTCTCTTTCTGATCTTCCTTTATCAGCATAATGCTTCATTCTCTGTTGTGCCTGATTCAAGTTGTCCTTTAGCTGTTTGATGATCTCTCTTCTTTCCTTCACCCAGTCTTCAACAGTTGCCACTGAAGATGGCCTAGAACAGCAAAATGTATGGTCATGGGGCTCCTGTCCGTATACTGCAAAATAGGGGATTGTTTTGATGGCTGTATGGTAAATGGTATTGTACCACCACTCAGCTAAGGTCATCCATTTGACCCACCGTTTGGGGCACTCACTAGTCATGCACCTTAAATAGTTTTCCAAGCACTTGTTTACTATTTCAGTTTGGCCATCTGACTGTGGGTGATAGGCAGTGCTGAGGCATAATTGGCACCCTTGTAGAGTGAAAAGTTCCTGCCAGAAGTGGCTTGTAAATATAGCATCTCTATCAGATACAATTGAAGAGGGAAGACCATGTAATTTGAATACTTGATCGAAAAACACCTTGGCCACTTCCTTGGCTGTATATGGATGAGCTAAGGCCATGAAATGGCCATATTTTGACAGCTTGTCCACCACCACAAAAATCACAGTCTTTCCTTGGGAATTTGGCAGCCCATCAATGAAATCCAATGAGATATCACTCCAGATTCTATTAGGACTGCTGAGAGGCTGTAGGAGTCCAGGATATTCACATTTTCACTCTTATATCTCTGACATGTGTCACATTCTGCCACAAAGGTTGCTACATCTTGCTGTAATCCTTTCCAATAGAAATTTTTGTTCAGTCTTCTTGTAGTTTTATTTACCCCCGAGTGTCCTCCCAAAGGTGAGGAATGAAATTCTTGAATGAGCTGTTGTCTTAAGGGTGTCTTCCCTACTACTAGCCTGTTGTGATAGGTGAGATTGCCTTGCTGCAACTCATATCCCCCATGAGACTGTCCTTGCTGTAATTCCAAAATCGGCTGCCTCAATTCTCTGTCTTCTTCCCAGCTAAGCTTTACCTTTTCCATCCAATTGGTAGAGACACATGATAGAGCATGAATGGTGGCCATGTTGTCTGTAGAGCCCTCTAGTTCTTCCTTCCTCGATAAAGCATCAACTGCCTTATTATCCTTGCCACATTTGTATAGTATAATTTAATCAAATCCCAGGAGTTTAGTGACCCATCTCTGCTGAAAGGGAGTGCCAATTCTTTGTTCCAGAATGTATTTGAGGCTCTGGTGGTTAGTCTTGATCACAAATTGTTTGCCCAACAGATAGCACCTCCATTTTAATACTGCCATGACAGCTGCCATCAATTCCTTCTCATAAGTTGAAAGAGCCTGGTCTTTTGCTGAGATTCCTTTACTCCAATAGGCTATTGGATGTCCATCTTGCATTAAAACAACCCCTAATCCAGTGCTTGAAGCATCTGATTCCACCACAAAGGTTTTGTTGTAGTTTGGCAGAGCTAATACAGGAGCTGAAGTCATTTTCCTTTTTTGTTGAAGAAAGGCATCAGTAGCCTCGGGGGTCCATGCAAAAGAATCCTTCTTGAGCAACTTGTGAAGAGGGAAACAAAGCTTCCCATAATCTTGGATGAACCTTCTGTAGTACCCTGTAAGTACTAAGAATCCTCTTAATTCTTTGACATTTGCTGGTGCTGGCCACGACTGTATAGCCTGCAGCTTGGTTGGCTTTGCAGCTACCCCTTTTTCTGATACCAAGTGGCCCACCAAATATTCAACCTCTGTTCTTCCAAATATACACTTAGTGTTCTTTGCAAAGAGTTGCTGTTGCTTCAGTATTTGTAGGGTAACCTGCAGGTGTTGTAGATGCTCTTTCCAAGATTGACTATATAGTAAAATGTCATCAAAGAATACTAATACAAACTTTCTTAAAAAGGGCCTGAAAATTTCATTCATAAGACTTTGGAATGTAGAAAGGGCATTAGTAAGCCCAAACGGCACTACTAGGAACTCATAGTGCCCATCATGAATCCTAAAGGCAGTTTTTTCGATGTCATTGGGGTGGACTCTTATTTGATGATAACCTAACCTCAGATCTAGCTTAGAAAAATATTGTGCTCCATGTAACTCATCTAAAAGCTCATCTATAACAGGTATTGGAAATTTATCTTTAATGGTGACCTTATTGAGAGCCCTATAATCTGCCCACATTCTCCAAGTGCCATCTTTTTTCTTTACTAGTAGCACTGGTGATGAATAAGGGCTAACACTAGGTCTTATGATTACTGTTTTTAGCATTTCTTTCACCTGTTTCTCAATCTCTGCTTTTTGGAAGTGAGGATACCTGTAGGGTCTGACATTGGTAGGTTCTGTTGCTGTTTTGAGAGGAATACAATGGTCATGAGATCTGGTAGGAGGTAAGTCTTTTGGCTCTTGAAACACCTGTGCAAATTCTGAGAGTAGGGCCTCCAATTGTGCATTGCTTTCTTCTTCTGCACTGCCAGCAACCTCTTTACTGTCTTCAACTTGCATGTAGTGAGTTGATTTGGGCTATCACTCCATGGGATTGGTTCTGCAAATACTTCCTCATTTTCTCAGGACTCACCACTTTTAACTCTTCCCTTTTTCCCCCTCTTAACACATGTTTTCTGTTATTGAGGAAAAATTCCATGCTGAGATTTTTAAAGTCCCATTTAACAAGCCCCAAAGTGGCTAACCATTGAATGCCCAGCACCATATCGCACCCCTTTAACTGCAAAATCCTCACATCAGCTTGGAAGATTGTTCCTTGCATCTCCCATTTGAAATTCCTGCATATTGTTGTACTCAGCATTCGAGTCCCATCTGCTACTGCCACTGCCACTGGAAGGGCTTCAGTTTCCTTTATTTCAGTGTTAGTCCTCTTGGCCACCTCAGCACTCAAGAAATTATGAGTACTTCCTGAGTCTATCAAGATGATGACGAGCTTCTACTTCACATTCCCTTTTACCCTCATGGCTCTATAAGAAATTGAACCAGTGATGGCATTTAGAGATATTTGTAACTCCTTCCTCGATGACTGATCTTTTTCTTCCTCTTCTTCAACTTCTGTGGTCTGTTCTGTTCTGGTACCTCTTCTCCTCCTTCTAGGCTGTACAACTTTTTCTTGTTGCATACATGGCCTTTCATGTATTTCTCTTTGCACCTGAAACACAACCCCTTTGCCTTCTTTTCTTCTAACTCCTTGGACCATTCTCCTTTCCCTTGTACTCCTACATTCCCCACTGGTATTTTGTCCCCCAATCTTGATTTCCTGGTTATTGCCTCAATGCTTGATTCTTGCAGCTTTGCTAAACCTATTGCCTTAGTGATTGAGGCTGGTTTAAATATCAAGACTCCTGGTCGAATTTCATCTTTAAGGCCACTTATAAAATAGCTTACAAAAAAGGACTCTGGCAAAGCTTAGGTTTGGTTTGCCAAGAGCTCAAACTTCTCCTAGTATGCCCTTACAGATGTGACCTGCCGCAGTTTGGTTAATTCGCCCATTGCATCTTCATATAGATTGGAACCAAACCTAGATAACAGCCCTTGCTTAAACCTTTCCCAGGTCATGTACTGATGACATTTTTCGAACCACTGAAACCACTGTAAAGAGGGCCCCTCTAAATGCAGTGCAACCAATCTCACGTTATCTCCATTATTTACTGAATTGTACTAAAAAAACCTCTCACACTTATGCAACCATCGACTTGGATTTTCACTGTAGAATCGAGGAAATTCAATCTTTGCAATCTTATGATAGAAAGGTAGGGAAGAGGGTTGTGAATTTTCTGACCTTGAGGGCTGTCCTCTCAGATTCTGAAGGTCTGCGGCCTGTGATGACTCTGGTGGCTGTAGCCGTAGCCCTCCACTCCCATCTTGGATTGACTTCCCATATACATGGCTTGCCATTTGATCATGCTTGATACTCATGGCTACTATCATTTCTTTAATGTCTCCCAACTCCCTAAGAGAGTTCTTGATTTCCCCAATCTCCTTGGCATTTCTTTCATTTCCTTCCTTCAACAGCCTAATGGCTTCCTCTACCTTCTGCGCTGCTCTAGTCCCATCGGCCGTGGCAGAATTGTGAGAACAGTAGGCCAAGAATCCTGGCTGCTCTGATACTAAACAGAGAAGAGAAACTGATGGAAAAAATTCAGGTTACCCTTTTCTATTGAAACCCTTAGGCCATTTATTGCCTTATGTCACTTTCCCTCCAAAATCTCTGACAACTTCTAACTTACTTTCCCTCCTTCGGTTACAACAGATTTTGTTACACAGAATTAGCTCCCAGCAGTTGTGTAACAGAAGTAACTATCAACAGAATTAACTACCATGGCTAACTACTAGGTCCTAACTACCAACTACTTTAACTATTAACTCCTACTAGTAACTTCCAACTAATTCCTTCTAGATATAACGGGAATAGCCTCCCATACGTTTCAATCTCCTCCTCCAAGACAACCTCTAGTATAACCGTACAAGAGGTAAGAAGATCCTTGATTAGTTGATTGTCCTAGGCCTTATCTGTTGCACTCCAAACATAAACAATTACCATATAAAAAATAGTGAAAATCCTCCATGAACCAAGAAAGCAATTTGACTAGTTCCATCCCTTTCAACAATAAGTGTAGAATGAATATTTTTAGATGGTTTTCTGGCCATTGGCTCTTATGCTGTATTTAATATCTTTTTAATTTTCAAGTTTTATGATTATTATGTTACCATCGATCTGTTAGAATGAGTTTCATTTTGTTATCGTATTATGATATGTTTTTTTGTTTCACAGGCCATAATCAAGCCCCAGTATGTTGACCACATTCCAAAAGCAGTGCAAGGCAATGTTGGGCAGGTGCTTGAGCAGAAGGACGAAAGAGAGATGAAAGCAGAGCTTTGTGTTGATCTTGAACTAAATCAGGTTCTGGATCGTAATGTGGGGGATTTATCTGGTGGAGAGCTTCAGAGATTTGCTATTGCTGTTGTTGCCATTCAGAATGCCGAGATATTCATGTTTGATGAACCCTCAAGTTATCTTGATGTAAAACAGAGGCTGAAAGCTGCCCAAGTCATCCGATCTTTGCTCAGGCCTAACAGGTTTATTTTGTATCTGCTGATTGTTCTAAGCCTTTCAAAGAATTTCATTCTTGTTGTATGTAAGGCAGTTAAAGCATTGCATTGTTGACACTTGAATTTCAGCTATGTAATTGTTGTGGAGCATGACCTCAGTGTCCTAGATTACTTATCGGACTTCATTTGCTGCCTATATGGGAAGCCTGGTGCATTTGGAGTTGTTACACTTCCCTTCTCTGTAAGAGAAGGAATTAATATTTTTTTGGCTGGATTTGTCCCCACAGAAAATCTACGGTTTAGAGATGAGTCTCTTACTTTTAAGGTAAATTGGTCAGACTCTGTGGAGTAGTGCTCAGATATATCCAACAGGGTGTTCCGTTAATTTTTCCCCCCATACAGGTTGCTGAGACTCCACAGGAAAGTGCTGAGGAAATTGAAACATATGCACGTTATAAGTACCCAACCATGACTAAAACACAGGGCAATTTCAAGCTCCGTGTGATTGAGGGTGAATTTACTGATTCTCAAATTATTGTAATGCTGGGTGAGAATGGAACGGGGAAGACAACATTCATCCGCATGCTGGTAGACTTCTTTTTTTTTTTTTCGTTCTCCTTCAGTTAACTATCAAATGCATTACTCTCTTAGTAGGTTTGTATAGATAAATTACTTCACTGGTAAAATATGCAGGCTGGTTTATTGAAACCTGACTCTGTAGAAGGTTCCGATGTGGAGATACCTGAGTTTAATGTCTCTTACAAGCCCCAAAAGATCAGTCCAAAATTTCAATCTACAGTAAGACACTTACTGCATCAAAAAATACGTGACTCATATATGCATCCCCAGTTTGTCTCTGATGTGATGAAGCCTCTTATGATCGAGCAATTAATGGATCAAGAAGTTGTGAATCTGTCTGGCGGTGAGTTGCAAAGAGTTGCATTATGTTTATGCCTTGGAAAGGTAAATCTTTCTCATTCTGGTGTGCTTCATTGCATGTATTGCTTTTGCCATTTTTTTTCTTAAAATGCTTCGCCGTCAGATTTTTGTTCCTATAAAGGCACTGACAAAAATTTTGAGGTTTTTATGAAATAGGAAATTTCAGACACTTCTAAAATGCTGAAGGTGTGCAGGGTAGCGGAATTGTGTAAAGTAAAAGTTGGTTTTGTTGGAGAATAGAGGGTTCATGTTTACAAAAGGGGGAAGGGGGAAAAGGGAAAGAGAGAGGGAGAACATAGTGAAAAGCATATGCATGTTATGTCCAGGAAATTCAGTTAGTTAGTTAGGGCAGTTGGTAGTTAATTCTGTTGTTTGCAGTTGGTAGTTAATTCTGTTGTTGCGGTTTCTTCTGTTACTTCTGTTGTATTTCTGTTGCCTGCCTTCTGTTACTGTTTTTTCTATTTTCTGTTATAACAGAAGGAGGTTAGTAGTTATAATTGGAGGGAAGAATGTAACCAAGCCTAGCTAGGCTATAAATAGCTGTAGAAACAGAGGGAAAGAGTAGTGAAAAATCTCAGAACTTTGGTTCATTTAGAAAATTCTGTTTCCTTCTTCCCTCCCCATAACAAGTGGTATTAGAGCTGGTTGATTCTTGGCTACTGTTTTAAAAAAACCCACATGGCCGAAGGAACTAGGGCAGCCCAAGAAGCAAGGAAGTGGGAGGAAACCCTTTGGGGGCTGAGAGAAAGCAGTGAATGGCATGAAAAAGAGATAGGAGAAATCAGGAGTTTGAAGCATGATCAAATGGCCAATCACTTGTCTGGGAAGTCACCTCAAGAGGAGAATAGAGAACCCAGGAGGCAGCAGCCAGAGCTATCAGAATTTGGCCAAGCTGCATTCCAGACTCAAGGAGAATATCCCTCCAGGTCAGAAAACTCCCGACAGTCTTCTTTTCCTTTCTATCAAAGACTGGCCAAGATTGAGTTTCCTCGGTTCTATGGTGAAAATCCTAGTGGATGGTTGTATAAATGTGAAAGATTCTTTGAGTACAATGTAGTAAATGAAAGGGATAAAGTAAAGCTGGCAGCATTGCACCTGGCGAGTTCTTCTCTGCAGTGGTTTTAATGGTTTGAAAGGTGCAATCAGTACATCACATGGGAAGGGTTTAAACAAGGATTATTAGCAAGATTTGGGCCAAATTCCTACGAAGATGCAATGGAGGAATTGACTAAACTCTAGCAGACCTCTACGGTTAAAGCCTATCAAGAAAGATTCGAGATCTTGGCAAATCAAACACAAAACCTACCTGAGTCTTTCTTTGTTAGCTGTTTCATCAGTGGGCTCAAAGAAGAGATAAGAGCAGGAGTCTTGATGTTCAGGCCAAATTCTATCACTACTGCCATAGGGTTGGCAAAATTACGAGAATCCAGTATTGAGGCAATTCCAAAGACAAGATTGGGGCCCAAGCCAGCTGCAGCCACTGGGGAAAAGATGAATACAAGCACAGGAGGTCAGTACAAAAAGGAATTATCCAGGGAGTTAGAAGAAAAAAGGGCAAAAGGGCTGTGTTTTAAGTGCAATGATAAGTACACGAAGGGGCATATATGCAGCAAGAAGAGTCTGTATGCAATAGAAGGGGAAAATGAGGGACCGGCCCCAGCTGTAGAGGAAGAGGAAGGGGAAGAGGATGAGCAGCTATCCTAGGAAGAACTGCAGATCTCTTTGAATGCAATTACTGGTTCGATCTCATATAGATCAATGAGGGTGAGAGGTAACGTAAAAAAGAAACTCATAATAATTTTGATGGATTCCGGAAGCATTCACAATTTCTCAAGTGCTGAAATAGCAAAAAGGACCAATGTAAGATTGGAAGAAACTGAGCCACTGCCAGTGGCAATAGCTGATGGAACCAAAATGATGAGCACTATTATCTACAGAAAATTCCAGTGGGAGATGCAAGGGGCTCTTTTTGAAACTAATGTGAGGGTGTTACAATTGAAAGGATGTGATATGGTGCTAGGAATACAGTGGTTAGCCACTTTGGGCCCAGTTAAGTGGGACTTTAAGAACCTTAGCATGGAGTCTTTCCTCAATAGAAGGAAGCATGTGCTGCGAGGGGGAAGGAAGGAAGAAGTAAGGATAGTAAGCCCTGAAAAGATGAGAAAATACTTACAAAAGTAGCCCTATGGAGTTATAGCTCAGATTAATTGTTTACAAGCTGCAACCACTGAAGAAGAAGAAAAAGGCTGTTCTCAGGAATTAGAGGGACTACTCTCAGACTTTACAGAAGTTTTTCAAGAGCCTAAGGGTTTAACTCCCACCAGAAACCATGATCATTGCATCCCTCTCAAGCCAGCAGCTGAGCCTCCCAACACAACACCCTACAGGTACCCTTATTTTCAAAAAGCTGAGATTGAAAGACAAGTTAAGGAAATGCTGAATTCAGGAGTTATTAGACCTAGTGATAGTCCTGATTCTTCACCTGTCCTTTTAGTAAAGAAGAAAGATGGCACTTAGCGAATGTGTATTGACCATAGGGCCCTCAACAAAATTACCATCAAAGACAAATTTCCAATACCAGTTATGAATGAACTATTAGATGAATTAACTGGAGCCAAGTACTTTTCTAAACTAGACCTGAGATCTGGTTACCATCAAATTAGAGTCCAGTCCACTGACATTGAGAAAACTGCATTTAGAACCCACGATGGCCATTATGAATTTCTAGTTATGCCTTTTGGGCTTACTAATGCTCCTTCTACTTTTCAAAGTCTCATGAATGAAGTCTTTAGACCCTTTTTGAGGAAGTTTATCTTGGTATTCTTTGATGATATATTAGTCTATATCCAGTCATGGGAAGAACATCTGCAGCATCTACAAACTACACTGTAGACATTGAAACAGCAGCAACTCTTTCCAAAAAATTCTAAGTGCGTGTTTGGGAGAACTAAGGTTGAGTATTTGGGCCATTTAGTGTCAGCCAAAGGAGTTGCTGCAGAGCCAACCAAACTGCAAACCATCCAGTCATGGCCCTTACCCTCTAGTGTCAAGGAATTAAGAGGTTTCCTAGGACTCACAAGGTATTACAGGAGGTTTATTCAGAACTATGGGTCCATCTGTTCTCCTCTCCACTGCTTACTGAAGGAGTCTTTTACTAGGACATCCGAAGCTACTACAGCTTTCAATCAGCTAAAGGAGAAGATGACTACACCCCCAGTGCTGGCCTTACCAGATTACAGCAAAGAATTTGTTGTGGAGTCAGATGCCTCACGAACAGGGCTAGGAGCTGTATTGATGCAGGAAGGCCACCCAATTGCTTATTGGAGCAAGGGACTTTCAACAAGGGACCAAGCTCTTTCTACTTATGAAAAAGAGTTAATGGCAGTGGTGTTAGCAGTACTTAAATGGAAGTGTTATCTACTAAGAAGAAAATTCTTAATTAAAACTGATCATCAAAGTCTCAAATACATTTTGGAGCAAAGAGTGGGCACTCCTTTCCAA
>JAVXUM010000001.1:29321790-29331848 GCA_035590655.1 Pouteria glomerata
TTTTTTTATCTTTTAAATATTTTTTAAAATTTCATTTTTTTATTTTTAAATATTTTATTTTTAAAAATAATGGATCTGACGGATCATTCAGATCCAGATCCAGATCCATTAGTTCTTGAACTCAATGGATCTAGATCCATTGGGTCATGAATTTAATTGGACGGATCTACTCTATTATTATTGGATCTTGTCCGGATCGGATCTGGACCAAATCCGTCCCATTGACAGGCCTAGCGTTGTTGAGTTGCAACTCTAACATAGACACTACACAATTATGAATCTTTCATGTAATGTTGCTGTATTTTCTTAATTCTTTTTCTTTGGCTTCTTAGTTGCTTTATTGATGGATAGATGAAATCATTTTATAATATTGCAATATAAATTGGCAAGGAATTTGGATGGATATGAAAATTTTGACTTGATTGATAGAGCTTGTTTTAGAACGTGGGCTAATTGTTTTAGAACTAGTCATTCTTTGGACATTTGAGGTGCATGGAACATGGTTAGCATGGAAAAACTTGGAATTAATTAAAAAAATCTTATCCGTTATTATTTTTGTTTTAGAAAATTTAGAGATTTAAAAATAACTCAATTTTTTTAATGATTAGAATTTTTAGATATATATAAAAAATAAGAGAGAGAGAGAGACAGTCAATAAATAGTTTTAATGTTTGCGTGTGTGAAAAAATGATATATGTACTATTTGATCTAACGTTACTGTATATTCTGATATTATTATTGACATTTTTTTGTTGTGGCTGTCATGTGTGCAAGTATTATGCTTCATAGACTATGCTGCTTGGACCTTGAGTGTGAGTATTGGGTGCGGGTATGTGTCAAGCCTCACAAAATTTTAAATTTATGATATTGGGATATGATTTCAAAACTTGGGAATGTATACGTTGACACGTTATAAATATTTAAATATATTGTGTAGTATAATGAGATAACATATGCTTATTATTTAGGAATACACTTGAATAATTTCTTTTTGGAAGAAGTTTTTCTTTATATTCTTAAACCCTTCCGAGTTTACTTTTTTTGTTTGATACATTGAGGCAAGTCTCAGTTGACCATTTTGGTTACAAATAATTGGGCTGTCCTAAATTCCTTAAGAGTTGATTGGAGTGTCATGCATGTATCATTCAGTTGCCATCATTCTCAAGTTTCATTTGGCTTTTACTCCTGGTTTATATGTTGTGTTTTTAGATTATTTTCTGACCTTGTATATAATTAATTAATTTATTATTATTGTTATTATTATTATTTTTTTTTGGGGAGGGGGAGGGGGAGGGGGGAGTTTTATTTTTGTTTTTACATGCTCCTTGGCTGTTTTACATTTTTGTTATTTTTGAATGGATTGAGTGTAGTTTTAAAATAAATAATGTCAGACCTTGTTTGGGTAGGTAGTCTCTCTTTAAATTATCTGCACTTTTTGATTGACGCATTTGTGTTTCTTCTTGTTGTAGTTTTTGACATATTATGTGGGGATAATTGTCTTTTTACTTCCTATGCTTGGGTGAAAATTGTTTATAACTCTTAAACTTTAAAACTTACCTTTGTATCCTTTGTACTTTAGACTAAAGTGAAGTTGTGAACTGTCGCGTCCCAAGTTTCATAACCTAAGGATGCAAACTATATCAAGCACAACATGTACAATCACATCACGTAACCTTGTTCCAATCAAAGCCAAACTACAACTGAAACAAAATATAAAATATATAATGTAATACAGAATAAGCCGCAATCACTGTGGGGCACCATGCTCCAAAATATAAATACAACCCCATTGAAGTACAATAATAAATACTATCTGCCACTTTACTGGGGGCACGAAAGAATAACATAAATCCTTACAAGCAAGATGTCAAAATACATAATTGCTAATCAAAAGTTGAAATAGAAGGACAATCTAAGTCTCCTAATTAAAAGTCTTCACTGGTAGGCTCATTTCTGAACTTACAATCATGATTGTAGGGGGTGAACGCTAGTTCACGTGTGTCCACCAGACAAGCAAGCATATAATACATGTCCTCGCATTATAATGCGTGAACATGCAAATTATATAAATCAACCATGAAGTAATCAACATCTTAACATATCACATCACCACAACCCAACATCTAGCTCACAACAACACAATCTTATTCCATTATTAACATGTCATCACAATCCATTATTAGCATATCATCACAAATCTCTACGGAACATCATAATTCAATCTATCTCATAATTATAAGCGCAATTCCCTTTATCCTTATCAGTATTACATATTACATAGATTGAATAGGTTTGCTCAGTGTCTCGTTTCATTAGCAGACTTATTCTTATCACATCATTAATCTCATACGTATCACATCTTTACTTAATATCTTTAATTCTTCTATGGGCATTCAAATCAACTATCTAAGGAAATTAGATGGAAGATAAAATCAACTAAAAATCAAATTCTAAAGATAGGATAAAATTTTATCCTAATAATATGAAAATAGGATCCTAGTAAATTTAAATCTTAAATCTTTAATTTGCATCATTCTCTGTCACTTAGAAAAACTTAAATTCGTTGAGTTGAAAACTTGTGTATTAGTATTCGATTGCATTTGTTCAATTGACAATATATCTTCGGAGTTGAAGAAAGATGAGTTTCTCAACATTAAACACACGTGTGCATCCACAGAAGAGGTTGAGGAACTGGAACTAGCTTGAAAATATCGCCATAACACGCAGATAATATTTGAGGCCAAAAGATGCCTCGACAAATTAATTAGTTCTTCATGTTGCAAATTACAATAAAACTCATATTACATGGCAAATTAAAAAAATTGCATTAGGACTAGGATCACAAGGGATATGAAATGGTTCTATATCTTTGGCATGCAAGTTTTGGCAGGACGATACAGTGTAGTAATTAGGCAATGCATAAGTCATCATTGAGTTACATTCATTAAAGTCTTTATTCCTATTAAAGAAGCCATTTCTAGCAGTCTTCCTCATGTTGGCTTGCATGAACATAGGCACGGCGTGGACTATGTTGAGGCCCAGTTGGATGGGCTAATGTGGGACAACTTCTAGCATTCTCTCTCATGCTAGGCTGCATGAACATAGGTACAGCGTGGGCTATAGTGAGGTCCAGGTAAAAACTCACTTTGATACTATATTAAAAGAAACCCAACAACGTATAAGAGTAGGGGCCTTATTTTTAAAACCTAGGTACTAAGGTAAGGAAAGTCTATCTCTTATATTGGACGTATAATTTTTCTGATGGGACGATGCGGGATGACTTCTAACAATTCCCATCAACAATATCGGTGGGAAATTTATAGTAATTGTGACTCAACCTAATTTTCTATTTAATTTAGCATTATCAAAAGAGGGGGAATACATGGTTGAGAAGGAATGACGAATGACGATGCAACCGAACTCGTCAAAGATGAATGAGTGAAAGGAAACTCAATGATATCAATAGAATAGTGATAAGAGATGCCACACACACCTTGTAAGAAAAATTGTTCAATATATGCTAGAGCTTCTATGTTATACACTGGAAGTGAGAAGGACCTATGCAACTGAATGATCTTGTGGAAGAACAAGTTGGACATAGATTAAAGAACTTCCAACTTATGAGGTCACTAAATAAAGCTCTTGAGATGCTTAAATAATATCCCCTAAGGAAGTAACTTCCACTACTAATGAAGTCTATGCAATCTCGACGGTCATTATTCATGATATTCTCAAATAAACCAATAAAATCAAGACAAGTAGATCATGCCACTTGTGGTTGAACCACTTCATTTACATTTTGAAGATTGGGTGACTTGTCATGATCAAAAAAGGAACTAACAGTCAGAAGAGAATTAATAATAGAATCACAAGTGTCAATATAAACCATAGGGATGCTAGGTCCGGGAGCTGGATGGTGCAATTCAATGGTTTGTATAGGGCACTTTGACTTTTAAAAGTAAGACATCATAGAGTATGACAACTAATCTTAGGAGTCTCACTAGATGGAGTGGATGTAGAAGAGCCTGCTAAATAGGGAGGATATGAAGCCTTAAAATGGTCATTTGGTGGATGAACATATGAAGTCAGATGAAAAGAATGTGAGGTACTAGAAACTTGGGGAGGTATATATATACTGAATATTAGGGGAACCATTCTGGGACATATGCTCATGAGACTCAAATTCATAATATTTTTCAATTTTTAAAACTTTGGAATAAGTTTCATTTAAGGCCTTATAAGTGTATTATTTAACCTTGGCACAGACGCAAAGTCTTAGCTTATGGACAAATCTACTGATGGCACAACACATTTAGAAAATTAGATCACTTCTTAAAAGTTTTAAATTGATCCAAATACTCATCAACATAGAAATGCTCTTGTTTAAGGTGCATCAAGTGAGACCATGCCTTATCGGTAAAACTTTTAGGAACAAATTGATCGCTCAAAATTTTTTTCATCATAGCCCTTATTAGATCTATTACCTATCCTGTCATAGTATAATTCAACTATTTGCTAGTAGTCTCTAGTATAATTGGTCAATCTTGTTTTGGTCAAATGAATACGTTGGTCATTAGACAAATTGTGATAGTAAAAAATATATTTAATGTCATCCACCCAGACAAGGAACTCATGAGTAGGTTTGTCAATGGATTGAATTTGGTCCAAATTTGATCTGAATCAGATTCAATAATACTAGACTAGATCTTGCAAATTTGATCCATGACCCAACGGATCTAGATTTGTTGGATCAATGATTAATGAATCTAGATCTATTTGTCAGATCTGTTATCGTTAATCACCTCATGAATATCTCACCAATGATGAATAGAGAAATCTATGGTACTCACATTTCATATAATACATGCAATCGGCATATATATTATAATTAATATTATATTTAATATATGGCCAATGTGAAATGTTTCAAACTTTCGTGTGGCTGGAAAGACAACAGAGACGTGTGTATTCATAAGCATGTAAAGTTGTATACTCTTTGTTACTCACATTTTCATATACTAAGGTTTTTCTATTGCATAAAAATGCAAATTTGATATGGTAGGTCCTCAGGTGAGCTTAATTACATAGTTCCCAAGAAATCAACATGTGGCTGGGAACCATGTAGCATTTAGAGAAAGGATTTGGAATTGTCAATGGGATAAAGTTGTTAATTAAAATGATTGTATAAACTGATTTTAATGTTAATTAAAATGATTGTATAAACTGATTTTAACCCCAAGTCATATTTTATTATATAAATATATATATAATAGCAGCTAGTGAGATTAATAATATATATATATATATATTTTTAAAATAAAATATATATTTTTATTTTTATGAGATGATGGTTAAAAAACATTTATCTTTCAAAACGGATAAAAACTGGATCTTGCAAGATCGGACCTACTATTTTTGAATCTGGATCAGATCCATTATTATTGAATCCCGATCGGATCTAGACCTGATGGATCTGATCCAGACCCGATCCATTGACAGGTCTACTCATGAGGATCGAGAATGCCACTAAAATAAGGAGTAACTTTGACATAAATTTGATGAATAGAATGGAGTCTTCCCTTATTATTCAAATATGATTTGAGTTCCAAATTTCATGGTAAAAGTACAAAAGCAATATATTTTTTTTTTTCAAATGCTAATATTAAAGAAAACTGAAAAAGCAAGTAAGACAAATCCTATTACGCTTAGAATAGAATTTACGAATCTAATAAATGGAACTCAACAAATAATAGGCAAGTAATGGGTGGTTATTATTATTATTATTTTTTTCTTTTGGCTTTTTCAAGATGGTTGACAATTAACTAGTTCAAAGGGTAGTAAGGTAAATGAAACAAATGGGCAATATTTGATTTCAAATTTATGTAATTCACATTGCCATACGATATAAGTATTTATCAAAATTAACAATGAGAGAATTCGTACCTTAATTCAAATCTTTGCTCCAAGCTATGCAAAGTGCTCACTTTAAAAATTATGAAATTCCATTGTTTTTTCAATCAGATACTTGGGTTTGCTGGAAGGTCGTTGTTGGAGCTTTGTCGGCGATAAAAAGAGCTTGTTGGAGTTTGCTAGAGAGAGGTGAATCCAGTGGCAACTGCTTGGGTACCACCAAAGTAAGGATGCACTCACAATCGAGAGAGACCATAACTGTGAGTGTATCTGACGCGCAAAGGGGTAACGGATCATTGAGGCACGTTGGACAATGGGTGGTCGGGGGTTCTATCAGCAATGATTGTCGGCGCAAAGTGAAGGCTCTAGTGGTATTGATTGGTCTTGTTGGTGACTGGAAGAGGGCCTAGGTTGTCGTAGGTGGAGTGGGTTGACTGATTTTATGGCTTCTCTGACACCAATGGTTAGAGTTCTCGACTTTGATGATGTTTGCTGACGTCTCGGAGGAGTTCTTTGTGTGTGTGTGTGTTTGTATTAGAGTAACTCATATGATGGGTTGTTGAACTTTGGTCTCGTCAATGGTTGGAAGACGTCAGTGTGGGATGTCAGTGTTTGGTTATTAGGGTTTTTTGGTTGAACATCGACGAAAATCTGGTGGAGGGATTATTGCGGAGGCTTGGATCTGGTTTTGCGTTGCCGTCGATTGGGGTGCTTGTTCAGGTTTTTTTTTTGGGTAACGGAGAAAAGTGCTTGTTCAGGTTGGTCGACAATTGGCGATGGAGGTTTTCAATGAACGGTCATTCAATTTTAAGGTTAGTCTGATACCAAATTGATGCAGGACAGTCTAGATTAAAGCAAATAAAAGGAAGAGATTAGGCTAAGAAGAAGAAGGGGTGAAGGAGAACAAACCATATAGACTTCAATTCAAATATATATATATATTTTTTAATTCATCAAAGTTTGCACAACATTTACAATCAAAGGCTTTATATAGGCTTTGAAATCAATTATCTAAGGAAATTAAATCAAATAAAAGTCAAATCTTAAAGATAATATAAAATCTAATCGAAATAGAATCCTAGTAAATTAAAATCTTAGATCTTTAATTTGTTTATGGGTTGGTTTTAGTGTATTGCTTGTGTTATCTGGTGTTGGTATGTAAATGAACAATTAAATTCTTGATTGACTTCCTATAACTGTGATTCAATTAAAAAGATTCATATTGTTCGAAAAGCATGACATTTTAGGAATGTTTCTGAATATATCAATATTATCTGACGTGATTTGTTGGATTACTGGCAGCCTGCTGACATTTATCTGATAGACGAACCAAGTGCTTATCTTGACTCTGAGCAGCGTATTGTTGCCTCTAAAGTTATAAAAAGATTCATCCTTCATGCGAAGAAGACCGCATTTGTTGTTGAGCATGATTTTATAATGGCAACGTATCTGGCAGATAGGGTCATTGTGTACGAGGGGAAACCGTCAGTGGATTGTACTGCAAATGCGCCTCAGTCCCTGTTGACTGGGATGAATCTTTTCTTATCTGTGAGTCTCTCTCTCTCTCTCTCTCTCTCTCTCATTTAACTGATGGAATTTCCCTTGCTGACTGTTGAGTCAAGGATTTTATGCTTATTTGTTTTGTGATATTTTGATTGCTAATCTTCTCGTGAATGCATTTTATGTAGCATTTGGACATTACGTTTAGGCGGGACCCAACAAATTTTCGCCCTAGGATCAACAAACGGGACTCTACTAAAGACAGGGAGCAGAAGGCAGCTGGATCGTATTATTACCTGGATGATTGACTTCACTATGAACTCTCGCTGGGAAGCAAACAGAACAATAACGGTATCATGTCCCTTTGCAATTGGTGGTAGTCTTCAAAGATAAAATGGGCATCAATATGTATATGCTCTTCAAGGGAGCGTGGGGAGTGATTTAGGGATGTTGGCTAGCAAGGGGAGGGGCTTTCTGCATGATTATTGCGGTCGCTGCAAACGTAGACATTTACCAGTGATTTGTGGGATTACTCTCCATTAATAAGCTTTGTTTACACCGGTTTGGCCGGTTGGACTAGTTTAAAGGGTTGTACCTTTCTGTTTTTCCTGTATTAATTGGAAAATTTGACTAGATATGTGGTGAAATCAGCAGAGGTACACTTTGTTGAATGTAGGAAAGCAAAATGTTTTGCAGAGCTTTTATTGGTGGATCATTAATTATTGACTAGGCGAGAGTCCGTTTTTTGAGTCTACAGGAGGAAAGGAAATTGATAAAGATTTGAACGTGGGTGGGCGCTCGGGTTACCCCGACTTGCTTGTCTTGATTAGAAAGCATGGGAATACTAGGAATGTTAAATGAACTAACAATGTTTCATTTTTCGTTCATTGTGATTGGAAATATTAAATAAATAATGAGCCCTGAAGGGTTTGTGATGTTGACTTCCAGTGCGGTTGGTCCAAGGTTAGTAAACCACGCATTTGCTTACTCGAATCACTTCATAACCATCACTTTTTCGTCTCATATGGCGGTTGAAGTGGGTTAAATGCTTTCCTTTTTTTTTTTTGGTGGGTGTGTAGGCCTAATGTTATGTAATTTTTTTTACTCTAATTATTTTTGATATAGTTTATGAAAAATTAAACAAATTAATATTTCTTTTTATTTGTGGAAAACAAATTCTTTGGAGAGGTTAAATTATAACCATTTTGTTATATATTATTCTCCTAATTAATTTGAAAAATCTATTAATTAAATCAAGCCTAGAAATATATAAGCATGGGGGGAGTCATGTGACTTCTTTGATTTTGAATATAAAAATTATTATAATACTTTTGATATTTTAATTTTATTATTAAAAAAATAAGATAAATTTAAAATTTTTTGACATAAAAGAAGTGTATAAGAATCAAATTCAAGTATTTTTAGTTAAAAAAAATGCACTCTTACTACACCATTAAATATTTTTGTGCATAACATTAAAAAATATATTACAATAAATTTTATAAATAATAAAATTTAAAAATTATTATTTTTTTAGTAACGAAATACGTTCTTTTTAAATCTTAGATTCTGCTAAAAGAGTTAGTTGGACAATTAAATTATGAAAATTATATTTATTGATTTAATGTTTAATGACAATTTTATTTCTCTCCAAAAAGTAACATTGTTTCTTTTCTATTTTTAATCCCACTTACTCGTTATTTTCTCCTTAGATATTTGGTGTCCAATGCCCTATAATAAAAATTTTGAATTCGGCCTTGGATATAAATACTTATTTAAATAAAATAATAAAAGATAAATTACATGAACTTTTCCCGGGTTGAATATTGATGCGTGTAAATATCGTTTGAATATAATAGTGGCTTATAAATTCCATTAACATCGATCGGGGCTGGTTGATACACCAATTTTAGCCGGTGTTAATCAAGTATTTAAAATGTGCTAAATTAGCTACTCTTAAAATAAACCATATGGAATTTCAACATAATTAGCTATAAGGAATTCATTATGAAAAGCATTGACTTGTTTTTGTTTAATTGTATATAGAGTTTTCAATAGTTTTTTACTTTTCATGTTTGTATTTTTTCAATAAATATGGGAGAATCTGTCTATTTTTTATTTAATAAATTGAAAAGAAGGTTATTTATAATAAAAAAACCTTTAGATAGTCTATGGGGGATAATATATAAATATATTTTCTATTTTAATTAGAATAAGCAGAAACACATCACTGGATTTAAAATAAAAGTCACAGACACTTTATACTTTTATTAAAATGCTGGAGGATGGACATATATTCAATTTTTTATTTTTTGTGTTTGTTTATGCTTTTATATTTTTTTGTAAGTTTATAATACGTCATTAATTTTGTTATTATTAGGGATAAGATCTGAGAAATTGGTGATCGATTTACTTGTATCCTTTTTCTTTTGATGGTTTCTATACGTGTTTTATTTTTTGTTTTTTATTTTTTAGTTTTTTTTTGGCTATTTTATTTTGTTATTTTCAATTCTTTTGGTAAAAAATATCACTACAAAAAAATGTGCTTATAGTGACAACAAAAGTTGTCACTGAAAGTATGAGTTTTGTCACAAAAACCTTTTAGTGACGATATCAGTGACGACTAAATGTTGTCGCTTATAGTCCCG
>JAVXUM010000001.1:29331948-29354550 GCA_035590655.1 Pouteria glomerata
CCCTCGGGTCGAAAGCCCCGGAACCTGCGCAGGGTTGGTGATCCAGGCCAGTAGGTTAGTAGCCTACGAACTAGATTAGTCATATATTGGGTTAGCGTCGCCCCAGGTTGTGCCTAAAGTACGCTTAGTTATATATTGGGCTAGCGTCGCCCTGGGTTATGCCCTAAGGTACGCTTAGTTTGGTACCACTCCCCGAGGATTGTGTGATATGTGATTGAGATAATAAAGATAATAAATGGATTTAAAGCATGAAAATTTGCTTACTTTGAATTGGTTGATATTATTTGATTAAATTGCCAGTTATGTTTTATCATGATGTGAATGGTTTAGTGCTTGCTTTTATTTGATGTATTGTTGCCTTGCATTATATATATGTCATTGCATTACATCGTGAGCACACGTGGTTTAGTGCTCACGCCCCTACAGTTGCCCCTGCAGGACCCACACAGGAGGACAGAGGTGATACCTAGCTATTTGGAGACTTATTTGAGCCATTGGGAGACTTTAGAGATTTTAAATTACATTGTACTCATGTAAATTTTATTTTTGGAGATAATGTTGTAAAGGTTAAAAGTTTACTTTATATTTTGGTTTGTAATGGCCATAAGGCCCATTTTAGTTATAAAATGTTGGCAATGTAATCTTAAAGTTAAAGTTTCAAGTTATTTAATTTATTATGCTTTCAAATGCTTTAGTGGTGGAATGGATGATAAAAGTTTCGGCTATGTAGCCTTAAATGGGTTGTTTAGATATGTATGATTTCAATATATAAACTGTTACAGGTCCAGGTTATAAACCCTTAGAGCCACGTATAATAGGGGGAGTTTATGTGGGTCCATTTCGTGACCGTTGTGTTTACTCTGATACGAGAACCTTAGAATCATGTATTGTATGCTTATCACTCACGTCCCCGGGTCCCCGGGCTCGGGGCGTGACATTTCCAAAGTTAGGAAAAATATAAAATATTTGAGTAAGTTTTTTCAAGCTAAACAAAAGTTTGATATTACTGTGACTCAAGTCAAATTACATGGTAGGAAGAAAGTTCCTATGGATGTTTCTACAAGATGGAAGTCCACATATAAGATACTTGCAACTGCATTGAGTTTGAGAGAGGCATTTGGTCACTTGGAGCAAATTGATACAAATTAAAAGCATAATCCTTTAGAAGAAGAATGGGAAAAAAACAAAAGTAATCAGTGAGTTCTTGAAAATTTTTTATAATGCTACTTGTCATTTTAGCAGCATTAATTTTCTACTTCAAATATCTTATTTTCTCGATATACGCTTAATCTAACTCCAATTGAAGTAATGGAATAACAATGAGCACGAATACCTTCACATGAGGGCTGGTCTAATGAGTGAGAAATATGAAAACTATTGAAAAAGATTATTGTTCGGCATTAGCAATAGCTGTAATTGTTGATCTAAGATGCAAATTGGCTTTGGTAGAATATTATTATAGTAAGATATGTGGTGATGATTCTGAAAGACATGTTCAAAGGGTCTAAAGTGCCTTCACTGTTTTGTTTTATGAGTAGATGGGTGATTAATTTTCTTCAAATAATTGTAGTTTAAGTGGTGATCAATTGCTTTCCAGTTCTTCCATTGAAAGTAGTTTAACTGGATTTTATGAGTGGTATATGCAAATCGTGATTCCAATATTCATGTGCATAAAAAATCATAGTTAGAGAAATATTTGGAAGAACTATTGTTTCCAGGTAATGAGAATTTTAATATTCTTCATTGGTGGAAGGTTAAAAGTGCCAAATTTCCAACTTTAACAAGCTGTTCCAGCAACTAAAGTTGCATCAAAAGTTGCATTTAGCACTCATGGTAGAGTGATTGATGAGATACGTGCATGTTTACTTCCAAATATAGTAGAGGCATTAGTTACTGCAAATGATTAGATTGAGTCATGTAAAAAAATAAGTAAGAAAATTAACTTTATACAATTTAATTTGTTATAATTTAAAATACATTTTATGATTGATATGTTTTCTTTTATATTCACAGATGTTAAAGACTGCTTAGTTAGACACTGACTCATTTTGTTTGCCTAGTAAGAGAGCAAGAGTTGCAATCTTAAATTGTGTAGATTTTTGGTTGTTAAAATCTATTCATTACAATGCATGTAAATGTTGATTTGAAGAAACCCAACCCCACTTGTATGATATGTTAGATTAATTTCTTATATGTATGTATATAAATATTATTTTGGTTTCCATGTTAAGTACCTTACTAGATCAAAACAGATGGATTCTTTAATGGGTTTGGCTTTTAGGGTGTAGTATTATTGAAGAAACAACTACTCACAGAACTTAATAATTTATAACCCGTGATGAACATTTATTTTTATGACTTTGTTTTAGTGTGTTCTTAAGAGTCATTTGAGGTTCGATAGTTTCTTAATCTTCTTATTTAAGTCATTTTAATTTAATCTTCACATGGCAAAGACTATAACATAACTTTGATATGGAAATGTTTTGAGTTACTATTTTCACCAGTGTTGCATTTCAGATTCATGAAGATATTTGTAATATTATGTTCTTTTATTTTTAATTATATTTTGGTGGAGTGGACGGAATTTTTTTGGTGGAGTGCATATGTATATGTATATTTTGGTAGAGTAGGTGAAATTTCTTTTATTTAAGTCTTTAAAAAAAAAGCTAGATTGGGTAAATGGGTCAAACCCATTAGTTAACAAATAAATCTGGAGTATAATGGCTAGATCCGTTTGAATATAGGGCTAGATTGGGTCTTTGCTTGATGGATTTGGACTCAGTGAATCTGGTCCAAATTTAGCTGAAAATTGGCCAGCCATTGATAGTTTAGGTGACTGTACTGTAAAAAGTACAATCATAAGTTTTAAATTGAAAATTGTTGTATGAATTAATACATTAACTTAATAAAAATAAAAATTTCTTACAGTAATGAACATTATATGTGTTTTGCAGATGTTTGAGCAAAAAATGATAAATTGGATCAAAAAGAAGCAAATTCAGAAATATGGCTCGAACATAGGTTCGAACCATGTTTTGTTCTAATGCTAGTCCTAACCATAGAAGGTGTAGCAAAGCATAGATAATGAGAAGGAAAGAAATTCTAAAAAAATTTTGTCTGAACACGTGATTGAACCAAGCCTTATTCTAATGCTGGTTCGAACAACAAAATAGGAGGAACTGAAGGTTAAGGTAGAGGAAAAAAAAAGAAGCTAAAGTTCGGAAAGAAGGTTTGAACCTATGTTCGAACCATTAATTGTTCAAACAAGTGTTCTAACCATAGAAAGGATGCCAAAGTCTTGATGAAGAAATTAACTAAGTCCTAGAAATTTGTCCGAACATATGTTCTAATCAAACTCTTATTCAAACAATCGTCGAGACCAAGCTGCGTCCAAGAAAATTTGTGATTTTGTTATATTTTAGAAAGGTAATTCGGTACTTTTAATGTTGACTATGAATACTTGAGAAGGAAGTCATTTGAGGCAGCTAATTCATACGTACAATTTAGTTTCTTCTAAATTTCATTGTAGAAAGAGAATTTTAGAAAGAGAAAGTAGATCAAGCTTTCATTTCTATTGAATTTTACTTTAGAATTTGAGATTCATGGTTTGAATTTACATTGATTTGTTGACTTCCATTTCAATCATGAGTGATTAGTTGTTTTTTTTTTTTGGATTCAAAGTAAGAATATAGTTGAATTGAATGGATTTTAAGGTAATAAGCTTTAATGTTTTATCTCTTGATCCTTTAAGGTTCAATTTATGTTGATTTGAATCTTTTGCTAATTTTGAAGTTGAAATTCAGTTGAATTCTAATTTGTTTAGTTTTTGAATCTTTTATATGAATTTCTACTTAAAATTGTCATGCATTCTTCGAAGATCTGTATGTCAATTGCTAATTTAGATTTCATGTGCAAGAATCATAGATTATGCATATTAGATGTTTGATTAAATTCTCAATCAAGAATTTGTACTTAAATTTCTGTTCAAGTCACACATAAGCTGTTCCAATTTGGTTCTCATATTTAAATACCCCATGATCTACTCTTTTTAGGTGTAGATTGAGTTTTGCAAACCTTAGAATTTATATAATTCACTATAATACTTGTTTTGGATCCAAGGCTTTTATTAATTTGTTTAAATCAAAACTTAAATCACACCACCATTTTTAGAACCAACTCATCTCCTACCATTCTTTGTGAGACCGATTTTGCTTAAGAATTTTTTTGAATTATTTTATTCATTGATTTTTGCTTAAGGTTCTCTGTAAACACGATTCGATACTCACCGGTTATTGTGCTTTAGCTAACACCCTACACTTAGGGTCGAGCCAATATTGATATACATTGGACGAGCAAACACTTTTGACACCGTTGCCAGGGATTGAACTAAGGCCACCCGCACGATAAGTGGGTATAATCACCACTATACCACGATAACAAGATACAAGTTGCTACACTCGTGCATTAATTGCATTTGGTGCATGCATATTAGGTCAAGTAGGATTGTTCAATCTATTTTAAATCCTAAGACACAACCAACAAAGGAATTCACTGAGTTTCCATTAACATCGTCGTCATCATCATCATCTAAAATTTAATCTATTTCCACTATTCTAGCTTATATAATGGAGAACTTGGGAACCAACGATAGCCTTGAAGGCCCTAAACCTATTGCATAACTAGATAATGGGCCACTTATGGAGTTGTTGCATCTAATTAGGGAAGCCACACTTTCATGCATCGTTTTGCCTATAAATTAGAGAAATTTCACTTTTAAACCTGGAACAATTCAATTGTTGCCTACTTTTCATAGAATGGATTCTGAAAATCCCTACATATACATAAAAGAATTTGAGGAGGTGTGTTCAACATACATGGACCAAAATGCCAATGAGGGCACCGTTCAATCATAGTTGCTCCCATTCTCCCTTAAGGACAAAGCCAAAATATGGTTAAACTCCTTGAAGCCTCACTCCATTAGTGCATGGAGGGAGATGCAAGCTAAGTTTTGAAAAAACTATTTTCTAGCTCATAAGAGATTGACCATGCAAAAACAAATCATGAATTTTACATGTCAACCCAATGAGTCATTTAGTAAGGCATGAAAGAGATTTAAAAATTTGTGCAATGCATGTCCACACCATGGTTTTCCCATTTTGAGATTGTGTAATTTCTTTTGTGATTCCTTGTATTTAGACTTGAAATAGTTGGAAGGCATAATGAGTAATGGGCAATTTTTAGATAAGACAGCTAATGAATATGAGTTTTTAGAGGAGTTAGCTGAGAATATTAAGGCTTGGGAAGTGAGTCCATATACTCAGTTAGAACTTAGAGGGTCACAATTATAGTCTAGTCAAAAGCTAAGATTGAACGGGAGTGATGACTTGAGTGCTAGACTAGCTTCTTTGATCAAGAAAGTGGACTCCTTAGAATTGAAAAGAGTTAATATGGTTAGTTAGAAGGAGGTTGGGTGTGTAATCTATTAAGTGTTAAACCATAGCACAAATAAATGTCCAACCTTACCTACTTTTAAGGAAGTTTTGTATGACTAGACTTTCAACACCAACACCATGCACATTTGCTCCAAACTGCACGAAGGACAAGAATAGGCACAAGTTGGACCGCCACCCATCCTGACCTAATATCATCCTGGGTTGAGAAATCATCTAAATTTTTTATGGAAAAATGATCCTTCTTGCACACCATTCCCTTAGTAGTTTAGCTTAAATCCACTACCAAGCCAATTTCAAGGTTCATCATCTACTAATTTCTAACTTTAGTTTAGGAAATCTCCTCAGGAAGTCACTTTGCACCAATTCATGGAAAAGTGAATAGGAATAAATAATCAAACTGAAAAAACCAAGAATAAACCAATAGGGCAATTAAGGATATTAGAAATCAACTCACAACTATGACCCACTCCAAATCCTAAGGCCCAAGTGCACATGAGTGAGTTTTTTAGTGATAAAGCTAGTTTGGAGCAAGTCCAATCCATTATCATATTTAGGAGTGGTAAGATAGTTGAGAAGCCAAATGACCATAGATTGGAAAGGTTGAGAAGTAAAGAATGAGAGGTGATTAGAGACAAGGGAAAGTCTAGTGGAAAAGATGTGGAAGTGAGAAGTGAAGAAGAGATTAGTGAGTTGATTAATAAGGATGTCAGTAAGAATAATTCAAATGAAGTGAATAAAGGAAAAAATAGTAAATGAAAATTAAGGAGAATAAAGATGAGACTAATAGAGAAGAGAGATCCATAGTGGAGGAATACCAACTTAGACCACCATTTCTAAGTTGGTTGAATCATTCAAAGAAAGAGACATTAAATTCAGAGATTTTTGAGGTTTTAAACAAGTGAAAATAAATATCCTTCTCTTAGATGCAATTAAACAAGTACTGTTGTATTTTAAGTTATTGAAGGTTTTATCTACGGTAAAGAAGATATTAGGAGTTAAAGAAGCATTTATGATTGAACAAGTGAGTGATATATTGCAATCTAAGACCCACTTAAGCACAATGACCTGTGTCATGCCCCAGATCCGAGGACCCGGGGGGTAAGTGAATAAACAAGCATATCATGAATAATCTGGTCACAATATCAGAGCATACAGAACGGTCGCAGAATGGGACTCACAACTATAACACTGTGAACCTGCTAAAAACTGCATAACTGAAGCTATAATAATACAAATCCCATTTCATATGTAATAAAAGGAATAAACTAGCTACCATTATACTAAGTTTACATCATGAAACAGTACAGTCATTACATTCCAAAAATCAAAATAACTTTAAATTTACAAATGTACATAATAAGAACATAAAACTAACTAAAAAAACTTCGGATGTGCGGCACACATTTTTTTTTTTTTTTTTTGCTTCAAGTCATCTTTAGCTTTCCTATGTGGATCCTACATTGACATCTGTAGGGACGTGAACACGAACGGCGTGTGCTCACGCTACTTCACAATAATATATATATAATACGTGGGAATCTATGCAAAGCATGCTATACATAATCAAAATAAATATTCAAGAATTCCAAAATACACAAAGTACCAATATCATATAACAATTTGTATTCAACAATGAGCAACATTTTATCACTTTAGAGACATGCATCTTATATTACCATTTATTCCATTAAATAACAATCTTGCACACAATCATCGAGGAGTTGGCACCTTACTAAATGTGCTTTAGGATCTGAGTCCAAGGTGACGATACGCCATAACAAATATACACACTAAACATGTTGTGGGCTACTAACCCACTGGCATGAAAACCAAACTCTATGCAGATTTCGGGACTCTCAACCTGAAGGTATCTCAAGACCCTTTATATTTTCCGTACCCTAAATCCCGGCCACACAATCCACCAATCATTTTATTTTTTCTTCCATTATCTCCATAAGTTGTTTATCAGTTTCGTGTACATCATATCAACATCTTAACTTACAATTGCAATGCAAGCAAACTAGTAAACTTACTACACCTTACCCATTCAACCACATAATTTCCAACTCAAATACATCAACTTAAACATGAAAAATTCCAGTTTTGAATAAAGGCTCAAGTGCAGAAATTTTTGCTTTCTTTTCCATTGTGCTCACATTTGCATGAAATCATATATCAACATGTTAACTTACAATGGCAACACCATGTACCAACATATTAGCTCATGACCCAATACCAATACAACTATATACTTTCTAACTTTACCAAACTTAAACAAAAAAAATCCAGATTTGAACATAAGATTCAAGTGCAGAAATTTCAGTTCTTCACACACTACTTTGTCCACTCCAATTGGCTTAAAGGAAATAACAATTATTTGCGCACCAATTAAGTTCTTTTTCTATACTTTTAAACAATGTTTCGAGGTAGAATTTCAGGTTCAAAAGTGTGGTAAAATCTTGAAATTTTCAGCTCTTTACATGGAACAAATTCTAGTTAAATTCTAGGTTTCTAGGTCACCAAACTGCTAGATTTTTCACACAAAATTTCTAGTATATGTTAAGAAGTCAAATTTGGTTAAGACTTAGAGTTTTGAGTCACAAAAATTTTGGTTTTTAGGTGCCAAAATTCTGAAGTTTCCAACCATCATTCTAACTATGTTTCTAGCA
Source organism: Pouteria glomerata (assembly GCA_035590655.1). NCBI lineage: Eukaryota > Viridiplantae > Streptophyta > Magnoliopsida > Ericales > Sapotaceae > Pouteria > Pouteria glomerata. The sequence continues at coordinate 29,340,071 of JAVXUM010000001.1, forward strand.
ATTCCAAGTTTACACCAACACTAGTTCCACATTTTTGTTTACTAGTTTCATGAATTTCATATATTCATTTTCCAACTTACAATGGTACATCATTGATTGCACATCATTTGTGTTATAATATCATATGTTTGATAGTGTTTTATCTTCATAAATCTTTGATTTTATCATGGTATTTACACATTTGTTGGATTGTGTAGGTTTGGACACTCTACTCATGTTTTCAGCATAACGTTTTGCTCAAGACTCCGATCAAGGTGATTCTTGTTGGGTTAGAAATAGGACTCGAAGGCCAACAATTTTCATGTTTTAGCCGAAGTCTGATTCCTTCGTCTTCAAGATCAAAATTGGGTTGCAAGTTCAGAATAAGAAGCTGTCCAAAAGAATCCAGTTGATGAATAGTGTCTCGGGCGCCCCACAAAGAGTTCGGGCGCCTCAAACTGCCTTGGGCGCCCCCACCTGAATCAGTCAGGCGACCCCAGAGAGTGGATTTGTGAGGCTTGACTTGAGCATATGATCGAACACTTGGTGGGTACCAGTCTCGGGCGGCCCCAGAGGCTGAATTTTGAAGTGAACAGTAGCTCGAGCGCCCACACACATATCTCGGGCGCCCAAACTGGGTGACCTTTAGTTTTCATTCGCTCTGTAAAATGACAACTTCACCCTTGGGTTTGTGCATCTATAAATACTTGTTCTACCAGATTGTGAGGGGTTTTTTTTTTTTACTAGTTTTCACTTGTTCTAGAGAGGAGTCTAAGTTATTATGGCTATGGTTTTCATATTCGGTTTTTGTGTAAGGTAATTTTGCTTTGGTCATTGTTAATTTGAATTTCTATTTCTTGTAAGTTTTATTTTGTTTTGTTCATTTTTAATCTGAATTTCTATTTCCTTACTTATTTTCTATTGTTTAAGTTCTTTTGCTTTATTTTTGGATATTTTCTTTTGGTTTATCTTCAACTATGGTAGGCTAAATCACCTTCTTGGCTTCGAACCCCTGAAGGTAGTGATACCGGAATTAGAATCTTGAACTCATAAGAAAATGATTTTCATATAATATTGTGAATTGAAACAAAATGGAATTTTCACGATAATTGGTTCCCATTTAAAAACCTTTGCTTGTGATAAAGTCAGAGTTAGATTCGTAGAAGGAATTTTCAGTAATTTACACTTTGATTCCCTGTCCCTGTAAAGAGTGAACTTCGTTTTCTAATATGAAATCATAACCAAGCTTTCTTAGAAAAACGAACCACTCTTGACACAACCTATATGAGTATGCCAACTCTAATTGCATGTTTCACTGTCCTTGTGTGTTTGCACGTAAACTGTTTGATAAAATGCTTGGCTATTGTGAATCCTAGTTTATGCCTCTCAGTTCAAAATGTTTTATACCGCATCACCACTAGATTGGTGAGAAGTCAAAGTCTTTTTAAATTATTTTCAAAATCTCATTAAAATTTCCATCATCCTTAGTTTGTTTCTTTTATTTTAATCGAAAATGAAACAACAAAAAGAATTTGTGTTTACTGGTAAGTATTTTCCCAAAACTAAGTTCTAAAGAGGAAAAGACCAACCCTTGATTTTTAAATCAAGTAGGCTCCCTGCGAAATTGACTTGGGACTCATCACAATCCCACTATAACTGACCTCCTATACTTGGGAGTATCTTCCAACACAAGAGTGAGAGAGAGTCAAGTTTTTGGCGCCGTTGCCGGGGAGTATCGGTTTGGTAGTGATGAAATCGGAGAGCTCGTGGCGGGACGTGCTTGCTTCCACCATTTACACAATATCATTTGGACTTCTAGGTGACATTGTTATATTTTTTTCTCTTTTTATAAAGCTTTCTTTTCATTTTTTTTAATGTTTTGTTTACTTTTGTATAGAATTTTCTAAGAAATCGGGAGTCTTGTGTTTGTTACATGATTCTGAGGTCGGGTAAAATCACATTAGTTGATTTAGACCACGAAAATTCTCTTTACATTCCCGACCACTTAGATACACTATCATCAATTTCACTTACTGATTCCCATTCATCTGAATAAATGGCTAATGGAGATGAAAGTGTTCATGGGGACAATGGACCCCCAGCTCTTAGGAGGCTTAGAGACCACCTTAACCCTGTTAGGAAAACCACAACTTCATGTATGATTTTGCCACTGAATAGGGGATATTTCACTCCAAGACCAGGGATTATCTAACTTTACCTACCTTTCATGGCATTGAGTCTGAGAACCCTTACATCCACTTGAGAGAGTTTGAAGAAGTAACAAACACATGTGTAAACCCAAATGCCAATGAAGATGTTGTCCGACTCCAACTATTCCCTTTCTCACTTAAGGATAAAGCCAAGTTTTGGCTTAGTTCACTTCGCCCTCATTCCATAAGGACTTGGTGCAAAATACAGACTATGTTTTTGAAGAAATACTTTCCAACCCAAAAGACTCAGCATTTTAGAAGACAAATTACCATTTTCTTATACAAACTCAATGAAAATTTTTGTCGAGCATGGGAAAGATTTAAGGATCTTTTAATGGCCTGTCCTCACCATGGTTTTGAACCATGGAGACTAGTGAGTATCTTTCATGAGTCTTTGACTCCCAATATTAAACAACTTGTCTCTACTATGTGTAATGGTATATTATTTGACAAGAATGCAAAGGATGCCATGGATTTTTTTGACATGGTAGCAGAGGACTCGAATGATTAGAAAATTGGACCTCCGTCTTCTTCTGAACATAGGCACTCCATAAAAAGTGACCAATTTGCATTGAGTGAGAGTGATAATTTACGGGCTTGGTTAGCCACAATGCAACATAAGCTTGAGTCTCTAGAGTTTAGGAACAAGGAGAAAGTTGTTGAGAAAAAGGTGATTTGTGTAGCATGTAACCAACCTGGACATGATGCTAATTCTTGCCTTGAACTCCTTTTGCTTAGAGAGATTGCATATGACCAAGCCTATGTTAACAATCCCCATCCCCAACCCCAAAATCGTCCATTTCAGAATAGGGGACAAGGAGTTAATGCTCCTTATCAAGGGAGAAATCAACTTTTCAATGCTCAACCTCAAAGATGGAGAAATCCACCTGGGTTTCCATCAAAAAATGACAACCAATTCCAACCTCCTCCACCACTTCAATACCAACAGCCTAACTCTGTTACATACCAACCTATTCAAAAGAGACCTTTTGAGGATACTCTTAACCAATTTATACAACAGCAGTTGAACATCAACAACCAAGTGACTTGAGCCATAGATGACATTAGGGGGCAAGTGACTAAGTTGACACATGCTATGAGTACCACTCAGAGTGGCAAACTCCCTGCATGAACCTTTCCAAATCCAAAAGGCCAAGTGCACTTAACTGAGTCATTATCCTCGGGTACAACTTCACATGAACAAGTTCAGGTAGTTACTACTTTGAGAAGTGGTAAGGTCATTCGAAAACCTATTGATCCTAGAGTCACTGCACCTGAGGATAAGTTAGAGTCACAAGAGGGTAGAAAGAAAGAAAATAAGAGAGAGTTGAAAAAGAAAGATGCGATAAAAGGGAGAGAGAAGGAAAAGAAGGAGGAGCCAACTTTGGGAACATTGGGTAGGCAATTAGCTCAACTGATAGAACACATGCCTAAGCCACATTTCTCTCAACAATTAGCTAAGAGCAAAAATGAGATGCTAAATTCTGAAATCTACGAGACTTTCAAGCAAGTAAGAATTAACATCCCATTGCTTGAGGCAATCAAACAAAATCCCTCATATGTCAAATTCCTCAAGGATATGTGCACTGTGAAACGAAAGCTCAATGTCAAGGAAAAGGCTTTCTTGACTGAACAAGTGAGTGCCATTATCCAAACAGACACACCTCCCAAGTACAAAGATCCTGGGTGTCCAACCATCTCATGTGTCATAGGCAACCACATCGTAGGCAAAGCTTTTCCTAACCTAGGTGCTAGTGTCAACCTATTGCTTTACACTGTTTACCAACAATTAGGCTTAGGTGAGCTTAAACCTACCAGAGTAACATTGCAATTGGTCGACCATTCGATCAAAATGCCAAGGGACACAGTGGAGGATGTTTTGGTTTAAGTAGACAAGTTCTACTTTCTTGTGGATTTCATTGTTTTGGATACCCAACCCATCTCCAATCCTACCCAATCTGCTCTGGTCATCCTTGGTAGACCCTTCCTAGCTACTTCCAATGTGGTAATCAATTGTAGGAATGGGGTAATGAAAATCTCTTTGGGAACATGAATATAGAGATGGACATTTTTCGGGTAGGGAAGCAAATAGGAGAATTTGAGGACATTAGGGAGGTAGACTTGATTTAAACATTGAGTGAAGAATACTTTGAGAGTGCTTGCATTGATGATTCTTTAGAAAGAGCTTTGGTGAGAGGAGAGAGTGTGAGGCTCTAGATAGAGTGAATTTTGCAGTTGGAGAGGAATTTGTGTGTGCTGAAGAACAAATCATGGCTATTGGTGGTTGGGTGCCTGTTTTCAAATTTTTGGAGCCATCTGTGATTACACCGAAACCATCTCTGGAGTGTCCACATTGCCTTACTAGGAAACCTTTGCTGAGTGATCTTAAGTATGCATTCCTAGGAGAGGGTAAAACATTTCCCATGGTAGTTTCTTCCAAGTTAGAGTAGAGATAAGAGGAAAGACTTGTGGAGGTTTTGAAAGTTCATCGTAGAGCTATAAGATGGACTGTGGCTGATCTTTGAGGGATTAGCCCTTTGGTATGTTCACATCATATATACCTCGAAGAAGATGCCAAACCTGTAAGACAAATGCAAAGGCAACTGAATCCCAACATAAAAGAAGTTGTGAAAGGGGAGGTTCTGAAATTACTTGATGCGGGTATCATATACCCCATCTCCGATTCAAAGTGGGTGAGTCCTACCCAAGTGGTTCCTAAGAAGTCAGGTGTTACCGTGGTTGAGAATGGCGAAAGAGAGTTAGTGCCACAACGTACCCAGACTGGGTGGCGTATGTGCATTGACTATAGGAGATTGAATACAGTGACTCGAAAGGACCATTTTCCCCTTCTCTTCTTAGATCGAGTGCTTGAAAGAGTAGTGGGGAAATCCTTCTATTGCTTCCTTGACGGGTATTCAGGGTATAACCAAGTTGAGACAGCACTAGAGAACCAAGAGAAAACCCCATTCACATGCCCTTTTGGAACTTTTATGTATAGACGCATGCCATTTGGGTTATGTAATGCACCTGCGACTTTTCAAATGTGTGTAGTGAGCAATTTCAGTAATATGATTGAGAAATTTTTGAAGGTGTTTATGGATGACTTCTCCGTCTATGGAGATAGTTTTCATGAGTGCTTGCATAACTTGGAGCAAGTTCTAGTCCGTTGTAAGGAGAGCAATTTGGTGTTGAATTAGGGAAAGTGCCATTTCATGGTACAAAAAGGGATTATTTTAGGGCACATAGTGTCATGTCGTGGAATTGAGGTTGACAAAGTAAAGGTGAATTTAATCCAAAATTTAGCTACTCCACGATGTGTGAAGCACATTAGATCATTTCTTGGCCATGCCAATTTTTATCAGCGATTCATCCAGTCCTTCAGTTCTATTGCTCGTCCCTTGTACTCATTGTTGTCTGATAATACCCCTTTTGAATGGACAACTTCGTGCCAAGAGGCATTTAACTGACTTAAGCATTTGCTTACCATGGCATTGATTGTCCAAAGCCTGGATTGGTTTTTACCATTTGAGCTTTTGTGTGATTCTAGTGATTTTGCGGTAGGGGCTATTTTAGGGCAAAGAAATGAGGAGAGGCCATTTGTCATTTACTACGCTAGTAAGACTCTTAATGAGGCTCAAATGAACTATACCACAACTGAAAAAGAGCTTCTAGCTGTAGTCTTTGCCTTAGACAAGTTTCGGTCATATTTGGTAGGTTTACATGTTACGTTGTTTACAGACCATTCAGCCTTGAAATACTTTCTTTCTAAAAAGGAGGCCAAACCTCGTTTGATTAGATGGTTGTTGCTCCAACAAGAGTTTGATTTGCAGATCAAAGACAAAAAAGAAGTAAAAAATGTGGTAGCCGATCACTTGTCTAGACTACCACATCATGTGTCCGATTCTAGTGACCTACCCATTAATGAGCATTTCCCCGATGAGCACATTATAAATGTTGACACCAACGCTCACGCTCAGTCACCTTGGTATGCTGACATAGCAAACTTTCTAGTGACCGGCCACATACCTTCCCATTGGACCAAGGTAGATAAGGGTAAATTCTTACGTAATGTGTGTAGTTTCTTTTGGGATGAGCCTTACCTTTATAAGTATTGCTTGGACCAAATTATGAGGCGATGCATCCCTGACCATGAGATCCCGAGTGTGATTGAGTTTTGCCATACTTTAGCTTGTGGAGGCCATTTTTCTTCTAAGAAACCACCGCTAAGATTCTTCAAAGTGGCTTTTATTGGTCTTTCATGTTTAAGGATGTGCACAATTTTTGTGTGAGATGTGACCGATGCCAAAGATTTGGGGCCCTTTCCAAACGTAATGAAATACCACAACACTCCATGATAATTTTGGAGATCTTTGATTGTTGGGGCATTGACTTCATGGGCCCATTTCCTATATCTTTTGGTTTTAAGTATATTTTGGTGGCCATTGACTATATGTCCAAATGGGTAGAAGCCATTGCCATTCGCATCAATGACCATCATGTGGTGGTCAAGTTTTTGAAAGAACACATCTTTTCACATTTTGGCATGCCTAGGGCTTTCGTAAGTGATGAGGGAAAACATTTCTGCAATAAGCCCATAGGAATCCTATTACACAATTATGGTGTGACTTATAAAGTAGGGACTTCGTATCACCCACAAAATAGTAGGCAAGTTAAGTTAGCAAACAGGGAGATTAAGAGCATTCTTGAAAAGGCTATCAATCCCACATGTAAAGATTGGTCTTTGTGATTAGTTGATGCATTGTGGGCGTACCGGACAGCTTATAAGACCATTTTGGGTATGTCTCTATATCGACTTATCTATGGCAAAGCTTGCCACCTACCCGTTGAGTTGGAACATAGAGCCTATTGGGCAATCCGGCAATTCAATGAGAGTTTAGATAATGCCAGCATTTTTAAGAAGCTCCAATTGAATGAGCTTAAGGAGTTGAGGAATGATGCTTTTGAGAACACTAAAATTGCCAAGGCTAAAATTAAGGAGTTGCATGACAAGCATATTGTTAAAAAATCCTTCCATGTGGGCCAAAGAGTGTTGTTGTACAACTCAAGGTTGTATCTCTTCCCGGGAAAGCTTAGGTCTAGGTGGTCTAGTCCATTGGTTATCACTAAAGTTTTTGAGCATAGTGTGTATGAGGTGCATAACCCACACAATAACACCACCTTCAAAGTGGATGGCCACCGTCTTAAGCCGTACATAGAGAACTTTGTTGCTGAGATTGAGACTTGGGAGCTCACTAACCCACCTCCATTTGAATGATGAATTCGAACTTCGAAAGTTGTACATAATGTAGATAGTTTAATTTTTCTCATTTTGTTTGATTTGTTTGTCTTCCTTGAGTCTAGATAGTTTCTTCATTGTATAGATGCCTTTTATTTTTTAGATGTCCATTTTTAAGCCTTAGTGATCATAGGTCTCGAATTGAAAAAAGTTTGAAGCAAAATTGGATTGCACAGAATAGGTGGGGCACCCTACCAGTTTTAGGCGCCCCAAGTACGGTGGACCAACAATTCGGGTGCACCATCAACATCTCGGGTGACCCACGGGTGCCCTAGCTACGTTCAGGCGGCCTAGCCCATTCCGGGTGCCTCAAGTATGCCCATCCACATCTCGGGTGCCTCAACATTTTCTTGGGTGGCCCAGAAATGTCACGTGACTTTTTTTAAAGGGATTCCAACAAGCTAAAATAGTAATTTTCCATCTAATTTTCTGCACATGGAACATATTTTGAACCTCTTCGCCAAACATTAGAGACACATCAACCATGAACCAACTTCATCTTTTTTCTTCTCCCTTGTAAGATTCACCTTGATTTCGGCAAAAAGGGACTTAATCCAGCTTCTATGAACATTAAAATTCTAGTTTGTCCATATTTGCCATGGGAGAGTTTAAGTTTCGGGTGTAGAAAGGTAAGTGAAGAAAGTTTTGCTTGATTAGGATTCGGGTTGAAATTTCTTGAGTAAAATTCTTCATCTTTCTTTCAAGTTTGTTGAATTTTGTGATTTTGGGGTCTTGAAAGTGATTGAAATGGGTTGGAAAAAGATGTTGCAAAAGGTTGCCCACAAAGTGTTTGACAAAATGTCTACACCAAATTGATGCTTGGGAATGTAAGTTTGATGTGAGCTGAAAATTGTTTAATGAAAGAACATGTTTTAGGAAGTGATTGGGGGAAGATTTGAATTTGTGAAGTTGTGATTTTTTGGGCATGAAAGTTAAGGAGCAAATGATGAACACCTTGTGTTTGCTTAATTGACCAAGAGGGAAGTTTGGTGTGAATTGAAAAAAAATATGAGTGGAAAAATATCATTGCTTGGGGGCATTTGGACTTGGAAATTGGAAGGTGGACTTTGTGCAATTGTTTGAATTGAATTGAGGGAGCAAATGCCAAGGACAAAAGATATAAGGCAAGAGGATACGACTGGCCCTTCTCAAGCAGGACGCTCGAGGAAGAGGAATGCTAGAATTCCTCCTCCCCCTTATTCATGTGAGGAAGAAGATATTGAAATAGATGAAGGGGGAGGTGATCTATCGGATGAAAAAGTTGCTAGTGAGCATGAGCATTCCAGTTTCAATGATTCTAATAGAGATAACGGAGATGACATGTCTTATGATCATAAGAGATTTCGAAGTGCAAAGAGACAATTGGAGTTTTAGGGTTATTGGAGCCGTTGGCCAGTTCTTTGTGAGAGAGGGATTCGGTTATCCCATTTTCCCCGACTTAGGGACAACATTGAGACTAGGGGATGGACCACAGCTATGACATTTCGAGCTTCGGCGGATCATGTGCTTGTACGAGAATTCTTTGTAAATATTTCGGTTCATGTGTTGATGGAAGGAGAAAGACAAATACTTATGAAATCATGGGGCAAATGACTTTGTTTTAAACCATCCACCATTACTACTTTTCTTAATTTAGAGAGGGCAGATAACATTGGATACCCCTTCCCCGAGAAGACTTGTCCATCTAGAAACACGCTTGCTTCTACTCTCTCGGGGAATGCTCATAGAACATGGGGCTTTGTACCACATTTCCTGAAGAAGAAGCTTAGCTCTTTCTATCGAGTGCTTCATAAGCTGTTCTGTAGTCAGATTTTTTCGATGGTACATGATGATGCGGTGAGCCATGGGCATGCTTTATTGCTATATGATATTGGTACTGGGGTTCCCAATGATCTGGCTTCAGTGATATTTGGCATGATAGTACAGAGAGCTGACAACATGATAAAATAATCTGTTTTTCCTTTTGCTGGTTTGATCACTGGTATTTTTGAGCACTTAGGAGTAGTCGTCGAGGTGGAAGCTAAGACAGTGACTCCTACAGGCATCATCTCTGAGACCACAAGTGCTAAGAGTTTAGCCTAGTTACCATTTCATGAATCTACCATTACACAAGCTGGTATTTCTACTAAGCTTGGCACTTCTGCCTCCGCTATGCTACTACCTCGGCCACCTTCAGTTCGTTAGGCAGATCTTTTATACAGCATGGATATCCAGATGTAGCGTGTGAAAACAAAGATCCTGATCATTCAAGGTTCCTTGGAGAGAATAGAGGCGGAGCAGTTATCCCAACACCATTCCTTGGAGAGAATAGAGGTGGAGCAGCTATCCCAATGCCATTTCTTGGAGAGAATAGAGGCGGAACAAATGTCCTAACATCAGTTATTGGAGACGCTTATAGAGGACGTTCGTGCATTGGCTCCCACCCATCCTTCCTCTAATGATTCACCTTTTAGTCCTACCTTTTGATGCCTTTGAGGCACTTGTGTCAGTTTGGGTCATTATGTTGTCTCCTATTTGTAATACCTAAAACTAATCCTTTTGTGTGGTCCGATTTTCTTTTTGGATTGTCGTTGTATGTTAATGGATGCTGTTTAGAGACTTTGCGGGTTTTTGGCTTTCTAATGGCTTTTTAATTCCTTTTGATATCTTTTCTTGTACATATTTTTGTTATTTTGCTTTGCTTTGTTGTGGTATTATGATTGTTTTCTTTTTTGTACAGTTGTTGTGATGGTTCACATGGTGCATGCAGGTGATATCTTCCTTGACCATCTATTATGTTTTTGAGCTTATACTTTCTCTTCCTATCTCATTGGTTATATAATACAGTTCAGGTTGGGGGGATATTTTAACACTTATTTTGTTACCATTTTTGCATCCCCATCATCATGCTCACCTTGCCTTCTATGGGTTCACTTGCATATGGTTCTCACATTGGGGACAATGTTTAGTTTAAGTTGGGGGGTAGAGCTCGCATGATGACATATTTATAAAAAAAAAAAATTGGTTTGGTTGATGGTGATTTTGAGGGATAAATGATGGTGAGTCTTGTGTGAGTTTTTATAGGAAGCTTTGCTCAACTTGAATATGTCAGGTCCCAGTGTATTATTACAGTCAAGTGGTGTTGTATAGGTTGTGGTGCGATCACTCATTTACACATTGGAACACAATTATAAGCTGTCTATTTGGAACATCAATGCAATTCACTTATTTAATTATGGGGTTGTGTGCAACTAAGATAGCATTTCTTGCTATTAGGAATGTGTGAACTCATGATGAGTGAATTTATTTCTATGAGTGATATATCCTGTGAGGATTTGAAGTCAAAACTTAACTCCAGTTATGCTTTTGCAACCTTTGTGAAATAAATGAAACACTTAGGTGCTCATGTACTTCATGTTTGATAAACTTTGCTTTCATGCTTTGCAATTGGGACTTACACATGATACTTGAGTTTTGTGACTTGTTGGGCTTACATTTGACTCACTTTTGATCTTAATCATTCTTGGTCACTTGAAACCATACCATTAATGTTTGTGGGTAGCATCACTGTAAACCCTCACGAGACTTTACTCGTCCACTAGGGGAAACCTAGGGTTTTAAAGGGCTTGCTTTACGTGCTAAGTGTGGTCGTGTGTCTCCCACAAAAATGGACATCACATTAGTATTAGATTTCATTTTAACTTTTGTTTGAATAAAAAGTTGCATTGATAGATGTTCTCCTACATATTGGTTATATCTCCCATGGTTTGATTGCATGATTTGCTAGGGACTAGCAAAGTCTAGGTTAGGGGGTGTGATTACGCATCATTTGTGTTATAATATCATATGTTTGATAGTGTTTTATCTTTATAAAACTTTGATTTTATCGTGGTATTTACACATTTGTTGGATTGTGTAGGCTTGGACACTCTGCTCATGTTTTCATCATAACTTTTTGCTCAAGATTCCGATTGAGGTGATTCTTATTGGGTTGGAAAGAGTACTCGAAGGCCAACAACCTTCATGTTTTAGCTGAAGTCTGATTCCTTCATCTTCAAAGTCAAAATTGGGTTGCAATTTCAGAATAGGAAGTTGTCCAAGAGAACCCAGTTGATGAATAGTGTCTCGGGCGCTCCACAAAGAGTTTGGGCGTCTCAAACTACCTTGGGCGCCCCACTTGAATTAGTCGGGCGACCCTAGAGAGTAGATTTGTGAGGCTTAACTTGAGCAAATGATCGAATACTTGGCAAGTACCAGTCTCGGGCGCCCGAACTGGGTAACCGTTAGTTTTCCTTCGCTCTATAAAAGGACAACTTCACCCTTGGTCTGTGCATCTATAAATTCTTGTTCTACCAGATTGTGAGGGGTTTTCTTAGAGAAGAGTCCAAGTTACTCCGGCTAGGGTTTTCGTATTCGATTTTCGTGTAAGTGAATTTTGCTTTGGTCATTGTTAATTTGAATTTCTATTTCTTGTAAGTTTTATTTTGCTTTGTTCATTTTTAATCTGAATTTCTATTTTCTTACTTATTTTCTATTGTTTAAGTTCTTTTGCTTTATATTCGGATATTTTCTTTTGGTTTATCTTCAACCATGGTAGGCTAAATCACCTTTTTGGCTTTGAACCTTTGAAGGTGGTGATGCCGGTATTAAAATCTTAAACTCATGACAAGATGATTTTCATATAATATTGTGACTTGAAACAAAATGGAATTTTCACGATAATTGGTTTCCATTTAAAAACCTTTGCTTATGATAAAGTCAGAGTTAGATTCGTACAAGGAATTCTTAGTAATTTACACTCTGATTCCTTGTCCCTGCAAAGAGTGAACTTCATTTTCTAATATGAAATCATAACCAAGCTTTCTTAGGAAAACGAACCACTCATGACACAACTTACATTAGGATGTCAAGTCCAATTGTATATTTCACTGTCCTTATGTGTTTACACGTAAACTGTTTGATAAAATTCTTGGTTATTGTGAGTTCTAGTTTATGCCTCTGAGTTCAAAATGTTTTATACCGCATCACCACCAGATTGGTGAGAAGTTAAGGTCTTTTTAAATTATTTTCAAAATTTCATTAAAATTTCCATCATCCTTAGTTTGTTTCTTTTATTTTAATCAAAAACAAAACAACAAAAAGAATTTGTGTTTGCTGGCAAGTGTTTTCCCAAAACTGAGTTCTAAAGAGGAAAAGACCAACCCTTGATTTCTAAATCAAGTAGGCTCCCTGTGGAATTGACTTGGGACTCATCACAATCCCACTATAACTGACCTCTTATACTTGGGAGTATCCTCCAATACAAGAGTGAGATAGAGTCAATCATAAACTAGCATATTAACTTCCAATTCACTACACAAGCATACTAAATAAACATATAACACAACACCAATGCATCTACTCAATCTCCAACATCATTAGATCAATTTAAACATGGAAAAACTCTGTTTTGATCAAGCATGAGTGTGCAGGAATTTTCAGCTCAATTACATACCGTTTTGTCAACTTTAAGTAACTAAAGAATAATAATTTAGTACACACCACTTAGGTATCTTTCTTACTCTTTTAAACAAAGTTTCTAAGTGTAAATTAGAGTCCAAATAGGTGGTAAAAACCTGAAATTTACAGCACTTAAATATAGTGTAGAATTTAGTAAAATTCCAAGGATTTAGGCCACTAAAACACTAGGTTTTCATCCGAAATTTCTAGCATCCATTAGGGAATCAAATTAAATTGAAACTTAGGGTTTTTGAGTCACAAATTTTCTGTTTTAAAGGTGCCAAATTCCTGGAAATTATAGCTATCACACAAGTTAGATTTCTAACCATTTTAAGTCCACACCAACACCAATCTTACAAGAATTTTTTTCTAATTCATCCAATCCTCTAAATTTTGCAATTCTAGCACTCATATATCACATATATATATATATATAGAATGGAGTAGAGAATCCATATCTCAATATGTAGCCAATTTCTTCAAGAATTTCAAGAAAGAAGTAAGGTTGCTCCTAAGCTCTCTTCCACCCTTTTCTTCAATTCTCTTCTTCTTTGATTTAATTTTGCAAAATTTCCTAAAGAACACCATTTTTATTTAATTTCTCCTTTCAAATATTTAATTAAGCTCTTCTCTAAAATTAATTAAAATGAATAGAAGCCAACTCACCACTTTAAGTTAAATTGATCTTCCTTGATGTTCTTCCTCTTCTTCCTCTTCTTCTCATTTTTCTTATCTTCTTCTTTCTCTTTTTCTTCTCTTTTCTTTCTTTCTTCTCTTCTTCCCCTTTTCTCCTCTTTTTCTCTTCAATTTCTCCCTTCTTTCTAGTCTTGGCTGAATGGTCCTAGACTTAAATTGAATTAGCTGAATGGCCTTAAAGGCTACCCAGGTATGGTTTGTTCTTTCACCAACCAAGTCAATGCGTGAACCAATGAAATTAATTCACTTGATCCTCAATTAATTAATATCATTACAACTAAGCTTCTTCCAATTAAATGAGTAGGCCCCACTAAATTAATTCACTTGGACACCTAGACATATAAAGACTATTCTAGATGGATTAAAAAATGCTTCATTCGGCCATGTTCCATTTCCAACTGACTTACACCCTTCCTCTCCTCTTTTGGCCGGTCACATGGCTTCCAAATCATCACCTCTTTGTCTTCTATTGGTCTATGTAAATTGTAGTCAAAATTACACACTTTGACTAAGTCAAAATTGGGGCAAATTCTTCCACCTAGTCAAAATTTTATACTTTTTCTTCTACTAACCAATTTGAATTTTCCTTTTCATTCCTGACCGGCCATTCTATGGAATTTATCTTCTTCCACCATAATTCAAATTACCATTTTGCCCCTAGAATATGAAGAAATTCACTTCACAACTTAACTAGATTCCTAACACTTAAAATTTTCAACACTTAGGATTTCTCTTCTAATTACTTAAACTAATTTCGACAATTAGGGATTTAAATTTACTAACCTTAAATCAATGTTAATTTAATCCATTTGAGGTTCTAA